>CM021103.1:706769725-706969845 GCA_007115665.2 Sequoiadendron giganteum
GAAGACACGATTCTGCTCTACGTTCTATCAAGCATCATCCTCTTGGGATGACGTATTTCTCAATTTGTTTCTATAATTCTGTTCTTGGGAAGAGAGGTGAATTAATAATGAAGAAGAGAAGTCATATGAGTGAATTCATTAAATTATTATCACATGTGTATTCCCCCAATAGTTTATGCAATGAGGCCAATTACAATACAGTCAATGAGTCTAGCAACACCAATGATCAAATTAGCAATATCGGTTTCTTATATTCACAATATGCGAAATATTATTGCTAAGTGAATACATCACATGAGTTGTTGTATCTCATCACATTTTCTGATTCCTTACTCACCTCCTTCAACCTTATACTGGATTGATCATAGGATGAGGACAATTGTTAAATATACATAATTTATTTATGTTTATATTAAAAAATCATCATTACTTATAAGGCTTAATAATTGCTGTAAGTATCATTATTGTATATACATAGGCGATTCAAATATCTACTTACCCATACATATATTATATAGATATATGTATATATATACATATGATTTTATGAATAATATATCTATATATAATATATAAGTTTATATATATTATTACCCCCAACTGCTTTCAAATTACAATAATTTTTTGGTATATATATATATATATATATATAATACCTTGGTATGAATATGAATACCAATATATTTTAATATTATTAACTTACAATCACATACATCTTTGTTCTCTTCCCCGTTGTAGGCTTTTTTCCAATATGTTTGATCGGCATAGGTTATTATCTTTTCCAACCAGCTATGATTCTATTGGTTGCTGAATTGATATGTCCAATGTCCTTATTGTTTCAGATTGCTGCCTTTACATGCGATCGCAGCCTTCCATAGTCATCCGTTGCCCTCTTATTCCTCTTTCACAACTTATTTATATCTTTGTATCTCTATGAAGAGATACATTCTTCCACAAATAGACATGCCCTTTATTAAGCCTTCCTTTATGCTGATTGATAATTTTAAATGGTTTTAATAGAGTGTTTACTTTTATTGAATGCATTATGTAAATTGGTATCTTCTTTGTTTATTCTATCACTGCCCTTTAGAATGGATAACACAATTTAGTTTGTTGTTTATTATTTAATTATTTTATATTAATTTCATTTATGTTATTATTAATAAGTATGATTATAATAACATCAATTTGTTAATAATTATATTGTATATTGTATATTGCGTATTGTTGATATTTATATTATTATATTCGATAATAATAATAATATTTAAATGGTAATTACTTATATTTAAATTTTGATATTTATTTGATTTTGTTATTGAATGGCTGCCCCTATTCATATTAATATTTATTTATAGATTGAAGATATTTAACATATTTATAATAGGGGTTCTCCCTGTATTACTATATTATAATTATGATTGTATATTCTAATATTTATATTGTTAATTACTTTATTTATTAATTTATTTATATTTTTTCAATATGTTACCATTTCGGGGACATGATAGTCCACCCCGCCCAAGATTGCTTTCCCTCAAGCAATTATATTCTAAGATGTTACTCCTTGTATTGGCTTTGATAGGAGTTGGAAGTTTAACTCAAGTGATGGTTATTCTGGTTATGAGGACAATGTCTTGAATAATATTCTTAAGTTCAACTATTTATCCTTACTCTCTAAACCCACTAGTTGTGAATCCGAATAAATTAAAACCACTTGAATTAGAAATTAAGGCAGAAAACCATGAAGCTCAACCAAGCAGGCAAGTAGCTCAACCAAGCAAACAAGTAGCTCAAGTAAGAAAGCAACTAGCTCAAGCACACAAGCAAGTAGCTGAACCACAGGTAAATAGCTCAAGCAAGAAAACAACTAGCTCAAGTAAGTAAGAAAATAGCTCAAGTAGACAAGTAGGTAGCTCAAGTGCACAAGTAAGTAGGTCAAGTGCGCAAGAAACCGACTCAACTAGCTCAAGTAGGCAAGTAGGTAGCTCAAGCATGCAATCAAGTAGATCAAGAAAGTAGGCAACCAACTCAAGTAGACAACCAACCAGCTCAAGCAAGTAGACAACTAGCTCAAGTAGGAAAGCAAGTAGCTCAAGCATGCAAGCAACCAAATCAAGCAAGTAGGCAAGTAGCTTAAGTAGACAAGCAAGTAGCTCAAGTATACAAGCAACCAGCTCAAGTAAGTAGGCAACCAACTCAAGCAAGTACACAACCAGCTCAAGCGTACAAGAAAATAGCTCAAGCAAGCAAGCAACTAGCTCAAGCATACACAGGATGGCAGGAAAGATGCTCTGATACCAATATAATGTCGCTTACCTATTTTTCTGTAGAATTCATTGGTTGATTAGGTTTAGGGTTTCTTCCTTCCAAATGAATGTTCTTTTTTAATGAAGTAATCTTGGTTTGGCATATACATTCACCATATTAACAACATTTCCACATACACATATATCCGTTAGCATTAATATCTAGATATCCACAATATAAGCATAATCATAAATGCAATTTTAACAAGCAAGCAGAGTACCTTGTATGGATCCACCTTGAAGCCTTTGTGTTGGGCACGAGATGTTGCCTCTCACAATCCTACTTTCCCAATAGCTTAGTTCCTGCATTCTCCGTACATGACAGTACCTCGAAAGACACATGCCCTATCAGGACAAGGTGAAGTCCTACGGACCAAGGGACTATGACCTACCACCCCTATAATAGTGTTGTTTCCTATGGTGGGACCCCCACCTCTCTATGTCTAACTCGTTTCTCAGGCTTAGGAACATGAGAGGGGAGTTTTTAGGCTAACCACTTGGACTATACTTCATCGCCTAATAGGGTAACAATCACAGAGAAGACAATCTTTACATAAGCATAATAAATGTATTTATTATCATTCTATTTTTGATGCTTAGTAAAAGATAGTTTTGTATATTCAATGGGATTATTTTAAGGAAATTCAACAATATGCATACATAGGTATATTCCTTTGTTACACTTATGACTTAAATTTGAAATGCATTTCATAAACATAAAGAAATTATAATCATTTATCCTTTTGCAGTTCTGTTGTATATTTTCTTATACTATTTTCCCTATCATATTACACACATATTAAGATGAATTTATGACAATAAGAGGAAACTGATATCAAAGAGCAAGCAATGATTTCTTTTCTAATGCAACTTGAATTAGAAATTCAAGCAAAGCAAAGATCACCAATGTATGCAAAATTCCTGAAGACACAATTCTGTTCTACGTTCTATCAAGCGTCATCCTCTTGGGATGACATATTTCTCAATTTGTTTCTAGAATTCTGTTCTTGGGTAGAGAGGTGAATTAATAATGCAGAAGAGAAGTCATATGAGTGAATTCATTAAATTATTATCACATGTGTATTCCCCCAATAGTTTATGCAATGAGGCCAATTACAATACAGTCTATGAGCCTAGCAACACCAATGATCAAATTAGCAATATCGGTTTCTTGTATTCATAATATGCTAAATATTATTAGGAAGTGAATACATCATCTAAGTTGTTGTTTCTCATCACGTTTTCTAATTCCTTACTCGCCTCCTTCAACCTTATACTGGATTGATCATAGGATGAGGACAATTCTTAAATATACATAATCTAGTTATGTTTATATTAAAGGATTATCATTACTTATAAGACTTAATGTAATGCCCCGCCATGCAACCCTAGAGGAAGTTTCAATTCACTAAACAAGCGTACTAATTTTTTTTTTTTTTTTAAAAGAAGTAAAAGAAGTGAATTAAACCCACATGTTCAACTAAATTGACAACCTCCCCTAGGGTTACATAACTGAGATTACATAAACCCCATTAACCAACAACATTAAAAAAAATACATTGAAAGTAAATACACAAGTAATAACATTTTACATCAAAGAAAAGTACAAGATAAAGATAAAGCATTCATTTATATAAATCAGTTACAAAGGTCTATTACAATCCTCATTCCCAGAATGAGTATAAATACATAAGTCAGAATATTACAAGATCCACCTCATACACAAGAGGGGTAAAATTAACATTATAACATATGAGATACCAAGTACAAGAATCCTAAAGTAAGCAAAGAGAGATGTCCATCAAGAAGTCTCGCCACCAAGTACTGAAGATCAAGGGGACCCAACGGTTATGGTGCATGTTCCACCCAACCATGTGGTACCCGAAGGACCAACCCCCATGCTAGGAGATAGTAACCAAGTAACATGGACGAGAAACCTACCACCTCAAACCAAAGGTAGACTCATACTGATATAAACTGACTCAACCACACATATGCACAATAAAGTCAAAACTCTAATCATGGTTACATTGCTTCCAGACATAATATGATCAAGTGTGCTAAAAGAAACATACACACAACATAACACACAGTGTTATCCTAGACAGAGTGTCATCACAAGGTTTGTCATGAGATATCCTCTGGGCATTCTTCATAGGCTCCGGAAATCCTGGTGGCCTCAACCGAATCCCGGCACTCATACAAACTCAAGTGAAATCATCTATCTCTCACAGGGACGAGATAGTGATCTTTCCATTCCAAGCCTTCTCACCCACCCCAAGTCTAAACAAACCCTTGTGCCTGTGAGTGAGGTTAACTTATCTTGGTTAATGTGAACTACATCCTAATATGCTAAGTATATTTACTTTAGTTTTCAGTTGTTAAAATCACTTCTGAAGGTTTCCCAGTTTACCTCTTTGGGCTCCGGGCCCTAACAAAAGCCACTCTTCTAATTGGATAACACACTACGGAACTAACTCCAAGGGTTACTCAAGTGCTACAAAATTGCAACAATAAAACTCTCTCCAATCCTAGGAGGCAACACAAAGAATTCTACTCCAATACTAGGAGGACAAGACGAATGTAACACAACCCAAGGGAAATCAAGCAATATTATAATAAGGGAATGACCCACGTGTAACTGGAAGACTTTTACAACCCACTTCACAATAATGATTCACCAAATTAAACATTAACGAATACAATCAATGAACTCATGCATTGGCAATATAATTTCTATATTTGGTTATTCTAAAACCATGTTCCTATCTAATGCATTTTCGCAGCAAATAGAATAATGCCATTCCAAGTTTACAATTGTAACAATAGATTCCCATAACATAACTATTTTCGCAACATATGCTAATCATGGTTAATACTAGACCTAACCAAAATTGATTATCCATGTCATTTCATAACCTTATTTTAACAAAATATTAAACCCATACAGGTCAAGACAATCTTCTCATATTTAAATTTACTAAGCACTTATTAAAATCAAAATGTTTATCGTAATCCAAACGAAATTAATTATACAACGAAATCCTTAAATAATATTAAATCTACCATATATATAATATTAACTAAATTCTATATATATATATATATAAATATTATATATATATATTCATATATAATAATAAAAAAATACATATAATATATATATATATACAAATTAAAATTATATATATATAAAGTAAATTAAATTAAAATAAAAATAACCTTAAAATCGAAATAAAATAAAACAAAATTAAAAAAAATTGAAAACAATTAATAAAAAAAAAACTTAATTCATAAAACAAAATTAATAAACAAAAAAAAAACTAAAATCGACAGCACGTATTCATGGGGCGACCGGACGGTACCTCGTCCGACGGACGATACCGCCGGTACCCCAGTCCCATCAAGGCAGGTGCCGACTGTACACTATGTACAGTCGGTCGATAGACGACGTAGGGGCCGCAGTCCCCAGTGGACAGTGTGCCCCCCGTACGGGTGGCGCACTGTGCAGTGGGTACTGCATACCCACTGTATATAAAGCACAGGGGTGGGGGCCGAGCCCCCACCAAACATTAAAAAAAAAAATTTATAAAAAAATTCCGAATGACAGAAAATTTCGGACGGACGAAAATAATTTTGGACGAAATAAAATTCTGAAAAAAAAATAATTTCGTACACAGGTACGATATGCCAGGCCGTACGCGGCCAATAGAAAATGGCATAATACAATTTAAACAACAAAAATTTTATATGTATAATAATGTGGATTGTATATATCATTTCCAGAAATGGTATATGCAATGTGTATTATTATACATGTAATTTTTTTTTTTAGAATTTTCAAAACTAGGGTAATTGAAGAAAAAATGTATAAACAACCAGAAAATGATTTTCTTTTGCAACCATAGCAAACTTTCCAACAAAGATTAAATTCAGAAAACAATAAAACCATTCCCTTTCCTTTGTGTTTTCAAAATTTCAATGACACAAGAATAATGATTCAAAGATCTAGTTTTCTCTTCCACCATTTTTCTAATAGGGTTTGCATTTCCAAAATAAATGAATCTGAATATCAAAATAATGGAGTTTAACCTAGGGTTTCAAGAAAATTCCCCATTTGCAAATTTCTTCAAATTTAAACAAACTAGGATAAACTAGAAATATTAAAACAAGAAATAGAAAAGAAAACCTGGTTATTTGCAGCCACCAAGATTATTGATGCAGACTTTCCTTTGAGCTCTTCACAATTCTTTTTCCACAATGCCAAGAAATTTCCAGCCAAGCTTCAATCTACTAATTCCACCTTCTTTATAGAATTTCTCTCCCTTTTCAATTTAATTCTTCAACCAGAAATAATTTCTTAAACTTTCATCAAAAATTTCTCCAACAATTTTCCTGCCTGTCCAAAAATGAAGCAAGAAGAATCCCCAAATTTTCTGCCCTAAACTTATAAAATAACAATTCCAAAATAACCTAATGTAACCCTAATTCACTTTCAAATGCAAAAGTTGAATTTACAAGTTAATTTCATTTCCCTCTTTTCCAAAAGCCCTAACTTTTGACTTTTAATTAAAATTCAATTTCTCAATATTCCCTTTTTGATTTAATTTAAACTTTACAATCAAATACTATTACATAATTATTATAAATTATCTAATAACTAAATTCAAACACAAGAGATTTAAATTTAATTAAATAAACAATTTAACTTTAATTAACTTACTCACAATTATTTATTAATTAAATTTAATCCTTTGAGATTTAAATCTAATTAAATAAATATTTTAACAAAACTAACCCACTTTCAATTATTTACTAATTTAATCCAACTCCATGAGATCTAAATTTAATAAATTAAATAATTCAACTTTAGTAAGACTACTTACAATTATTTAATAATTAAATTTAATCCCTTGAGATTTAAATTTAATTAAATAAATAATTTAAGTTTAATTTCCAAAGTCTATTTAAATATAACCAAAGAGCATAATATTAAATACTATAAAATCACCATTTCTTCCAGCCAATGCAATATTCAAAAGACCAAATCAAAGGGTTAACACATTTCGAAACATTACAAAAAGCATCCAATAAGATATATGATCCGGTGGACATTTTTCAGTGAAAATTGAAGTGTCTTAGTTTTCTCTAGAATCAGCACCATTAGAAAGAGCTCGGCGTCCTGATTCCAACGCAACTCGAACGGAGTGAAAAAGAGTCCGTTTGCATGAGTTATGGCCAGTCAAACCTTGGGTCAAACTGGGATCAGAGGGCGTCCAGGAAGTGAAAAAAATGATTGTTTCATAAATCAACAAAAATAGCGTCAAGTTGAAGAGCTCGTCGAGACGATTCCGACGGCGTTCGTTTCGTCAAAATCCGACATCGGAGGCTCAAGATACAACTAGTCAAAGTTCGGTTGACTTGAAGGTACTGATGATGACGTCATCATGCTGACGTGTCAGTCCGTACAGTACGGAAGTCAAATGGACGAATTCAGACAAAACACGTGGCAGATGAGTCAGATCATACGGACCAATCATATCATGACATGTGTCCAGCCGTACAGTACAAGCATCCCAGGTGGCAGTCCAGTCATCGGACACGTGGTTGCATCGTCAGCGCACAGTCAGCAGTGATGTGTCTCCAGCAGCGAATCATTTGCTGCCATGTGGCAGTCTCCCTGTGCAACACGTGTCTTCTTCATTTTTCCGTGGTCGGCGTCGGTTGTAAGTTGTTTGTTAAAAAGGTTGGCAGGGGATTCGAACCCCTAACCAACCTCCACCAAACTTAGCGGCTCGGCCGTTCCGCCAAATCCGCGACGCTAACTACTAATGGCGACGAATTTTTTTTGTTATTTTAAAATTGGCATATTACTATTTAAAAGCCAGCCGGCGGGTTTGGAACCCCGAACCGGCCGGCTAGCAAAACTAATAGCCACCGGTGAGCCATGCGATGGCTTTGTAATGGTTTTAGCGTTGGTTAATTTTGTTATAGTTTCAAAACCGATAGCTATAAAAATTAAACAAACCCCCTAATTTGAAAAATAAAACAACTATAATCCTTTTAAAGGATTAAATCGAAACCACCTCGAAACTGTAAAAGCCCGAGAATGAGTAATTAGGGGCTTAAATTTTAAGGTGGGTTATTTTTAAGAAGATTTTTATGTATTTGGAGAGATAAGGTGGATTTGGGAAATATTTTGTAAATCAATTGGTTAGTAACCAATTTGAGAAAATTTTATGTATTTAAAGGGGGTGTGAGGTGAGAGTTAAAAATTCAAGTTTTTTTCAGGTGATGAAGTCCTGATGCTGAGGTGACGAAAGAGAGGCCTTGTTGGAGAGTTTTCAAATCATTCTTGCATGACAGAGTGTTGTTACGCTGCCGAAATGCTTGGAGAATGGTTATGGTGCTATTGTAATTGATTTTTGGAGTTAATCGGATCGGTCTCTCTATTGGAGTGGACCCGGAGACGTAGTCACGTTGTGACGAACTCCGTTATCAACTGTTTGCACTTCTCTTCTTCTCTCTCTCATCTTCTATCAGTTGTGTTAATTTCTGTTATGATCACCTTGATATTACTTTCATTCTGTTATTTCCTTAAGTTAATTTCATTTTAATTAACTTGAAATAATCATTGTAAAAGCATTGTAAAGGTTTAAACATTTAAACTGCAATCTAGTCTAGATCCTATACAGATCAAGTGGTATCAGAGCTCAGTTGACTATTATTGTAGTTATTTGTTTTCTTGAATGCTAACGAGATCCAGGATTCAGAAGGGTGAAGGCAAGCTTGAAGAATTTGATCCTGAGATCGGGAAGCGAAGAAGTTTTCTGAAGATGTCTGTGTCTGGAATGGAGGTTCCTGAAGAAATCAGTGAGTAGGAATTTCGAAGAGCATTCCTTGAGATGAAGGCTAAGGTGGACATTCTTTTTCAAGAGAGACAAGAGCGGAAAGGACATGAAGGAGGTTCGTCAAAGCAAGAAGATCGCAAAGACAAGAAAGGGAAAGATCATGGAGATGGTGACAAGCAACCAGATCCACCCTCTTCTTCTTCTCCTCCCTCTTCTCCTTCTTCTCCATCTTCTCCTCATTCTATTTCTTCTAATCCTTTCAAGAGTGGGTATAAGCCTAAAATTAAATTGGATGTAAAATTTGATTTACCAAAGTATTGTGGTGAACTTAATGCTGAAAAATTGGATGATTGGATTCAGCAAGTAGAAGTCTATTGTAGAGTCGAGAACCTATTAGATGATGTTGATAGGATCCAATTAGCTACTCTTCGGTTAGGAGGTACAGCTTTAACTTGGTGGGAGAGTAAGTCTAAGGCATAAATTTCACAACATGGTAGAGTCAATTTAACTTGGGCAGAATTTATTAATGCTCTTAAAAAGCAATTCTATCCCTTAGGCCATATGCAACAGTTAATGATGGACTGGAAAATGTTTAGGCAAGGGAAGGGTCAAACTGTCCAAGAGTACACCCATGAGTTCAGGAAAAGGGCTATTTCTTTGAATGTTCCTTTGTATACCCAAGACACGTTGTTGAAGTACATAGGAGGTTTGCATTCCTACCTTAGGCATTCCATTTTGGTATTGAACCCTTGTAACTTGGATGAAGTGTCTATTCAAGCTACACACTTAGAGTCAAGGGGTAAAGGATCTTTCATTGACAAGTTTGATAATGATAATTTTGTAACGAAATCTTCTAAGAATGCAGAGACAGGGAAAGGAAAGAAGGTAGCTACAATCAAGAAGGATGAGAAACTTTCTTGCACTCATTGTGACAAGGAAGGTCATGATGAAAATCACTGCTGGAAGTTACATCCCGAACTAAGGCCTAAGTGGGCTCAAAGACGTAATCAGAAACAGAAGGGTAAGGATAAATCCATGAATGTTGTTATGGATCTTGGTTCAGATTCAGATGATGAGACTAAGATAACAGCGATGGGTCTAAAAGGTAAAGCCTCTATTTCTGGTGTTTCCGTTGCAAGTTGTGCTTCTTCTTCTACAGTTAATGATTTCTCTGAAGATGCAAAAAGGAATGAGTTGTTTCATTTAAGGGTTATGGCTAAGAACAGTAAAATTGATGCACTCATAGATAGTGGATCTCAGGTGAATTTAATTTCAGAAAGTGTTGTAAATAACTTGGGAATAAAAACTACACCACATAAGAGACCTTATCCACTAGGCTGGATTTGTGAAAATGATAAGCTGCAAGTAACAAAACAATGCACCTTAAGGTTCACAATCACTAGTAAATTTGTGGATGAAGTACAATTTGATGTAGTTCCACTGGATATCTGTGGGGTAGTGCTTGGTAGCCCTTACTTATATGACAGGAAAGCTATATTCTACAGGGAACAGAATCATTATCATTTGTTTAAGGATGGCATTCAGTATATTGTACATTCTCGCAAGATTAAGACTGATCAATCTTTTGCAAACACAGGGCAGTTAAAGAGGGTAATTAATGCAAGTAAAGAATTAACTCTTATGTCTGTCAGTACAGGTGGTTCTACACTTGAACTTGGAGTAGCTAACCAGGGTCAGATGTTGCAGGATGCACTTGCGGAACAGCATGAGAAAATGATTATTGAAAGCATTGATGGATCCTTGGGTAATAATGTTCTTGTTGTAAAGGATCGAATTGTTGTTGACTTATTCTCTTTCATTTCTGCATTGTTGTTCAGCTTGATGCTAGTCAATTTCTGTTGGTTAGTGGCTACGACATTTGATGTAGATGCTTATGGAAGTGATAGAATAATGTTTATGTTCAACAACATTGTTGCAGTCTTTATTGTGCTTGTGAGCCAGGTTTTCAGATGTACAGAGGATACAGGACAAGTGGGGAGGCCAAGTCCTCACTTATTGTCAGAGTAAATGTCACTTTTGGAGGTCCAAAAGGTCTTCAGTGGGGAGGCCTGATCCGGTGGACATTTTTTAGTGAAAATTGAAGTGTCTTAGTTTTCTCCAGAATTAGCACCATTAGAAAGAGCTCGGCGTCCTGATTCCAACGCAACTCGAACGGAGTGAAAAAGAGTCCGTTTGCATGAGTTATGGCCAGTCAAACCTTGGGTCAAACTGGGATCAGAGGGCGTCCAGGAAGTGAAAAAAATGATTGTTTCATAAATCAACAAAAACAGCGTCAAGTTGAAGAGCTCGTCAAGACGATTCCGACGGCGTTCGTTTCGTCAAAATCTGACATCGGAGGCTCAAGATACAGCTAGTCAAAGTTCGGTTGACTTGAAGGTACTGATGATGACATCATCATGCTGACGTGTCAGTCCGTACAGTACGGAAGTCAAATGGACGAATTCAGACGAAACACGTGGCAGATGAGTCAGATCGTACAGACCAATCATATCATGACACGTGTCCAGCCGTACAGTACAAGCATCCCAGGTGGCAGTCCAGTCATCGGACACGTGGTTGCATCGTCAGCGCATAGTCAGCAGTGATGTGTCTCCAGCAGCGAATCATTTGCTTCCACGTGGCAGTCTCCCTGTGCAACACGTGTCTTCTTCATTTTTCCGTGGTCGGCGTCGGTTGTAAGTTGTTTGTTAAAAAGGTTGGCAGGGGATTCGAACCCCTAACCAACCTCCACCAAACTTAGCGGCTCGGCCGTTCCGCCAAATCCGCGACGCTAACTACTAATGGCGACGAATTTTGTTTTGTTATTTTAAAATTGGCATATTACTATTTAAAAGCCAGCCGGCGGGTTTGGAACCCCGAACCAGCCGGCTAGCAAAACTAATAGCCACAGGTGAGCCATGCGATGGCTTTGTAATGGTTTTAGCGTTGGTTAATTTTGTTATAGTTTCAAAACCGATAGCTATAAAAATTAAAACAAACCCCCTAATTTGAAAAATAAAACAACTATAATCCTTTTAAAGGATTAAATCGAAACCACCTCGAAACTGTAAAAGCCCGAGAATGAGTAATTAGGGGCTTAAATTTTAAGGGGGTTATTTTTAAGAAGATTTTTATGTATTTGGAGAGATAAGGTGGATTTGGGAAATATTTTGTAAATCAATTGGTTAGTAACCAATTTGAGAAAATTTTATGTATTTAAAGGGGGCTTGAGGTGAGAGTTGAGATTCAAGTTTTTTTCAGGTGATGAAGTCCTGATGCTGAGGTGACGAAAGAGAGGCCTTGTTGGAGAGTTTTCAAATCATTCTTGCCTGACAGAGTGTTGTTACGCTGCCGGAATGCTTGGAGAATGGTTATGGTGCTATTGTAATTGATTTTTGGAGTTAATCGGATCGGTATCTCTATTGGAGTGGACCCGGAGACGTAGTCACGTTGTGACGAACTCCGTTATCAACTGTTTGCACTTCTCTTCTTCTCTCTCTCATCTTCTATCAGTTTTGTTAATTTCTGTTATGATCACCTTGATATTACTTTCATTCTGTTATTTCCTTAAGTTAATTTCATTTTAATTAACTTGAAATAATCATTGTAAAAGCATTGTAAAGGTTTAAACATTTAAACTGCAATCTAGTCTAGATCCTATACAGATCAATATAACATGACTCAATCATCAGAACTGACGACACACTAAGACTAGGGTGTAGACCTGACACATGTTACCAAGTTACTATCTCCCATTCAACTTAACCATTGGATCGACACGCTCAGACCTGTGGAACCAGGTGGAGTCGATGTCATGTACCTGCAACCTGTAATCAAATAATCAACATAATATATGCAGTATATAATTCACACCGTGAAGAAGAAATCTCGGGATCGCAGGGTGCTCGCAAGTGAGTGATGCAAATCCGTCTCCTTCACCAATACACTCATCCAAGACTGACACTAACGTCATAACAATAGTTTCATAACTAACCACATGATAATTCTACTGTCAGCATTCATTCATCAAAGCATGTAAAATCAAATCAGATAATCACATCACATAGTAATAGTTTGTCGCTCAAGAGTAGCGATCAAAATATCATAATAAATATGTCCAGTATCTCAGTAGCTGTAATCCAAACAAAGCATAAACAACATGAAAATAGAAGCAAAACGGAGGGGTATTACACTTAATAATTGTTGTAAGTATCATTATTGTATATGCATAGGCGATTCGCATATCTACTTACCCATACATATATAATATAGATATATGTATATCTATATATATACATACATATGATTTTATAAATAATATATCTATATATTCTATATAAGTTTATATATATTATTACCCCCAACTGCTTTCAAATCACAATAATTTTTTAGTATATATATATATATATAAAATTATGAATACCAATATATTTTAATAATATTAACTTGCAACCACATACACTTTTGTTCTCTTCTCCGCTGTAGGCTTTTTTCCAATATGTTCGATCTACATAGGTTATTATTTTTTCCAGCCAACTATGATTCTATTGGTTGCAGAATCGATATGTCCAATGTCCTTATTGTTTCAGAATATTGCCTTTACATGTGATCACAGCCTTCCATAGTCATCCGTTCCCCTCTTATTCCTCTTTCATAACTTATTTATTCTTTGTATCTCTATGAAGAGATACATTCTTCCACAAATAGATGCGCCCTTTATGAAGAGTTCCTTTATGCTGATCGATAATTTTAAATGGTTTTAATAGAGTGTTTACTTTTATTGAATGCATTATGTAAATTGGTATCTTCTTTGTTTATTCTATCACTGCCCTTTAGAATGGCTAACACAATTTAGTTTGCTGTTTATTATTTAAATATTTTATATTAATTTCATTTATGTTATTATCAATAAGTATGATTATAAAAACATCAATTTGTTAATAATTATATTGTATATTGCGTATTGTTGATATTTATATTATTATATTCGATAATAATAATAATATTTAAATGGTAATTACTTATATTTACATTTTGATATTTATTTGATTTTGTTATTGAATGGCTATCCCTATTCATATTAATATTTATTTATAGATTGAAGATATTTAACATATTTATCATAGGGGTTCTACATGTATTACTATATTATAATTATGATTGTATATTTTAATATTTATATTATTATTTACTTTATTTATTAATTTATTTGTATTTTTTCAATATGTTACCATTTCAGGGACATGATAGTCCACCCTGACGAAGATTGCTTGCCCTCAAGCAATTATAATCTAAGATGTGTAATTTTAAGATGTTACTCCTTGTATTGGCTTTGATAGGTGTTGGAAGTTTAACTCAAGTGATGGTTATTTTCTGGTTATAAGGATAATGTATTGACTAATATTCTTAAGTTCAACTATTTATCCTTACTCTCTAAACCCACTAGTTGTGAATTGGTATAACTTAAAACTATTTGAATTAGAAATTAAGGCAAACAACCAAGTAGCTCAACCAAGCAGGTAAGTAGCTCAACTATGCAAACAAGTAGCTCAAGTAAGCAAGCAACTAGCTCAAGCACACAAGAAAGTAGTTGAACCACATAGGTAAGTACCTCAACCAAGCAAACAAATAGCTCAAGTAAGCAAATAGCTCAAGAAGACAAGTAGGTAGCTCAAGCACGCAAGTAAGTAGCTCAAGTATGCAAGCAACGAACTCAACTAGCTCAAGTAGGAAAGTAAGTAGCTCAAGCAAGTAGGCAACCAACTCAAGTAGACAAGAAACCAACTCAAGCAAGTAGACAACTAGCTCAAGCACGCAAGCAACCAACTCAAGCAAGTAGAGACGTAGCTTAAGTAGACAAGCAAGTAGCTGAAGTATACAAGCAACCAACTTAAAAGCAAGTAGGCAACCAACTCAAGCAAGTAGGCAACAAACTCAAGCACACAAGAAAGTAGCTCAAGCAAGCAAGCAACTAGCTCAAGAATACAAAGGATGGAAGGAAAGATGCTTTGATACCACTGTAATGTCCCTTACCTGTTTTTCCCTAGAATTCATTTGTTGATTAGGTTTAGGGTTTCTTCCTTCCAAATGAATGTTCTTTTTTAATGAAGTAATCTTGGTTTGACATCTGCATTCACCATATTAACAACATTTCCACATACAAATATACCCGTTAGCATTAATATCTAGATATCCACAATAGAAGCATTATCGTAAATACAATTTTAACAAGGAAGCGAAGTACCCTGTATGGATCTACCTTGAAGCCTTTGTGTTGGGCACGAGAGGTTGCCTCTCACAATCCTTCTTTCCCAATGGCTTAGTTCCTACAATCTCCGTACATGACAGTACCTCAGAAGACACTTGCTTTATTTGGACAAGGTGAAGTCCTACGGACCAAGGGCCTATGACCTACCACCCCTATAATAGTGTAGTTTTCTACGGTGGGACCCCTACCTCTCTATCTCTAACCCGTTTCTTGGGCCTAGGAACATGAGATGGGAGTTTCTAGGCTAACCACTTGGACTATAATTCATCGCCTAATAGGGTAACAATCACAGAGAAGACAATCTTTACATAAGCATAATAAATTTATTTATTATCATTCTATTTCTGATGCTTAGTAAAAGATAGTTTTGTATATTCAATGAGATGCTTTTAAGGAAATTCAACAATATGAATACATAGGTATATTCCTTTGTTACACTTATGACTTAAATTTGAAATGCATTTCATAAACTTAAAGAAATTATAATCATTTATCCTTTTGCAATTCTGTTGTATATTTTCTTATATTATTGTCCCTATCATATTACACAGATATTAAGATGAATTTTTGACAATAAGAGGAAACCACTATAAAAGAGTAAGCAATGATTTCTTTTCTATTGAAACTTGAATTATCTAAATGGCCTAGCTCAAAAAGATCACCAATGTATGCAAAATGCCTGAAGACACGGTTCTATTCTACGTTCTATCAGGCGTCATCCTCTTGGGATGACGTATTTCTCAATTTGTTTCTATAATTTTGTTCTTATGCAGAGAGGTGAATTAATAATGCAGAAGAGAATTCATATGAGTGAATTCATTAAATTATTATCACATGTGTATTCCCCCAATAGTTTATGCAATGAGGCCAATTGCAATACAATCAATGAGTCTAGCAACACCAATGATCAAATTAGCAATATCGGTTTCTTATATTCACAATATGCTAAATATTATTGCTAAGTGAATACATCATATGAGTTGTTGTATCTCGTTACGTTTTCTAATTCCTTACTTATCTCCTTCAACCTTATACTAGATTGATCATAGGATGAGGACAGTTCTTAAATATACATAATCTAGTTATGTTTATATTAAAAAATCGTCATTACTTATAAGGCTTAATAATTGTTGTAAGTATCATTATTGTATATGCATAGGCGATTCACATATCTACTCACCCGTACATATATTATATAGATATATGCATATCTATATATATACATACATATGATTTTATAAATAATATATCTATATATTCTATATAAGTTTATATATATTATTACCCCCAACTGCTTTCAAATTACAATAATTTTTTGGTATATATATATAATACCTTGACATGAATATGAATACCAATATATTTTAATATTATTAACTTGCAACCACATACACTTTTGTTCTCTTCTCCGCTGTAGGTTTTTTTCCAATATGTTCGATCTACATAGGTTATTATCTTTTCCAGCCAACTATGATTCTATTGGTTGCTGAATTGATATGTCCAATGTCCTTATTGTTTCAGAATACTCCCTTTACATGTGATCACAGCCTTCCATAGTCATCCGTCCCCCTCTTATTCCTCTTTCATAACTTATTTATATCTTTGTATCTCTATGAAGAGATACATTCTTCCACAAATAGACGTGCCCTTTATGAAGAGTTCCTTTATGCTGATTGATAATTTTAAATGGTTTTAATAGAGTGTTTAATTTTATTGAATGCATTATGTAAATTGGTATCTTCTTTGTTTATTCTATCACTGCCCTTTAGAATGGCTAACACAATTTAGTTTGCTGTTTATTATTTAATTATTTTATATTAATTTCATTTATGTTATTATTAATAAGTATGATTATAAAAACATCAATTTGTTAATAATTATATTGTATATTGCGTATTGTTGATATTTATATTATCATATTCAATAATAATAATAATATTTAAATGGTAATTACTTATATTTACATTTTGATATTTATTTGATTTTGTTATTGAATGGCTGCGCCTATTCATATTAATATTTATTATAGATTGAAGATATTTAACATATTTATGATAGGGGTTCTACATGTATTACTATATTATAATTATGATTGTATATTTTAATATTTATATCATTATTTACTTTATTTATTAATTTATTTGTATTTTTTCAATATGCTACCATTTCAGAGACATGACAGTCCACCCCGACGAAGATTGCTTGCCCTCAAGCAATTATAATCTAAGATGTGTAATTTTAAGATGTTACTCCTTGTATTGGCTTTGATAGGAGTTGGAAGTTTAACTCAAGTGATGGTTATTTTTTGGTTATGAGGACAATGTATTGACTAATATTCTTAAGTTCAACTATTTATCCTTACTCTCTAAACCCACTAGTTGTGAATTAGTATAACTTAAAACCACTTAAATTAGAAATTAAGGCAAACAACCAAGTAGCTCAACCAAGCAGGCAAGTAGCTCAACCATGCAAACAAGTAGCTCAAGTAAGCAACCAACTAGCTCAAGCACACAAGAAAGTAGTTGAACCACACAGCTAAGTAGCTCAACCAAGCAAACAAATAGCTCAAGTAAGTAAGCAAATAGCTCAAGCAGACAAGCAGGTAGCTCAAGCACGGAAGTAAGTAGCTCAAGTACACAAGCAACCAACTCAACTAGCTGAAGTAGGCAAGTAAGTAGCTCAAGCATGCAATCAAGTAGCTCAAGCAAGTAGGCAACCAACTCAAGCAAGTAGACAACTAGCTCAAGTTGGCAAGCAAGTAGCTCAAGCACGCAAGCAACCAACTCAAGCAAGTAGGCAAGTAGCTTAAGTAGACAAGCAAGTAGCTGAAGTATACAAGCAACTAGCTTAAAAGCAAGTAGGCAACCAACTCAAGCGCACAAGCAAGTAGCTCAAGCAAGCAAGCAACTAGCTCAAGAATACACAGGATGGAAGGAAAGATGCTTTGATACCACTGTAATGTCCCTTACCTATTTTTCCCTAGGATTCATTTGTTGATTAGGTTTAGGGTTTCTTCCTTCCAAATGAATGTTCTTTTTTAACGAAGTTATACTTGCTTGACATTTGCATTCACCATAGTAACAACATTTCCACATACACATATATCCGTTAGCATTAATATCTAGGTATCCACAATATAAGCATAATCGTAAATGCAATTTTAACAAGGAAGCGAATTGCCTGTATGGATCCGCCTTGAAGCCTTTGTGTTGGGCATAGGAGGTTGCCTCTCACAATCCTCCTTTCCCAATGGATTAGTTCCTACATTCTCCATACATGACAATACCTTAGAAGACATTTGCTTTATTAGGACAAGGTGAAGTCCTATGGACCAAGGGCCTACGACCTACCACCCCTATAATAGTGTAGTTTCCTACGATGGGACCCCTACCTCTCTATGTCTAACCCGTTTCTCGGGCCTAGGAACATGAGATGGGAGTTTTTAGGCTAACCACTTGGACTATCATTCATCGCCTAATAGGGTAACAATCACAGAGAAGACAATCTTTACATAAGCATAATAAATTTATTTATTATCATTCTATTTCTGATGCTTAGTAAAAGATAGTTTTGTATATTCAATGAGATGCTTTTAAGGAAATTCAACAATATGCATATATAGGTATATTCCTTTGTTAGACTTATGACTTAAATTTGAAATGCATTTCATAAACTTAAAGAAATTATAATCATTTATCCTTTTGCAGTTCTGTTGTATATTTTCTTATACTATTGTCCCTATCATATTACACAAATATTAAGATGATTTTTTGACAATAAGAGGAAACCAATATAAAAGAGCAAGCAATGATTTCTTTTCTATTGCAACTTGAATTATCTAAATGGCCTAGCTCAAAAAGATCACCAATGTATGCAAAATGCCTGAAGACACGATTCTATTCTACGTTCTATTAGACGTCATCCTCTTGGGATGACCTATTTCTCAATTTGTTTCTACAATTCTATTCTTGTGCAGAGGGGTAAATTAATAATGCAAAAGAGAAGTCATATGAGTGAATTCATTAAATTATTATCACATGTGTATTCCCCCAATAGTTTATGCAATGAGGCCAATTGCAATACAATCAATGAGTCTAGAAACACCAATGATCAAATTAGCAATATCGATTTCTTATATTCACAATATGCTAAATATTATTGCTAAGTGAATAAATCATCTGAGTTGTTGTATCTCATCACGTTTTCTAATTCCTTACTCGCCTCCTTCAACCTTATACTAGATTGATCATAGGATGAGGACAATTCTTAAATATACATAATCTATTTATGTTTATATTAAAGAATCATCATTACTTATAAGGATTAATAATTGTTGTAAGTATCATTATTGTATAGGCATAGGCGATTCACATATCTGCTTACCCATACATATATTATATAGATATATGTATATATATACATATGATTTTATGAATAATATATCTATATATTCTATATAAGTTTATATATATTATTACCCCCAACTGTTTTCAAATTACAATAATTTTTTGGTATATATACATATATATATAATACCTTGGTATGAATATGAATACCAATATATTTTAATATTATTAACTTACAACCACATACACCTTTGTTCTCTTCCCCGCTATAGTATTTTTTCCAATATGTTTGATCTGCATAGGCTATTATCTTTTCCAGCCAGCTATGATTCTATTGGTTGCTGAATTAACATGTTTAATGTCCTTATTGTTTCAGATTGCCGCCTTTACATGTGATCGCAACCTTCCATAGTCATCCGTCCCCCTCTTATTCCTCTTTCATAACTTATTTATATATTTGTATCTCTATGAAGAGATACATGCTTCCACAAATAGATGTGCGCTTTATTAAGCCTTCCTTTATGTTGATCGATACTTTTAAATGGTTTTAATAGAGTGTTTAATTTTATTGAATGCATTATGTAAATTGGTATCTTCTTTGTTTATTCTATCACTGCCCTTTAGAATGGCTAACACAATTTAGTTTGCTGTTTATTATTTAATTATTTTATATTAATTTTATTTATGTTATTATTAATAAGTATGAATATAATATCAATTTGTTAAAAATTATATTGTATATTGTGTATTGTTGATATTTATATTATTATATTCAATAATAATAATAATATTTAAATGGTAATTACTTATATTTACATTTTGATATTTATTTGATTTTGTTATTGAATGGCTGCGCCTATTCATATTAATATTTATTTATAGAATGAAGATATTTAACATATTTATCATAGGGGTTCTACATGTATTACTATATTATAATTATGATTGTATATTTTAATATTTATATTGTTATTTACTTTATTTATTAATCTATCTGTATTTTTTCAATATGTTACCATTTCGGGGACATGGCAGTCCACCTCGCCCAAGATTGATTTCCCTCAAGCAATTATAATCTAAGATGTGTAATTTTAAGATGTTACTCCTTGTATTGGCTTTGATAGGAGTTGGAAGTTTAACTCAAGTGATGGTTATTCTGGTTATGAGGACAATGTATTGACTAATATTCTTAAGTTCAACTATTTATCCTTACTCTCTAAACCCACTAGTTGTGAATCAGTATAACTTAAAACCACTTGAATTAGAAATTAAGGTAGACAACCAAGTAACTCAACCAAGCAGGCAAGTAGCTCAACCAGGCAAACAAGTAGTTCAAGTAAGCAAGCAACTAGCTCAAGCACATGAGCAAGTAGCTGAACCACATAGGTAAGTAGCTCAAGCAAGCAAACAACTAGCTCAAGTAAGTAAGCAAGTAGCTCAAGCAAGTAGCTCAAGCACACAAGTAAGTAGCTCAAGTGTGCAAGCAACTAGGTCAAGTAGGCAAGTAGGTAGCCAAGTTCAAGCAAGTAGGCAACCAATTCAAGTAGACAAGCAACCAGCTCAAGAAAGTAGATAGCTAGCTCAAGTAGGAAAGCAAGTAGATAAAGCATGCAAGCAAGTAGGTCAAGCACACAAACAACTAGTTCAAACAAGTAGGCAAGTAGATTAAGTAGACAAGCAAGTAGATCAAGTATACAAGCAACCAACTCAAGCAAGTAGACAACCAACTCAAGCAAGTAGGCAACCAATTCAATCGCACAAGCAAGCAAGCAACTAGCTCAAGCATACACAAGATGGCAGGAAAGATGCTCTGATACCACTGTAATGTCCCTTACCTATTTTGCCCTAGAATTCATTTGTTGATTAGGTTTAGGGTTTCTTCCTTCCAAATGAATGTTCTTTGTTAATGAAGTAATCTTGGTTTGACATCTGCATTCACCATATTAACAACATTTCCACATACACATATATCCGTTAGCATTAATATCTAGATATCCACAATAAAAGCATAATCATAAATGCAATTTTAACAAGCAAGAGGAGTGCCCTATATGGATCCGCCTTGCAGCCTTTGTGTTGGGAACAAGAGGTTGCCTCTCATGATCCTCCTTTCCCAATGGCTTAGTTCATGCATTCTCTGTACATGACAGTACCTCAGAAGGAACTTTCCCTATTAGGACAAGGTGAAGTCCTACAGACCAAGGGCCTATGACCTACCACCCCTATAATAGTATAGTTTCCTATGATGGGACCCCCACCTCTCTATGTCTAACCCGTTTCTCAGGTGTAGGAACATGAGAGGGGAGTTTTTAGGCTAACCACTTGGAGTATACTTCACCACCTAATAGGGTAACAATCACAGAGAAGACAATCTTTACATAAGCATAATAAATGTATTTATTATCATTCTATTTCTGATGCTTAGTAAAAGATAGTTTTGTATATTCAATGATATTATTCTAAGGAAATTCAGCAATATGAATACATAGGTATATTCCTTTGTTACACTTATGACTTAAATTTGAAATGCATTTCATAAACATAAAGAAATTATAATCATTTATCCGTTTGCAGTTCTATTGTATATTTTCTTATACTATTGTCCCTATCATATTACACAGATATTAAGATGACTTTATGCCAATAAGAGGAAACCAATATCAAAGAGTAAGCGATGATTTATTTTCTAATGGAACTTGAATTATCTAAATGGCCTAGCTCAAAAAGATCACCAATGTATGCAAAATGCCTGAAGACACGATTCTGTTCTACATTCTATCAGGCATCATCCTCTTGGGATGACGTATTTGTCAATTTGTTTCTATAATTTTGTTCTTGGGCAAAGAGGTGAATTAATAATGCAGAAGAGAAGTCATATGAGTGAATTC
The DNA here is from genome assembly GCA_007115665.2 of Sequoiadendron giganteum. Taxonomy (NCBI): domain Eukaryota; kingdom Viridiplantae; phylum Streptophyta; class Pinopsida; order Cupressales; family Cupressaceae; genus Sequoiadendron; species Sequoiadendron giganteum. The sequence continues at coordinate 706,792,388 of CM021103.1, forward strand.
ATTAAATTATTATCACATGTGTATTCCCCCAATAGTTTATTCAATGAGTCCAATTACAATACAATCAATGAGTCTAGCAACAACAATGATCAAATTAGCAATATCGGTTTCTTATATTCACAATATGCTAAATATTATTGCTAAGTGAATACATCACCTGATTTGTTGTATCTCATCACGTTTTCTAATTCCTTACTCGCCTCCTTCAACCTTATATTGGATTGATCATAGGATGAGGACAATTGTTAAATATAAATAATCTATTTATGTTTATATTAAAGAATCATCATTACTTATAAGGCTTAATAATTGCTGTAAGTATCATTATTGTATATGCTTAGGTGATTCACATATCTACTTACCCATACATATATTATATAGATATATGTATATATATATATATATACATATGATTTTATGAATAATATATCTATATATTCTATATAAGTTTATATATATTATTACCTCCAACGGCTTTCAAATCACTATAATTTTTTGGTATATATATATAATAGCTTGGCATGAATATGAATACCAATATATTTTAATATAATTAACTTACAGCCACATACACCTTTGTTCTCTTCCTCGCTATAGTCTTTTTTTCAATATGTTCGATCTGCATAGGTTATTACCTTTTCCAGCCAACTATGATTCTATTGGTTGCTGAATTGATATTTCCAATGTCCTTACTGTTTCAGATTGCTGCCTTTACATGTGATCGCAGCCTTCCATAGTCATCCGTCCCCCTCTTATTCCTCTTTCATACCTTATTTATATCTTTGTATCTCTATGAATAGATACATTCTTCCACAAATAGACGTGCCCTTTATTAAGCCTTCCTTTATGTTGATTGATACTTTTAAATGGTTGTAATAGAGTGCTTACTTTTATTGAATTCATTATGTAAATTGGTATCTTCTTTGTTTATTCGATCATTGCCCTTTAGAATGGCTAACACAATTTAGTTTGTTGTTTATTATTTAATTGTTTTATATTAATTTCATTTATGTTATTATTTATAAGTATGATTATAATAACATCAATTTTTTTAAAAATATATTGTATATTGTATATTGTTGATATTGTATATTATTATATTTGATAATAATAATAATATTTAAATGGTAATTACTTATATTTATATTTTGATATTTATTTGATTTTGTTATTGAATGGCTGCCCGTATTCATATTAATATTTATTTATAGATTGAAAATATTTAACATATTTATCATAGGGGTTCTACATGTATTACTATATTATAATTATGATTGTATATTTTAATATTTATATTTATATTTACTTTATTTATTAATTTATTTGTATTTTTTCAATATGTCACCATTTTGGGGACATGCTAGATTGTGTGGCTTCTCTATTGGATGGATTCTTATCTTTGTGCGTTGGCATGATGGAGGATGAGAGAATTCATGCTTGGGATGGTGGTCACTTTGATTCTTTTTGCAAGTATGTTGATGGAGCACATGGAGCACTTTTTTTCCATGATGGTATATGCAGCTATATGGATTGTTCATTTGATGCATGTTTTGAGGTTACTTGTTCCCCTTATGCAATGTATACAACAAGTGGGAGAATTCTAGGAAAATGTGTGTTGTACACCTTGCATAATGTATTTAATGTAATTATTCTTGGGGCCACTTTATGTTGTATGTAACATTGGGACATAAGATAAAGTTGTAAAAATGTAATATTTAATATTGGAGAAATAAGTAAATAAAGTACCCAATATTAAACGTGGGAACATGGTTTTGTAATCTCATGGTTTTAGTCACATGATTTTGTGTAATACCACTTGGTGGTTTTGTGGGAGCTTGTGTCTATAAAAGCAATCATAAGGGTAGTTGTTTAGATTGATCAGTTGGCAGGTTAGCTCTTGTTAGCATTTGTGAAGATTTGAAGCATGACATTGGATGTGTGGTTGCATGCTTGTTTACATGGATTGCACATGGAGAAGGATTTTTTCTTCAATGGTGTTCATGGAGACTTTGAAGATGTATTGTAATCATTATTGCTGAATAATACATGAGAGATGGATGCTTTTGGAGGCTGGGTTTTTCCCACTTGAGGGTTTTCCCAGGGTATATCTTGTGTCATATTTTCATGGGTATGTTGTCTATTCTCTTGCATGTAGATTCTGAGTACTTATTTACATAGATCTTTTTTTGGTTGTGGAAATTGTTTTTGATGGCTGCAAGTTTCTAACATTGGCCAACAAACGAAATTAACCGATGTGGTTAGAATTCCCCGCTCTTCAGGTTCTGCTAGACCTAGGCAGGTGTACATTGATAATTAAGCATATTACGACGTTAAAGGTTGGGTGTACTCTCTAACTTTGATAATCTATTCCACAATGGCATGTAAATGCAAAAATAGATACAAACAATTACTCCTACTCTTACTGCTTGAATTTAAAGTGTGTAAAATAAGGTTTTATGAAATATTATTTTATAATAAGTGTGATTGGTGCCTATTCGTATTGGGTAATGGAGTCAAGATGTGAATGATATGTGTCCTCTTCCTAGATACAATTAAAATTGTTTGACACTTTTAGAAGTTTATGACTAGAATAAACATGCAAGGATGCAATTATCAAGTTCTTCTTATCGATCCAAATGACCTTTTCCAGATTACTGTGACTTAATCAAAAGAATTTAATTCTTACTTGAAGGAACCAGTTAAATAAACCACACAAGAACATAAAATGTGCCTTGAGAAATTGAATATATACTTGATACATCAATTTAAATAATAAGGAAACATCAACCTTGGAGACAACAAGATAATATTCACCAGTTCAATCAACAAACAACTGACACCGGAATTTGGCCACCAATTTATGAATTCTCTTCCATTAATATGCTTCAAAAGGTATTACTATGTGTATCATAAGTCTCTTTTTTATCTCCTATCTATTCTATTCTATATGATTGCAACTGATCTAACTATTGGTCATTTTTCTTTTGATTTTATCTTATATATACTTTGCATTTTAAAGGGTTATGACCCTTCACATATCCATATGGTGCAAATTTTCATTATCTTGATTATCTTCAGCAAAAAATTAAATATTTAATTTAACTTCTTTGTCTTTGCATCTCTATGAAAATAATTTCAAAATAAAGTATTTTTCAATACTTTAATTTTTAATTATTTCTCGTTTAAATTTACTCTTGGATGGAAATGTTTCACTTTTAATTCTACGCACTTTCACATAATTAAAATATTCTTTGGGTAAAATAATTACCCACTCCTTAACTCCTTCAGTCAAAATTGCACTTTACTATTATTAGCACTTGCACCATAAGGGGTGCAAGGGTTACGCCGATAGAGAAGTATATGTAAGCAAACATGATAATTAGTTTTCATTGTAGTGTTCATATAAATGTGTGATACAAGTTTGAAATACATACAAAAGATATTTTTTTTACAGATGTTCGGAACACGTAGAATTTGCTTATGAATTTCAATTTTTTGATATAGCCATTTGAAGGAATGATTCATAGTAGTTTCATTTGTGATGATTTTATAGTTGATGGTTCCATTGTATGAAAAGAGCCCGCATCAATAAAATTTTGTTGTTTAATTATTTGTTCCTAAACATGGAAAGAAAAAGTTAGAACACTTACATCATAATTGCATGAATTGTTTTATTTGGAAAGTAAAAACAAAGGAAAAAATGAAATCAATTGCAAATGCAACAATTCTCTCTTTAAATGAACTAGAACTACAAAGTAACTTAGGTACACATCATTAGAACTAATATTTCAGTTTTCATCGCCCTAAGTCTTCTAAAGCCACAGTTTTCACTTTGAAGTTAAAAAAACTATAGGTGTTGTAGAAAATGTGACAAATCGCATTAAATAATCAACTTATAGTAGCAAATGTTTACATCAATAAAGAAACATTTGGATGCATTGAAAGGGACAAAGAAAAATCATATACTGATAAAATTTTCTTGTGGTATGTATTTATGTAAATTACTCAATTCAAAGTGCCCATTTTGTTTTTCTTGCAACATAGGGAATGGTGTGAATAGTATTTAACAATCTTTCTTTCTCACTGGAATCTCTTGCATAAGTTTCTAAAAGTAAGCTACATGTACATTTCTGATTAAGAACGTGTAAAAAGAATCACTTAATCACAAGCAAATTTAGGAAAAGTTTCTAATAGTAAGGTGTGCATTTTTTTTTGTCAAATAACATGTATAAGGAAAGATAAAATAAAAAGAAAATGTAAGAAACAAACATAGCATCTCTTGAATTGTGCTAACCAAAATGAATGTTCTATATGTCAATTTGAAATCTGTTGAATGCTTGAGCCTGCAAAAAGAGAATCAAAGTCAATTTAAGGCAACATGATGACATATTAAGGAATATTAACCTCCATCTTCCCTACAAAATTTAGTTCCTATATAGAAAGAATGGGTTTCAGTAAATGTGAAAGGTAAAGGGTAAAGGCCATTCTTTAAGTTCCACCCCAACTGACACCTCTATTTGGAGTACAAGACCTCTCATGAGAAACAAAGGGATATATTCAATTGGACCAAAAGAATTGGTACGACTCTGTTTCATCCTAGGATGGTGTCTCATATGCCAAAATCGGCTTCAAGCATGTTTGTAATCTTAAAAAGACAGCAAATTTTACTTATGAAATTACCATGAATAATAGCTTGCTTGCATTCTCTCACCCCACTCAACAGTGGAGGTTGGTGGTCATGGGATCCTTGTCATAAATCCCTTGCACAATCAACTTCCAATAGCTTCTATAATTTGCAAACTTCCTCTCAGATGCCTCTTTCAACTATTACTTATCACAACTGTGCTGAAAGTGGAGGGAGACCATTTTACACTACTATGCCCTTGATATTTGATTGCTCTCTACGTATCATGGAGGTCCTCAGCAAGTCCCAAACAAAAGGAAAGGGAATTAAAAAAAAGAAAAAAAGAACTCCATAGCCAAATCAATGGGTTATCTTTATGAATATTTAACAACCATAGCTAGTGGAAGTAGACAACCTGGAATGTACTCTGGTGAGTCTTATTTTGGTCCTTCTCAAAACTATTGGGCATGTGTGAATGTGATAGGCATGCAACCAAAGATGCCTACTAGATTGGTCATCCTTAACTGTCAACAAAACTCCCCACCACGCCATCCCCCACAAGCCCCCTGTGGAACAACTATGCCTACAACAAAGCTTTGGCTAAGAAATTCATAACTCTCAAAGGACAAATAGGATTGCATAAGGAATCATCATATCTAGCCGAAAACAATTCAGTTAATATATTTAAAAAATTAATAGACCTAATGATAGTAATTTCAGAAATGAGGAAAAAGACGAAAGGACATTAAGTTGTTTGAGCCATTGAAAACTTTAAGATGGTATAGTCAAGATGCATGGCCTTAAGGTGGCCAAAAGTGCACTATGCTTAAAAAAAATCACATTAAAAACATAAGTAAAACTTAATCTTAAGAAACTAAAATTGCAATATTAAAACAACTTTTATTGAATTGATTAAAAAGATAAATAGTAAATAAACATTGGAATTGTACCATTCTAATTTTTAGTGTTGATATACTTGAAAACTGATAGTGGATAAAATGATACAACTGACTGTGCCTTTTTTTTAAGGTCTTTCTTGGGTTGGATCAAGTAAAACTTCCATAGGTAATAAACAAGATGCAAGATTTGTCTTCAATTGTTTGTCTTGGAGAAACATATCATGTTATCAAGGGCATCCATACCCTAGTTATGCCACTTAATAAACATAATCACCACACAACATAATTATTTGTTACCATTAGAAGTTGCACTGTTGGTTTATGTGATTGAGTCTAACTTGCATATAATTTGCTTCACTTCTTTCCTGGTAGTAAATTCAACCTCACGGATTTACCACGGGATATTTTGAGGTCTTCTCAAATGGGGAACTACCCTGCACAACATTGACCAATACAAACTCTTTTGGTGATTATCCATTATAGAATATTTGCTCCAATTTAGATGTGGAAGTACTTGTAAACTATCATTTGAATAAATGTATTGAAGAACCAAGTTCCCAACAATTACACTAAGAAATTAGTCTGTAGCATAAACCACTTAGCAACTTGGTTGCATTCGAATCATTGTCCAGTAGGGGAAATGCCCTTTGACGAACACTTCCACAAACCCACACAGACAGAGGCAAAGATTATCGTTTCAATTCAAGTAAACTGAAAAAGATAGTTCACATCAAGTAATAAGAACTAAAGGTACCCAAAAAATACTTCCAACAAATTTCAACTCAAAGTTTTAGAGAACTACAGACCGGACTAGGTATATTGGGGAACTCAATTTAATGTATTAATGTATGAGCACGATTGAATTTTTTGCAGGCTATGGGCCATGATTATACTATAAGAAATTGTGTGACACCAAAAAGTGCTCCACACATAACAAGCCAGTTTCCTGCTCTAACTTCAAGATTACAAATATAAAATATCTATAAATATTAAATGGTGAACTGAATCTCACTTAAGGTTAATTTTTAGCATACTAAGAGTTATTTATAAGTGAATACCATAAGATGTTATCAGATAGATGGGTGACTGCTAGAGGTTTGAGATGCCCCAGGTAAACTTTGCATATGGCAAAAGTTCAGTACTTCTTTCTGTAGTTAAATACATAATAACATTATCGATTAATATGGTAATACATGACGAGAACTTCCTAAAGGAAATGTCTCTTGGAATCTAAAGAGGCTCAACTAAAATTTGGATTCAAAACCCTCAAGTAGTTTGGAAGTTGAACTTAATTGACTCCTCAGAGAGGAATTTGGGTAAATTTGACAAAGACATGCAGAGAAGTGTTGTTTGAGTTTAGTATTTGTTTACAGAATGATGATAGCAATGAAGTCAAAGGATAGGCCCTTATCCCAGGCTCAAAAATTAGGTTGAATATTGGAGTAAATGAATTATGAATTACAAAAGGTTCAAATTTAGTCATTATTTTTCGTTAAAACTTAAAAAATGGTTTATCTATCAAGATTGAAGGAAGTTTACCTACTACTAGAGATATGTGATATTATTTGAATTTCGTAAATCTAATAAAGTGCCAATAGCATGGGAGGTTTAACTGCAAATCATGAAGCCACCCTTCAAGATGGCTCTTGTGTACTTATGGTGTAGCCAAATCTAAGATGAGAAGCTAAATTTTACAAAAGATCATGAACCACAATAAATCTCAATCCAACATTAATGGTGATATTTAGCACCACTTGTTCCTTGTAGGTAAAAGATAGTTGTTTTTATTTTGCTAGAAGGATGCTAAACTCTAGGAATAGCAAAAGACTGAGTAAAAAAATAAGAAAGATAATGTCTGCAGTTCAGGAGAATGGAGTTGTATAGTCATGCAAGGAGTTGGAGAACAACTACAAGTTCTGCCTATTCTTAGAGAGAAGATAGATTTTGCAAACCTGTATGGTATAGATTAAAGTGATAAAAATGGCACCGTCACTTTGAGAAGCTCAAATTTCTTGCTCTGCCTCTGCATCGCAGGCAACGTCCCTTTGAATCCCCTCCTCCTCTTTCAAATCCCCCCTCTCTTCCTCTTCATATTTTCTCTACTCCCCATCCTATTCCTCTTCTTGGTCACCTTGATGAAAAATAAATGTAATTCAATTTGTATTTTCAAGAACAGGACCTAAAATTACAAAAAGTTAAGATGCAGAGGAAGTGAAAGCAACAAAAATCTTATCAAAACCTACAATAACTGGCATGCTCTGAATTTAGCTGTGAAAGGTTAATAGTAGTAACATACTGCTCAAATAGATAGTAGGAAAGAAAAAAATTAGATACATAAGATGAGAATTTAAGCTATAGAACTAAAAAGGGTTCCCTATGCACTCTGTTAGAGTCACAAATAAAAGCGAATGAGAGGAACAAAGGTAGATACAAAGACGACGTAGAAAGAGGTGCAAAATGTAGAGAGTGAGTAGAGGACGACGAAAAAATTGGAAGGTATAGATTAAAGTGATAAAAATGGCACCGTGACTTTGAGATGCTCGAATTCCTTGCTATGCCTCTGCATCGTAGGCAATGTCCCTTCGACTCCCCTCCTCCTCTTTCAAAGACCCCCTGTCTTCCTCTTCATATTTGCTCCACTCCCCATCGTCTTCCTCTTCTTGGTCCCCCCTTTCCTCCTCCTCATGTTGTTCGGCCTTCTAGTAAATTTCACATGACCAATCTTTCACCTCCTCCAATTGTTTCACCCTCTAGTCAATCGTTAGAAATAGTTGAAGTTTTTTGTTGGACTATCTCTCGGCCTTCACCTTTGCATAGAAGGACAACCATTGAGTCGAACCAACCATTTGTGCCTCCCTTGCTCCAGTATCTAGGCTTTCGAGGTTCCTTAGATCACCCTCTTCTAGCCGTTCTTTTGTTCAACCGTTACAACATATTTCCAACTCAGTTGTTTGCTCGACCTCCACATACACTTGTTCTCCCGTTCCTTAGCATCGCGCATGCTACCATTTCCAGAAGCCTGTTAAAGTCACAGGGAGCTCACATGAAGCTGAGAAGCTTGTGTAGATCCAGTCACACATGTAACACGCTCACGCAACTGATCCTTCTCCACGTGTAGAATAAGATCAATAGTCACACAAAGTGGGCAATCAACAATATTTCGTTGGTGCCTCCTGTGACTCCTTACATGGCTGTCGTAAAATACAGAATCAGGGGTATTGACAACAAAATTATTTTAGAATGAAATAAACCACCAAAAAAATGATCCAGCCATATACAAAAACCCTTGAAAGTGCTCATTCAAACCAGAGCAAGAGACTGACCTCAAGATTGCGCTTCAACGATGTCGGTGTAAAAAAAATGGGCAGTTAGTTGTTTTTTCAAACGAGAGGAGCCAAAAGCAATCTCCATTATTACAATCTATTCAATAATAAATGAAAAGTAGGTGCAAAATATCGGAGTTCAAGGATTAGACACGAGATTTTTGCAGTTCCGACAAATAAATACCGTCGAAGTGTGAGTGGTATCTTGTTTCTCGAGAGAAAGTTTCGGCTGAAAGCTCACACAATATATAGCCTAGCGGCTAAATATTTTCTACATTAATATTGCCTTTCAAAGTATTCACCAAAAACACGATGAAATTTTGTTTAATCTTATTTTGGGGGGAAGTGCCTTCGCCGTATCGGAGGGACTAATATTTTGTTCTTGCTGATATTTACTTCTCTCCTCGATAAATTCCTCAAGCCAATCGAATGCTCTTTCTGTCTTTCGGGATTTCGAAGGGACTTCAAATTTCTTACTCCGATATGCAGAAGTCCCTTCGAATTTTTTTGTTATTTTGATGTTTTGTCATGACTTTTTGCGGTGAAGTGGGAATTGTCTGCTCTTTTCCTTTATGAATTTCCTTGACATACCGATTGAAACTTCTGCAGCGTTCTATTTTAACTTTAAACTAGTCCTCCATTTGTCCTTGTGAGCTTCTATGCCACTGAAGAATTCTTTTTACCTTTCTTGAATTCGCCTTTGGCGTTCTTCCATTTTCCGTTCAAGTCTTTCTAACTGTTTCATGCGCCTTCCAGGTCAATTCCTTTTCATTGTTTCAGAGATCTTAATGTTAGATGTAGTGGGCTTGAAAGAATCATGTAAGAAGTCCCCGCGCACTCTCCGCTGCAATTGAAGCAGTTGAAGCCCTTTAAGTTTCAACGACGCTCTTGGTTTTAACAGAAATATCTATGGTTTAGGGGTATATAGACAATGTCCGAGAAATGTTTGATAGATAACCTCTAATGATATAGGTATGTAGGGGAGTATATGAATTGTTGAACATAATTCTATAAATGAATGTCATCGCATGGTTGTAAGATATGCATGAAATAAATCTCCTGAAGATTTTGGAAGATTTCAATCAAAATGCTTTCTGTAGGTATAATTCTACATTCCTCAACCCATGATAGCTCTTCACTAATGTTGTAGATTACAGAGGATGCATGCAAACTGTTTCACGAAAGACCTCCAAGCAGTGACACAATATTATGGAATGAATGAATATATTTATAGAAAAGGCTTTCAAATCTTTCAGCCAAATGTGTATAAACTCTATCAAGGGTGCTTCATCAAAACCTTCGACCCTGGTGCCTCTTTCAAAATTCCACCTATCGTTCCTTGATCATCAGAGAAGCTTTGGCCAAATGTGATATGTGGTTTGGTGGCAACTTTCTATCATCTTTGCTTTCTCGTTATGAAGGGCACGAAGTATCATGTTGTGTATGAAGTATCATGTTGTGTATCTTGTATCGTTTTAACCAATCATCATGAATGCTTGAAGAGAACCTTTTGAAGCCCAGTAGCCTTCGGAATCAGATGACCAAACTTTTCAATTTTTTCAAAATGGCAACTGAAGCTCACTGCCAATGCAACTACATCTTCAGCTGTCTCTCATTTTGCTAGTTAACCAAGCCGCTTTTGCCCCGCCCACACACCAGTATGGATAGCCTTCAAAATAGTTGCCCTGTCCTAGGGTTAAAAATAAAAATTGCCCCATAGATGGGCTTTGTTGTAAGATTTCCTCCAAAAGTTTTATGGATAGTGACACAATATACATTTGTATCATCCACAAACCGTATGATTTGGTTGCTAAAAATGTCTCCATAATTTTGAGAAGACAAGTATGGTTGAGAAGAATGAAGCTATAGACCTTTTCTTATCCGCCTCCTTAAAACATGCAGTTCAGGATTTGACTTCATCACTTCATTCATAGCTTTGCTTTATTTCCTGTCATCGTACTCCTCTTGGGAATCATATCACTGTCCAAGTAGGGAAAACTGATAAGTTTAGTCTCTTCGAGTGTAAGGAAAGCCTAATGGAAGGAAACAGAGTGAACCAGTCGGTTCCTTTTGTAATGGTACATATTAATCATCCTTGCCCATCATCCTTTCCAGACCACTGAACAGGCTGAAGTGGTGTTGGCTTCTATATCATTTATGCCCATGTTGAGTCTCTTCTTGGCCCAATTTCAAACATTCAAACATTAATATAGTCCAACATTCAAATTTCAAACCTACTTCAAAGTGTAAGATAAAATAATCAAGTGTACCACTTCAAAGTGGAATAAAACAATCAAGTAGATTTAATCAAGTGTTTTTTTAATTATTTCCACATCTAGATGATGAAAGGGCAATTCAATAATTCATAAAGTAGACCATAATTGATATTTCATGTGATCTTCAATAATTTATGTGTAGTGTGAACTTAAATAATTACTAGCAATTGCACTTTGGTGTGCAATGGGTACGTCGAAGAGGTGTCAAAGGTCAATTGAGGTAAATTTTGGTCTTTTTTTTTTTTGCATACATTAACCTGTCCAGAGTAGACACCATTAATGCAAATTTATTGCTAGGCATGGGAGGAAATTTCTTAAGAATCTTACATAAACATAAATTCTTTTGCCAAGCATTTTTCAACGGGCAATATGAAAAATATTTTACTAGATCCTTGGTGTTTCGACTTGTTGAAATAAACAAAGAAGATGCCTACCACCATGGAAAGCGACATTTTTGAAACCACCCAAAATTCTTTCGTTTCAAAATATTTCACATCGATTTTTTTATGTTAGTTGTCGGTGGATCCTCCAAAACCAGCTACGATGTAAAGGCGGGTTTTTGATTACACCCCATGCAAAACCGCTTCTCTTAACCATCATGTTTGGCCTGCGTAACCACTCTTTAGTCAACTTGTTGAACCTTATTTAGCACTTATTATTAATTGTTTAATCTAGCCACATGCAACTAGAATTTCTAGCACATCCATGCACAAACACATACTCTAACATATTAACAAACATATAGTTTTCTATCAGTGTAAACCTTGAACCTCCTTTAGGTGCAAGTGTTAGTATATATATAGTTTTCTTTCTTTATAGAATTGTCTCCCCCTTTATCTCTCTTTCTTTTTCCTAATCTCTCCAAAGATAAATTAAACTATCAATTTTTTTATATATTAATTTAATTTGTTCTATATTAAAATATATTAATTATTAATTATAATAATTTCATATTTATATGTAATAATTTTTATTATAAAATATAATATATAATAATAATATAATCTTTTTATAGTATTATATATAATAAAAAATATAACTATATTATATATAATTTAATATGTATTACTATTATATAAAATATATATAATATATTAATTATTAATTATAATAATTTTATATATGTATTTAATAGTATTGTTAAAGAATATAATATATAGTAATAATAAGTAGTATAATTATATTATTTATAATTTATTTTTTATTATATAAAATATACATTATATATTAATTATGCTAATATATACTTAACTACGTAGGATAAAGGATGCTCTAATGTTAAAACCTAAATGTGCTCATTATTAAGATCTTGGTCATAATTTTTATTTTTTATAAACATACTCTGAAACCTTCATCGAAACCTTATTTTCAGGTTGTACCTCGCCAATATGTAGAAGTGAAAGGTCAATACCAGCAAGGAAGAGTTTGGAGGAGCGGAAACCAATAGCAACGAGGAAAGTAAAAAAAAATGGTGAAAAACAACCAAAAGAATGGTGAAAATTGATGAACGGTTGAGATTCGATTAATCGTCTTGCATTGATAAGATTTTCCAAGTCACCTCATTCATATAGGGAACGTCGAACAATTTGTAGCACAGAATCTGCAGCGGATTATTACCAAACCCTTGATTTGTGTCTTTTCTGTATAAAAGTTGAGGGACTTAGGTATCTGCTATCCGAAAATGAAGGCAATAAAGAAAGCCTGAAGAATTGAGGAAAATTGAGGGCGGCATGGGTGTGGAAACAAGAGAGCAACGTAGGACAAAAGATTCGTCCCTCGTTCATCCGAACCCCAACATTAGCAGTAATAAATCTGTAGACAATGGCAACAAATTTACATGTGCCGTGGAGTCCTCTTCGTCCACATCGCAATGTCTGAACCTGGAAGGTCTCACCTCGTTTTACCAGTGCTTACAAGATGGGGTGGATCCTTCTCAACTCTTAGGACTACTACCTCTGATACCAACTGACACAAAGAGTACTCCCCTCTCTCACAACAAACACACAACTCAACAACTAGATTGCCATAAAATTTTACTCCTTTCTGCAATTACACGATTTCGTAGCCAACACAGTTTTAAAAATTACATTTTTCAAATTAAATCAACTTAAATTTCATTAATACTGAATTTCACCAACAAACACCTCTATCTATATGCAAATTCGAAATAACTCCACCATTTAATTACAAGTTATTAATTACATTATACAGTTTGAAAATTCAAATTTTTTTAACTTGTATGCACCTATTCGACTTCATGCTCATTTCATTCTAGAAACACCACACCTCCCTGTCATTTCTTCCAATCCACCTTTCTGGCATTGCGCCCGCTTTCACTATTCAAGGTACCCCTCTTCACTTCCTTTAGGTTTTTTGTTTGAATTTTTTAAAATGTTAATTAAAAATGCACCAATCTCCCTATGTTTCAGAACCCCTGCGAGGTCTCTTCCCCCTCCAAAATCTGCCCACTCAAATCAAATGCTACATAGCCTTTCTCCACACCTTACTATGCACCCCTTTCTGTTTGACTGATTGCAGATTTAAAAATGTTTCTCCCACATTAAATTCAAGCAACCATTTCAAAATATCGCAACCCCCTCTTGCTGATTTTCTTTCATGAGCAGCCTCTCTTCTCCTTTTTTGCTACATGCCCCCCACCTACAACACCTTCCATAATTTTTATTTTGTTTCCTTCAAAATATTTTCCACAAGATGTGGCACAACCCTTGGTATTCAAATTTTCATATAATTTGTTTTTAAACTGGCTTCACTCCTCATGGCACGTGGGGATTAAGTTTTGTTTTCTGCACTTTTCATTTGATTTCCCCCCTATGGTGCATCTCATTTGCTATGCCCCTTATTACTCTCCTTTACATGCCACATTTTTTGTCCAATTTAGATGTCTCCTTTCTAGATGGAGTGGTGGGCTCTCTAGCTTCTCTATGATTAAATCTGCATTGTCTTTACCCTTTCACATGCCTCATTTTCCACAGTTATTTTACATTATGATTTCCAATTTTAAGCATTTACACTACCATTTTAAACATTCCACAAAAATACCAATGAAAGAAGCAAATATGTGAGCTATACCAAATAATATCATTTATTAGTTGGAAAATGAAGTTGAAAACCGACTATTGTTTGGAGGTATGGTTGTTGGTATTCTTGCTTAAGCTTTGCGTAATATGGTGATCATGGGATCCCTGATCCCCGACACCCAATAGACGACAGGAGGTAACAATAGTTTGCATCGGCCGAAGGTTCATCGGGGAGACAGGTGAATGTTAGTGGGACAAAATGAGCAGTCTCTTTGACATGCCGATAAGGTTTCAGAAGTTCAGGCGTTGGGTTCATCGAAGAGACATTACAATGTTAGAGGGAGTTGTTTTGTAGTCCCTTCAACATTCCAATGAACGGCGGGAAGGGAATTTTTGAGGAGATAGGTGGATATCGGCGGGACCTAAAATGTGGTCCCTTCGATATTCTAATGGAGCTATATTGAGGAGTTAATATGGTATCAATGGGACCTTGAGGCTCGTCCCTTCAATATTCCAATGGAAGGCAATATCACTTCATCGACGAGACCTCACCATATTAGAGGGAGTTACTATATAGTGTCTCTTCGACACTCCGATTGAACGATAGGTGTATTGGGGTGACTATGAGAATTTAGAGAGATATGATTTCATGTCCCTTCAACATTCTGATAGAATTTCGTAGAAGAGATGATAACTATTCGGTTCGGTATGGAAGTTGGAACGTTGATTTTTTGGTAATGCTTGAGAAGTTTATATGAATGCCATAGTGCATTGGAATAGAGGGTCGAAGAAGATCAAAGTGAATGTAATGTAATGTTGCTGATTTCATTTCGAAAAAGCACCTAAAAGAGCATATCTCTATACTTGTATGTGATTTACGTTTTACTGTAATACAAGAGATCTCTGCTTTGGTGTGTGGGTTTTTTCCCGTAAGGGATTTCCCACTTAAAATCTTGTGTTGATGTTTTATTGTATATTTTGGTATTCATGTATGTGCCCGTTTATGTTCTATAATTGCAAGTTTTGAAAGATTTTTTGTATCTCTCTCCCGAAGATTAGTATTTGGAAGGCATTTCCGCACTTTTCTTTCCTTTCAATTGGTATTAGAGCTTGGCCAACTTTGTTGTCCTTGTGGGTAAGATGGGTTTTTTGTATTGATCTTGTTTAGTGGGAGTTTTACATAGAAATTTGGTTGTAATCTTATTGCAGATTTAAGATGGTGAGCACATCCAAAAGAATAGAGATTGAGAAGTTCAACGGTGGAAATTTTGAGTTGTGTAAACTCAAAATGGAAGACTTTCTTGTAGACCGAGAGTTGTGGGATGTAATATCCTCTAACAAACCATCAACAACCTCATAGAATTACTGGGATGCAATGGATTAGAAAGCCAAGGGTCTGATCAGACTGTGCTTGGACGATTCAGTTCTCTTGAATGTCCATGAAGAGAAGACAACAAAACTTTTGTGGAAGAATCTTGGTGACATTTATCCGGGGAAATATCTGGTAAATAAGTTATTTTTGAGGAAGAAGTTGTATTCTTTGAAGATGGAGGAAGGAGTGCCTGTTGTAGATCATTTGAATGCGTTTAACATGATCGTTGCTCAGTTGGAGTTTGTTGGTGTGAAAATAGATGACGAGGATTGTTGCATGCTCCTATTATGTTCTTTTCCTGACACATGGGATCACCTAGTAATGACTATCACGAGTTCAACAACCACTTTCAAGATGGAAGATGTGGTTGCTTTGTTGCTATCAGAAGAAATGCGGAGGAAATATTCTGAGATGGACAAGGAAGCTCTTGTTGTTCAAGGCAGATCAAAGGAGAAAGGCAAGAAGAAAGACAACAAATCTAAATCCAAGTAAAAGGGGAGATCAAAGTCTCTTGGTAAAAAGTACAAGGTGAAATGCTGGAACTATTGGTAGATTGGACACATCTGGAAAGATTGTAAAGAGGAGAAGAAGAAGAAAAAGAAAAATAGTTCTTTTGAAAATGATTCTTCTCAAAGTGATGTAGATACCTTCATAACAACCTTGGCGATTCAGGCATCAAAAGATGTTTGGCTGATTGACTTAGGCACGTCCTTTCACATGACCTCTCATAGAGGTTGGTTCTTAAAGTATGAAAAGTATGCTGGTGGGAGGGTGTATCTGGGTGATGATTTTAACTTGGAGATTGTTGGCCGTGGAAGAGTCAAAATTCAATTTCTGACTGAAAGAGTGAAGGAAATCGATGATGTGATGCATATACCAAGTTTGGCTTGAAATTTACTTTTTGTAAGTAATCTTAATGATGTTGGTGTGCAAGTCTCTTTCTCAAATGGTGTGTGTAGAATGACTAGAGGCTCTATGGTGCTGGCTAAGGGTGCATGAATTGGCACTCTATATAAGTTGGATGCATGTGCAGTATCGTGTAATAGTGCTTCTACAAAGTCAAGTAAATCTGATCATGTAGAGAAAGGAGGTGTTGTTCTTGAGGGTGCAAACTATTTGGAGATGAAGCTCCCAGTAGATAAAACAATGTTGTGGCATTAGAGGCCTGACCACATTGGTGAAAAAGGCTTAAAAGCCTTGAAAAATAAAAGTTTGGTTGAAGAGCTTGATGATTGTAATCTTGAGTTCGATTTTTGCGAACATTGCATATATGGAAAGCAACACTGTGTTTCATTTTATTCTAGTCCTCATAAATCTTTTGGTATTCTAGATTATATTCATGCTGATGTGTTTGGTCTAGTTAATGTTCCTTCGTTATCGAAATCTATGTATTTTTTTTTATTCATAGACGATTATTTGAGGAAATTAGTTTATTTTCTCAAAAGTAAAACTGAATTTTTTAGTCGGTTTAAGGAATTTAAAACCTTGGTTGAAAATCAAACTGGTAGAAAGATTAAGTTTTTGAGAACGGATAATGGTAGTGAGTTTTGTTCAGTAGATTTCGATAAGTTTTGCAAGGACCACAAAATTAAAAGGCATAAAACAACTCCTTACACTCCACAACAAAACGGAGTTGCATAAAGGATGAATAAAACACTAATGGAAAGGGCGAGAAGTATTTTGAGTAGTGCTGGTCTAGAACAAAAGTTCTGGGCCGAGGCTATAGCTACAACATGTTATTTTATAAATAGATCTCCCACTTTGGCGCTTGTGGACAAGACATCTATGGAAGTGTGGTATGGTAGGAAGCTCTCATTGAGACATATAAGAGTCTTTGGTTATGAGACATATGCCTATGTGCCCAGTGAAAAAAGATCTAAACTAGAGAACAAGGCTGTAAAGTGTATCTTCATTGATTATGGAATTGGTGTGAAAGGGTACAAGATTTGGAAGCTAGTTACCGAGAAGGTGCTTTATAGTGGAAGTGTGATCTTCAGTGAGCTAAAATCTTCCACAATTGATTTACAACCAGAGATGAAAGAAGAAAGAAAAAAGATAGTTGAAGTTCCTCTTACACCCAATAAAGATGAACTACGTACTCCTGGTGGACCTGTTAATGAGGAGAGCTCAAGTAGCTTTGAAAGTTATAAACAAGATGAAGAACCTCAACCTTAGCTTGTGAGGAGGTCTACATGTGTTAAGCAACAACTTGAAAGGTTTAGATATTCTATGTTAGATTCCAGTTGTGCCTATGCTTTGATTGCTAACACCGATGAGCCTAGGATTGTTAGAGAGGCTATGGGTATGTCTGATTCAAATTCTTGGTTGGAAGACATGAATGAGGAAATGACATCTTTGAAGAAGAATGAAATGTGGGATTTGGTACCTTTGCCTAAAGGTTAAAAGCCTGTTGGATGTAAATGAGTGTTCAAGAAAAAGATAGGTCTTGATGGTAGTGTTGAGAAGCATAAAGCAAGGTTGGTCACAAAAGGATATTCCCAGGTGGAGGGGATTGATTATGGAGAAATATTTTCTCCCGTAGCTAAGTTGACGTCTATCAAATTTTTGTTGTCACCTGCAGTTGCATATGACTTAGAAATTGAGCAAATGGATGTGAAGACAATGTTTCTTCATGGTGATTTGAAGGAAGAGATTACATGTCCTAGCTAGAGCACTTCATTGAAAAAGGTAAGGAAAACCTGGTTTGAAAATTAAAGAAATCTCTTTATGGTTTGAAGCAGTTGCCTAAAATGTGGTACCAGAAGTTTGATACCTATGTGTTGTCTTTGGGGTTTGTGAGATCAAAGTCTGATCATTGTGTTTATTTTAAATCTGAAAATGGCCGCCTTCTTATTATTTCCATGTATGTGGATGATATGTTGTTCACTAGGAATAGTAAGGGTATAATTTCCGAATTAAAATCTCAATTGTCAGCATAGTTTGAGATGAAAGATCTAGGTTCAACTAGGTATATTCTGGGGATGGAAGTCAAAAGGGATAGGGGAAAGAGAAAACTTTGACTCAGCCAGAGCAAGTATATAAATTTTGTCCTAAAGAGGTTTAATATGGTAGAGTGCAAGCAATTAGTTGTTCTAGCGTTGTAGGGAATGGAAATTTTTGTTGAAGATTGTCCAAAATCTCCTACTGAGATGAAGGACATGACTAGGGTGCCTTATGCAAGTGCAGTTGGTAGTTTAATGTGTGAAATGGTCTGTACCAGGCCAAACATTGCCCAAGCAGTGAGAGTGCTTTGTCAGTTTATGGCTAATCTAGGAAGGCCGCATTGGGATGATGTGAAGAGAGTTTTCAGGTATTTGAAGGGTACTTCTAAGTACACCTTATGTTATCATTTTTACTCTACTAGATCTCAAAGTTCAGTTAGCATTCATGGATATGTGGATTCTGATTGGGTAGGGGACATTGACAACAGAAGATCCACCAATGGATATGTATTCACATTGTTTGGTGGTGCAACTAGTTGGATGAGCAAGTGGTAGGTTGTAGTCACTTTATCCACTACTGAGGCTGAGTATATGACAACAACTCACGCCTACAAGGAAGCTATTTGGATTAAAAAATTGTGTTATGATGTTGGTTTTGATGCATCACAAATTGTTATTTGTTGTGACAGTTAGAGTGCCATTTTTTGGGTGAAAAATCCAACCTTTCATGTTAAGACGAAACATATTGACGTGCAATACCACTTTGTTCATGATATGGTGGAGGATGGAAAGGTTAGTTTGGAAAAAGTTGATACTTTGGCAAATATTGTTGATGCATTGACAAAGCCTGTGAGCATAGATAAGTTCAAATGGTGCACCAGTTCGATGGGCCTTGGGGCTTAGAATATTCAGTGACTTCAAACATTAATTGGGAGCTAGTAAGTTCTTCGTCAAGTGGGAGAATGTTGAGAAAAAGATGTCTCAAACTTACTGGTGTAAAAGACTTAGCTAATTTTGTAGGTTTCGGAGTTCGGGGTTCAGGCTTATCGCTTACCGAATGCAGTTGAAAAAGACTTAGAAAATTTGAAGGGTTTCGGTAATTGAACTTTGAAGTTCCATCATATCCTTTACTTGTGAAGTCTAAGGTATCAGGTATTGAGAAACCTTGAATCTCGACCCGTGAAATGACTTCATTCTTCGTTGTTCAGAGGTATGGTTGTCAGTCTTCTTGCTTGAGCTCTGCATAGTATGGTGATCATGGGATCCCTGATCCTCGACACTCGATAGACGAAAGGAGGTAACAAGAGTTTGCATCAGCCGAAGGTTCATCGAGGGGACAGGTGAATGCCAGCGGGATGAAATGAGTAGTCTCTTCGACATGCCGATAAGGTTTCAGAAGTTTGGGTGTCGGGTTCATCGAAGAGACATTACAATATCGGAGGGAGCTATTTTGTAGTCTCTTCAACATTCTGATGAATGACGGGAAGGGAATTTTTGAGGAGACAAGTGGATATTGATGGGACAAAAAATGTGGTTCCTTCGATATTCTAAAGGAGATATATCAAGGAGTCAATACGGTATCAGCGGGACCTTGAGGCTCGTCCCTTCGATATTTCAATGGAAGGTGGGATTGCTTCATCGATGATAGTTTGCCATATCAGAGGGAGTTGTTACAATGTCTCTTCGACACTCCATATCAGAGGGAGTTGCTACAATGTCTCTTCGACACTGCAATGGAATGATAGGTGTATCAGGGTGGCAGTGAGAATTCAGAGAGACATGGTTTCATGTCCCTTCGACATTCCAATAGAATTTCATAGAAGAGACAATAACTGTTCAGTTTAGTATGAAAGTTGAAACGTCGATTTTTTGGTAACGCTTGAGAAGTTTGTATGAATGTTGTAGTGCATTGGAATAGAGGGTCGAAGAAGATCAAAGTGAATGTAATGTAATGTTGCTGATTTCATTTTGGAAAAGCACCTGAAAGAGCATAGCTCTGTACTTGTATGTAATTTACGTTTTATTGTAATACAAGAGATCTCTGCTTTGGTGTGGGTTTTTTCTTGTAAGGGTTTTCCCACGTAAAATCTTGTGTTGATGTTTTATTGTCTATTATGTTGTTCATGTATGTGCATCTTTATGTTCTGTAATTGCAAGTTTTGAAAGATTTTTTGTATCTCTCTTGAAGATTAGTATTTGGAAGGCGTTTTCGCACTTTGCTTTCCTTTCAACTATGATCAAGTTGCCATTCAACTCTGACAAAATTGAAAATGCCAAAACTCAACCAAACTAAAACAAAAATGAGACAACTCCAACAAAACTAAAACATCTTTTTGGTTGACGCAGGATTGCACATTTTCTTGGGATACTCTTGCATCAGATTCAAACATTTAACAAATTAAAGACATTATATTTTCACAATTCATAATATTGATTACTATTGTTTTTGGATGAGATTGTGTAGAAGTTGCATCAATGTTTCAAATCACACTCCATGATCCATCATTAGGATGATAGAGTGGATTTTTTTAAAAATTTATTGTAGGACTCTATCATCCTTATGATAGATCATGAAATGTGATCCAAAACGTTGATGCAAAAGCTTCTATACAATCTAATCTAGAAACAATAATACTTAATCAATTATCAGATTGTGAACATTATTGTTCTATAACTTAACAAACAGTTCTACATGACATTAATATTAATTCCTCATCATCATTTACCTAAAGCTAAATACTTTCATCTATTATATTTAATTTCTAAAAATAATATTTGTTCCCAAAACTTAAGTTAATGGAACAATTAGTAATAATATTTGCTTAATTAACATATATTTATGTCAAATTTTTTTTTTCCGTTATAAATTACTTTTATCTCATATATTTTACCAATATTAAAATATTATTATAATTTATTTTTTATTGGTAATCATTAATTGATTAATTTTTTGGTTTTTTAATGAAGTTAAAGAGTTTACAAATAATCTATATGAGTTGAGTCTTGTTGAATATAAAATTTCTTAAGCATTGCTAGATTTTTTATATTAAGAGTAAAAGGTTGGTTTTTGAAACCCAATCAACATCAAGGAGCAAACATAAAGAAAAAAGCAATAAAAAGATAACAAAATAGCAACAAATAATCAACACCAAACCCCAAAAGATTGAAAACAAGAAGTAAAAAGCCTAAAACCCACATAACATATGGATTGGCCATATCATGTTAGTTTGAAACCAAAATGTTTCAAGGAAGAGTGAACTACCCCTTCCAAAATATCCTTAAAACAAATTTCCTTCCTAGCGGGAACAACCTCTTGAGTGACATAAATGAGCAAAGGGCTAAGCTTTTCTCTCAAAACAATCATCCCTTTTTCTTTACTTGAATTGGGTGAACTTTGCATGGTAGTAACTTGGGTCTCCTTGACACCCCTGTAGTTCACTATTTCTCTTTCTTGAGAGTGACAACTCATTGATGGTCTTGCAAACCTCATTAATAGAAAGTTGATGAACAATTATGTGTTTTTTCTTTCTCCATATATATTGCCAACATTAATTGCTTGAACATCTTGCCACAACATTTTTTTTATACAATTATTACAAATCACATGTGAATCCTCAAAGACAATCCATTGCACCCAAACACCTAATTTAAAGAATAAATAAATCTCAAAGAGGAGAAGTTTGTCCTCCTCCACAATGATATAGTCTAGCAAACAGTAATCATTTCGTGACTTTGGTGACCCTATCCACCATCAAAAGTCATTAGAACATGAATTTTGTTGACAATTTATTTTTTATGATTAAAACCTGTTGCACATTTCCGTGCTTGATAAATGTCTTTATTCGATGTGAGTAGTTTACCGAATTTAGACTGACAAGATTTTCTTTATAAATTTTTACTTCTTAAAGCAAGCATGGATTCCCTACTAGTCCAATCAATGCTACTGTTGACGTGATTTGTTGTTTCCCATTCTCTTTCCAACAATTGCTAAAATTGTTAATGTTAAATCAACCCAGTGAAGATCTCTTTTGGGCATGTGAGTTCATCAGCAGCATTTGAGCTAAGTTGCAGAGATTTTCAATTACCAACATTTTCTCCAGGTATAATCAAGTATGGGTGTTCTTGGCTGTTTGAACTTGCTCACACCATCAGTTCATCATTCAATTAGGCCTCTAAGTCACAAGGGATCCATCTCATGGTCCTGTAAAAGGACACCCGCATCCTCAAATTCAATGATTAGAAGAAGATGGAACTACAAAAGAAAGAGTTTTAGTCCTGCTGCCATTGCCCAGCCCTTAACTTCCTCAGAGTCTTCCCAGGAGTATACAAGTACTGAAGTTGGGATCAAGGAAGATGAGGGTAAGTTCAATTGGTTTCAAGAATGGTATCCTGTGGCACCAGAATATGAATTGGAGAAGGGGGTGCCTCATGCATTTAAAGTCCTTGGTCTTGATATTGTTGTTTGGTGGGATAAAAAGGAGCTGGTGTGGAGAGTCTTTGATGACAGCTGCCCACACAGAAGAGCTCCCCTGTCTGAAGGGAGAATTGACGAAGATGGTGACTTGCAGTGCAGTTACCATGGCTGGTGTTTTGGCTCCAGTGGAGAGTGTAAACATATTCCACAGGCACCCTCGGATGGACCTCCAGTATTACTTTTACCCATATATGTCCACTATAGAAAAAGTTTTCTGCAATTTTCCATGAATTCATAGATTCACAATTCATGTAGTTGTGTAATTTTCAATCTGTCTGCTTTTGTTATTTTTGCTTGGTAAATTGACAATCTCTCCTCATTTTAATTATTTAATGGGAATGCATGGTCAAGCTTGGATTAGAAGCTGTGATCAATGTGCTTATATTTTGTCAAATTCACTATGGACTTGCATTGAGGTTTGTCCAAATGTTTTCTGCATTAATCCTGATGCAATGGCACTGAGGGATACTCGATGTGGCTTAAACCCAGTTCATCATCTTAGGCAATTGGTCAAGGTCACTTCAAATGATGATATTGTTTGGAGTTTCTCTCTAATCACTATATATTCACAACATAAAACAGTCTGAATGAAAGTTGGAATTTGGCAATTATAAATGAAAGGCAACTATCACTTTTAATGAAGTGACTCTACCTTAAATGCAATGCAGGTCCACACCTCCAAGAGGGCATGTGCAGGTGTTTATCCAAGTCTATTACAGCAAGGCATCATCTGGTTTTGGCCAAACACTGACCCAGATATTGCTCTCAACAAAACTCCCCCATTCATTCCAATGCTAACTGATCCATCAGCCCGAGCTGGCCTAACAATGAGGGATATTCCTTATGGGTAATTCTTTGTCAAGGCCACTCAAAATATATACATCTTTCCTTAATTTTTTTTAATCCAAAAAATGTCATTTTAGTGTTCTTCTTTCTGATAAGCTTATTTATACTTTGCAGGTATGAAATACTCACTGAAAATTTGATGGACCCTTCCCATATTCCATATGCACATCATGGTGTTCTTGCTGAGACATTTAGAGTCCCTGGTTTCAACAATAAGGTAACTTCTTAGATATTTTGCTTTCACATTCTTGAAAATGGTAAAATACAGTGATATATAATACTAAGCCTGGTATTGTATTCTTTTAATGGTATGCTAGAAGGCCCAGAGAGCAGGCAAACCATTGGATTTTCGTGTAAGCAAGCTGAACAAATCAGGTTTTGAAGGTGAACGTGAAATGGGCCCTGCCACATTTATAGCTCCTTGCATCTTCTTAATGGATAACTCGATTCCCCTATCCACAAAGGTAATATTTGTCTTTCATTTTTATTTTCTTTGTTTTTAAAATCAATTGTATATGTTTTTATACGATATTTCAAATTAGATTATTTTTAGAATCAATTGTATATATTTTAGTATGGGCGTTTTAAATTAGATTGTTTTTGAATCAATTGTATATTTTTTATATCGACGTTTCAAATTACATTTAATGATAGTAGATTTTCACAATTCATGAAGATTATTGCTAAGTGCTTCTGAATTAGATTGTGCCAGTATTTTTGCATCTTTAAATGTTTCGGATCACACTCCGTGATCCATCATCAGGATTGTGTCAATATTTTACTCCTTATGCTCTCTACTATCCTGATGATGGATTACAGAGTGTGATCCGAAACATTTAAAGATGCAAAAATACTGACACAATCTAATCCAGAAGCACTTAGCAATACGTTTCAAATTACAATCACTAATCCATCATCATAAAAATTAAATTTCACTCAAACTTTCCTAATAATAAGATTGTATCTAAAATCAATTGTATATGTTTTTACACCAATTTCATATTATATTGCTTTTAGAATGAATTGTATATATTTCTACACGATGTTTCAAATTACAATCAGTAATCTATTATCAGAAGAAAAAAATTCATTTATAAACTTTACTAATCAGTAATCCATCATCATAAAAAATAAATTTCACTCATAAACTTTACTAAATAATAAACTTGTTTTTTAAAATCAATTGTACATATTTCTATATTGACATTTCATATTAGATTGTTTTTAAAATCAATTGTATAAATTTTTACATCGACATTTTAAATTACAATAAACTTTACTAAATAATTTTGAGTTATGAAACTCTTAAATAAAAAAAATCTTCTCTTAAACATGTAATTTTTGCAGGGGAAGACTCATACAGAAAGTAGAGAAGAGAAGAAGAAGATTTTTTCTATTCTCTTAATTTGTATACCAGTAGCTCCAGGTAGAAGCAGGACTATGGTAAGCAGGAATTTTGACGCTTGCTTTCCAAAATGGATACTTCACATTCAATGGAATCTAATCATTGACTCAGATTTATACTTGCTGCATCTCGAGGTGAGTGCCAAATTGATATAAATATGAAAGCAGGTTATGGTTGTCCACTGTGCACAAGATTAAAACCATGGTTACTAAATATAGGTTGATATGTTTTCTTAGTATATTTAAAAAAAATGATTTTTGATACATATATTTAGAATAAAAATTATTGTTTTTTATTATAAATTAATATATTTTATACATATATTATTTATTTTTCATATTTCATGTTAGCCATTTTCATGGTGGATGGTTAAGAAAAATAAATAAATTTATTTATTTTTAAAAAAGGGTCATTCAAAGTGAAGAGGATGGATAGGGTGACTTGCAATCATTGAGGATTATTTGTCTCTACTATATAGATTAATGCATGAATATCAATTTCATATAAACTTTTGTGATAACGAAAAACTTAAGATATCTTGATGATGTGGAGATTGGTATAAACAATTCACATTCTTTTAATTCTTTGTAATATTTGTTAAGAAATTCTATTATAATATGTCAACAAGAATGTCAGGGCTTTTCATGATTGTAGATAATCTGTTAGGGGAGAGGATCCAATAGTTGTGCACTCTAACTTCACGCTTCTCAAAATCTTACGTGGAAATTTCAAATCACTCCAAATTTTTTACAGCAGCTTACATGGTAAGTCCTCTGCTTATAACTTTTGTTTCAGGGCCACATCATCAAATATGATGCCACATCAGCATGCTTTTTGTCAAGGTGTCCAAAAAGACCCAAAGAAAAAGTGCTACCAATACTTGTGCATTCACATCATGGGTTGTTGAGCGCTGATGTGGCATCACATG
Organism: Sequoiadendron giganteum; assembly: GCA_007115665.2. Classification (NCBI taxonomy): domain Eukaryota; kingdom Viridiplantae; phylum Streptophyta; class Pinopsida; order Cupressales; family Cupressaceae; genus Sequoiadendron; species Sequoiadendron giganteum. The sequence goes on from CM021103.1 coordinate 706,818,515, forward strand.
ATTGGTTGCTTTTTAGATGAGAAGGATACATTTTGTTTAAGCTAGGGTACTTATGTAAACAACTACTATCACAACTATTGGACATTATATAAACAACTACTATCACAACTATTGGACATTATATAAACAACTATTGAAACATGCTCAACTACTAGATCCTCTCCCGTATTCACATTTTGTCATATTCCACACCGTCAAAACCTTTGAACTGGTAGTCATCGACAGTAATGGCATGAGAATGGATGCCACGACAGAAGAAGAGGACAAGGATATAAGCTTTCAATGTAGGTATGGGCATGCACGTAAAGGAGAGAGGGCGAGGAGACCACGCGTGAATCAAGAAAGGGTGACCGGATAGGAAGTAGAGGTTGCGCAATTAATGAGGAATGGCACCCCTGTCATTTTCCTCCAATGTCACGTGCAGGTATGGGTATCCATTCTTTTGCACGAGAAGACTGCAGGATATGGAAAAAGATATGGTGCTGGAAACATTTAAACCCCCCACGATCCCCTAATATGCAGATTCATGCTTTGTTTTAGGGAGGAAAAGTGAATAAGGAGGGGTAGAACGCAAGTAGCAGAGGGGAGATCGATAGAGAATAAGGCTGCAGGAGGGCAATTGAGGGGGCAGCCATAGCTATTTGGAGGCATAATTTAGTGTTTGGTGTGATAGATGGAGGTGCAGGAAACCATACTCCACAATCTTTGACAACATCCTCTCTGAAAGCGATGAAATGGGAGCTTTTGAATATGCTAGAGACATCTCTTAAAGCATAAATGGTAGAGGATATCTATCAGAAGGTGTATAAGGGGGAGAAAGAATAGAGAGAAACAGGAGAATAATGGCGTACAAGGATAAAGAGAAGAGGTTGGACGAGATTGGAGGAGGGCAGTCCAGAGCGGGGCACAGTTATTAGAAGGCGCCTGAAGCTGAACGTGGTTTCATGGAACACAAAAGATTGCAGGATATGCACAAAAGGGATTCGTTGAAAAGGCTTTAGAAACTTTGAAGCAAAAGAAAATGGGAACAGACCTTGAACAAAGTACAAAGGATGGAGTTTTGTCAAACATTAGATTTACACGATTGGCATGGTGAATGTGAAGGCTGAATGTGGACGCTTGGAGATAATGTGTCCAAAGCAATCAAGTGGAAGAAGGAAGAGAGCATATACTTTGAGGACCTATATCCTGCCATTTCAGCAGGTGGGCTAAAACTTATTTGATTCCAATTTACCAAGTTTTTTCTTATATAGCTGTAGCATGTAGTTCTATGGTAATCTAGTGGATTAAGTACATGAACATTTGTACATATGAGCATGCAACATTATGATTTGATCCACTATTACAAATGGAGCCCCTCCTATTTAAGTAAGAGGGCGTGGATATTAAAGATGATTTAAAAAGATAAAATATTTTTTTTATTCTTCAAGTATGGCAGACCTAGGACAGATTTACAACAAATATTGTTTTGACTTGGTAGCCTTGTCAAAGGGATGTTTCTTATACCTCATCATAGACTTGCACTTCTTTAGTTGGATATGCGACATCTAGAGAGTTTGATGGTATATTTCACTCAATTTCAGGAGTGTGTTATTTAATATGAAATAAAATTACAAAGCTTATTGATCGAGCTTATTCCTGTTAGTGTTTCTTAGATCAGATTAGATAATAAATTACTCAATAGAATTGCAACACATAAGACAATGAACACAACAAGATACCCTGGGAAAACCCTCCTACTCGAGGGAGAAAAACCCAGCAAATGATTCTCTTATATATGATAACACAGTGACAGAAATCTGCTTACAACACAGCCCAACAATGGCTAATAGAGAGTCACAATGATTTCCCACTTTTCCTTAATGCTCAGATACAAATGAATCTGTTCTTCCTTGATATCGGTCTGCTGCTACAGAAATGATGATCTGCTGCTCAAGTATTAACTTCTTCTAGGAATACGAATTATGATGAATGAACTTGATTTATGTTCTCCCTGATATATGCGAATTTCTGCTCTTGATGATAATAGCGAACTTTCTTGATGATTCGAATTACCTTTAGCAAGGATAATGACCTTGTACTTATACATCATAGGCGCCTCTTGACTTAGGTCGGCCTCTTTAAGAAAAATACAATAAATGATAAACAATTAAAATAACATGAAGTCAGCTCAAGGTTGATACAAGGAGAATGCAAACTTAAAGGGTCGGCTCTTGGTTATATTTAAATTGTCTTTCTTGGGAAGTGCAAACCGAAGCTGCAAATAACATCAACACTCCCTCTCAGCTAGGGATGAACTTCCATCTGCACAAGACACACCATATTAGAATGAAAACAAAATAGAATATCACCTTAACGTGATATTAACCATTATGGCTACTCCCATAGATGGTATAAACTCATCACGGATTCCCTCACGTGATGTTGTCATGGAGTCACACACATGACTTCCACCATAGCTTCTCCCAGAGGGTGGAAACAAGGGCTTTCACCTCAACTCTCTCTCATCAGAGAATTGCATTATCAAGGGCTTACACCTCAACTCTCTCTCAACAGAGAATTGCATTAACAAGGGCTTGCACCTCAACTCTCTCTCAGCAGAGAGTTGCATTCTCAATCAAGGATCACTGATTACTGAGACTCTTTCTCAGTCAAGGTTGCATTCTCCACCATACCAAGTTTCTCTCGGAAGTATACAAACTTAATCTTGGCGAGAGGCTTGGTGAGAATGTCTGCCGTTTGCTCTTCAGTGCTGATATACCTCAACTGTATAGCTTTCCTTTGCACCATATCTCTAATATAGTGGTACTTGATCTCAACATGTTTTGTTCTGTCATGAAACACAGGATTGACAGAAAGCTTCACACAACTTTGATTATCACAGTGTATAATAGTAGGCTCCATTGATTGTCCAAACAATCCTGCAAGGAGCTTACGAAGCCACACTGCCTCACGAGCTGACACACAAGCTGCAATATACTCTGCTTCAGTTGTACTCAAGGCCACTGAAGACTGTTTCCTGCTACACCAGGAGATCATAGCAGTCCCCAAACTGAAGCAACAACCATAAGTACTCTTCCGATCTGAGACACATCCTGCCCAATCAGAATCAGTAAAACCATGCAGCTCCAAATCCACGTTTGAAGAATATCTCAACCCATATCCAATTGTGCCACATAAATATCTCAGGATATGTTTAGCTGCTACAAGATGTATTTGCTTTGGTTCACACATAAACTGGCTAAGTGCACTCACTGCATAGCAAATATCAGGTCTAGTGTTAACTAGATACATCAATGAACCAATCAACTGTCTATACATCGTAGAATCCACTGGTTCTGAACTAGCTGCAGCTTCTTTCAACTTATCTAAATTAGTCTCCATGGGTGTAGACATAGGTTTGCAGTCAATCATACCAAACCTTTTGAGAATGTCAACAGTGTACTTCCCTTGACTTAGAATCATCTCATCTGGCTTTTGCCAAACTTCTAAGCCAAGAAAGTAATGCATAAGACCTAGATTCTTCATCTCAAACTCTGAAGCTAATTCCTTCTTGCATTTTAGAATTAGATGTTCTTCACCAGTAATGATCAAGTCATCAACATATAAAACCAAAATTAATGCTTCACCATTTACTACTTTGAAGTAGAGGTTAGAATCTGCATCATTCTTTGAGAAACCCAGACTTGAAAGATACTGATCAATTCTTTCATACCAAGCACGAGGAGCTTGTTTAAGACCATACAAGGCCTTCTTCAGCTTGCAGACATGAGACTCTTTCCCATGCACCTCAAATCCTTCTGGTTGCTCAATGTAAACCTCTTCTTCTATTATGCCATTCAGAAAAGCTGTCTTTACATCCATTTGGTGAATCTTCCATCCTCTAGATGCAGCAATAGCAATGATGGTTCTAACAGACGTGTAACGAGCCACAGGAGCAAAAGTTTCTTCATAGTCAACTCCCTCTTTTTGTGAGAACCCTCTAGCCACAAATCTAGCCTTGTGTTTCTCAATGCTCCCATCAGCTGCATGCTTGATCTTGAAGAGCCACTTAGAAGACACCACAGATTTGTCTTTGGGTCTAGGAACTATATCCCAAACATCGTTCTTAAGTATAGACTGATACTCCTCAATCATGGCATCCTTCCATACTTGTTGACTAGAAGCTTCTTCAACATTTGAAGGCTCTGACTCAATAATCTGACTCATCAAGGCAACATAACTAGAGAACTTGTGAGGTCTCTTGCTTTCTCTGAAGGCTCCTCTTGGAGCTGCAAACCTTTCTGCTTCCTGCATTGTCCTGCGAGCCCAAAGAGGTCTTTTCTTTCCAATCACAATGTCTAGAGGCCCATCAGTAGGATCCAAAGGCTCAGCTGGATCAATATCTTCTTTAGGTTCTGTATCCTCCTTCAGATTCTCTGGAATATGGTCAACTTCCATATCTTGAGGAGGTTCTTCTTCATCAATCTCCATAGGAGTGCCTTTGGACCTTCTATAAGCAACATCTTCCTCAAATGTGACGTCTCTACTAATCTCAATAGACTTCTGTCCTGGAATGTAAATCCTGTAAGCTTTTGATGTCTCACTGTAGCCTACAAGAATTCCTTTCTTCCCAGAAGGTTCTAGCTTTGTTCTCTTTTCCTTTGGAATATGAACATAGACTGGACAGCCAAAGATCCTCAAATGACTAACTTCAGGCTTCACGCCTGAGAATGCTTCTTCAGGAGTTTTATTCTCTAAGATCCTGTGGGGACTCCTGTTTTGAACATAGACGGCTGTTCTTGATGCTTCAGCCCAAAGAGAGATTTGTAAGTCTTGATCATGGATCATAGCTTTCACTGCTTCCACAATAGACCTATTCTTCCTTTCAGCAATACCATTTTGTTGTGGATTATAGGGAACACTGAACTCCCTCTTAATCCCTGCTTCAATACAAAAGTCTCGAAATGTGCCAGAAGTGTATTCTCCACCATTATTAGATCTCAATACTTTGATCCTCTTCCCAGACAGATTTTCAATCTGTGCTTTGAATTCTCTGAATCTTTCTAATACTTCTTCTGATTCTTTAGATCTCAAGAAATAGATCCAAGTCTTTCTAGAGTAATCATCAATGAAAATAATATAATACAAGAAACCACTAGATGATGCAATAGACATTGGACCACACAAATCAGAATGAATGAGATCAAGAATACATTTAGATCTACTTTCACTGGAATGAAACGTACCTTTTGTGTTCTTGCCTAGGGCACATCCCTTGCATGTACCTTCATGTTCTTGATCGAATTTCGGAAGACCGGTGACCATCTTCTCCATGATAGGTAGAGCACGAAAGTGAATGTGAGCCAATCTTCGATGCCAAAGATCACACATGCTGGTACTGTTATGCACAAGTGCTTGAAGAGGACGAGTGCACAGCGTGTAGAGACATTCATGTCTAACTCCAATCACTTGAGCAGTTTTGAAGCTGGAGTTCTTTGCCCATATAAGAACTTTCCCTTTAGAGAAGGCAACTTGATAACCCTTGTCTTCTAATGCTGAAATTGAAACAAGGTTCCTCTTTATCCCTGGTACGAACAGTACATCATTCAACTCCAAAGAAATTCTAGAATCCAAGTGAAGAGTGGAATTTCCAATCCCTTTTACAGAATATCTAGCATCATCTCCAATAACAACTTGATCACTGGAGTTGCTTTCCATTAAGTTTGAAAGGTGACTTCTGAATCCGGTGATGTGCCTAGAAGCACCACTGTCAATCAACCAAGTGTTAGAGTCAGTAGAAACATTGCTAGACAAGGCTGAATAAAATAGATAATCACTGGAGTCCTTTTGTGGAGCGACTTCTTCAACATCTGCAGTGGCAACTTGAAGCTTAGGTCGTTGAGGGCACACCCTCGCAAAGTGACCATACTTATCACAACGAAAACATTGAATCTTGGACATGTCTCGTTTCCTTTTGTAGGTAGGAGCATCATCATTTCCATCTTCTCGATTCCTTTTGAAGAATCCTTTCTTAAAGCCTTTTCCTTTGTTTGATGAATGAGAGGCAAGAACTTGTAATTCTTCATTCTTTGAGCTTTGACCAATTCCTCTTGCTGTTAGTCTTGACTCCTCTTGAATGCAGTCAATCCTTAATCAATCAAACTTGGGAAGTTCAGATCTTGCACTGATTCCTTGAATGAACGCCTCCCATGAAAGCGGAAGACCATTGAGAGCAAGCATAGTCAGTTCTTTATCATCAATCATGTGACCAATAGTGGAGAGCTGATCTTTTATCTCTGAAATCCTCATGAAGTATGTAATAACAGATTCTCCTTTCGCCATTTTCACATGATGAAGTTGTTGCTTCAGTGCAAGGGCTCGACTGGTGTTGTTGATTTCGTACATCTCTTCCAAGGTTGTAAACATCTCTCTTGCTGTATCCAACTTGAAGACAATTGGTACAATATGATCCTTGACGGAATCAACCAATACTTTCTTTGCCCTAGTGTCTTTCTTTCTCCATTGCAGCTTCTCTTCTTCCCCCTCAGGTTTGGGAACTTTTGTTTTCACAAACTCAGCCAAATCATTCTCTTCCAAAGTTAGCATGAACCTGAACCTCCATGATGTGTAGTTCAAGATCCCTTCGAGTCTATCCTCGATTTTCAGACCGTTCACCATCTTGAGAAATTTAGAAGATAGACTGAAAAAAAATGAGAGTTGCAAACTAACAGATCTGAATCTGATCACGATCTTTTTCACACCTGCTTTGATAATAATGTTAGTGTTTCTTACATCAGATTAGATAATAAATTACTCAATAGAATTGCAACACATAAGACAATGAACACAACAAGATACCCTGGGAAAACCCTCCTACTCGAGGGAGAAAAACCTAGCAAATGATTCTCTTATATATGATAACACAGTGACAGAAATCTGCTTACAACACAACCCAACAATGGCTAATAGAGAGTCACAATGATTTCCCACTTTTCCTTAATGCTTAGATACAAATGAATCTATTCTTCCTTGATATCGCTCTGCTGCTACAGAAATGATGATCTGCTGCTCAAGTATTAACTTCTTCTAGGAATACGAATTATGATGAATGAACTTGATTTCTGTTCTCCCTGATATATGCGAATTTCTGCTCTTGATGATAATAGTGAACTTTCTTGATGATTTGAATTACCTTTAGCAAGGATAATGACCTTGTACTTATACATCATAGGCACCTCTTGACTTAGGTCGGCCTCTTTAAGAAAAATACAATAAATGATAAACAATTAAAATAACATGAAGTCGGCTCAAGGTTGATACAAGGAGAATGCGAACTTAAAGGGTCGGCTCTTGGTTATATTTAAATTGTCTTTCTTGGGAAGTGCAGACCGAAGCTGCAAATAACATCAACAATTCCATTGGATGCTATTCTTTTTTTTGAGATATTTAGGAGATGCATGTTATTATCTTTGTGATGATTTATTATTCAGTATAATATAAAATGAAAATGACCTATGAAATAGAGGAATGATAGAGAGATTCCAACGAAGTGAAACATGGGCTAAATTTAAATGTCTAGATTCTTGGCATGAGTCATGTTTGTACCTCCATATGAATGTATTTGTTAATTGTAAATAAAAATAAAATAAACTAGGTTGATGTTTGAGAGCCTCATCAAGGAGAATCATAACAAAGGTTTGGTTGATCATTTTCACATCAAGAAGATGGTGTCACAAGTAAGCAATGTATATTTCTAGTTGCACATGTTTATGGATATGTGAAAATTTGTGTAGCAATGTAAATTTTATCTATTAAAAGGAAGAAGCCATAATTCAAGGTTATATCAACCTTTGCTAGTTCTTGAGAGACCATGGGAACATTTGACCATAGGTTTTATTTTGGGGTTGCTTAGGATGCACTATGTCCATGAATTAGTCTTTTTGGTTAAGAAAATCTTCTCCAATACGGTGCATTTTATGCTATGCATGTAGAGTAACATTGTCATACAAGTGAAAAACATGTTTTTAAAGAGAGTGTAAGGTTCTAAATATTTCTACCCATTATTAAGTCAAATAAAGACATAAAATTCATGTTACACTTTTTGATGGTGTTATAGAAGAAGATAAACACCCAGTTACAGTTTAGTTTAGCATACCAACCTTAGACAGATGGACTAATGAAGGTAGTTAATAGAATCCTAAATATCTATTGTTATGTCTCATGGGATAAAATATAGGGCTTTTAGACTTGGTATTGTTATAGGGAGAATTTACATACAACTTAGTGAATACAATCAATGAGAATAATTTGTTCTATATTGTCTATATATAGAGTCCAATAGGAGTTTTGTAGAGTTGCACACTATATTGTGAGAGCAAAGGAGAAGCCCAAAGGAAAACCAGTTCATGAGTTATACGCATGACAAAAGGAGGTACATGTGTAGCTCAAGAAGAGAAACATACAATATAAGGAGAATACAAAGAAGAAGATAAAGGGTGTAAATTTCTAGGTTGGTGACTTGGTTCTAGCATAGTTGTATAAAGATTTAGGTTTTGAAGGGGAACATATAAAGTTGAAATGGAAGAAGGGTCATGCACGGTCTTACACAAATTTGAGAAGAATTTGTATGATATAGAGTTGCCAAAGGGGATTGTCATTTCACTAATATTCAATGTTGTGAACTTATACGTGCTTGTGTCAAGGGACAACTTGAGGGTTGAGTGAAGGTTTAGATTAGATAGAGAAGTTGATTGGAGGTGAAATTTGTTAGAGACAGGATGAGAGAAAATTGAATTAGAGGATATCAATTGGGTGTTATACAGTAGAATCAAGATGTGTAGAAACCTGAGCTTAATGCTAACTTGAAAGGCCAAGGTGTTAAGGATTTGACATGGTTAAGTACATCACAATTTTTCAATTTTGGAAAGAAAATGTTGGATCAACTATAATATGCATGAGCAAGAGCTCATAGTGCATTCTTTCATACCCAAGCTATTTAATGCAAAAGACTAGGCATAGAGAAAATCTTGCCAAGGTATGTGTGCAAGTCTTAATGTGTTCATAATATTTATGGATCATTTGGAGCTGATGCACACAATATATAATTTTGAGCACCAAAGAGGGTCTTATGCTCAACATGCAATAGTAAATATTTGAAATGGTGCATAATGATTTATCGACGCACATGGCTAGTTGATTCATATTTGGTAGCACATATTTCAAGAATGATCAAGTCTCCTAGTTTTGTGGCGGATGGTCAGTGTGACATCTAAATGGTAGTTGAATGCAAATTATACGTGCCAATTGGACAATAGGGATAAATGATTGGTTTGTACATGTTAGAGACTATCCAATTTGTATTAACTATGATATTTTATTGGATTGATTATAGATTTGATGTCTTTAATGTATGTAAGGGGTTGGTAGATTTGAATGTGGGAGTAATTTACAACACTAATAGTTGGTGGATTTTAGTTGCTAAATCAAATTGTAAATTTTATAAATAGTAGGTTTGTGTACATAATTAGAGTATTTTGGAGAATTGATATTTTTTAGTAATGGGGTCTTTGGGTAATATTTGAGTTTGCATGTATAATTGAGTATGACTAGTCTACAAATTTTAATTTTTAATATTCCATTAAAGATTAATAAAAATAATTGATTTCTTCTTACAATTTCTCCTTTTCTTCCTAAATGTGTGTAGTCTACATTATATGACTAGATATTCCTTAATTGGGACCTCTAGTTGTTACCGTGTTCAATAAAATAAGGATTCAAGGTCATCCAAGAAGTGAGGAGAATTATTAAGTTGACATTATATGAATAGACAACTAATGCCACAAAGATACGAATCTCATAAAGGTGATGAACAAATCCTAAGAAAACCCATGTGAGGAATCTCATAAAACAACATAGTAATATCCTCCAAAATAAATAAATGAGGGCAACCATTAGTATGATTCAATAAAGAGGTGACCATATTTCACAAATAAGAGTGTTATAAGTGTGGGTCTATGATGAGAGAAATATCCTAAAATGTAGAGTCAAAATAATCATCACAAGAATGATAAGATAATGATGCAGGAGCATCCGTGCGAATGAGTTATCCGCATCCATCAAAAACAGTTTGGTTTGGTTTTAATTTATTTTGATTTGATTTCAGTTTTTGTGGTATTTTTGGTGTTGCAACTGGTTTCCTAAGTTCTTTTCAAATTTGGTGTTGGTGGACAATTTTGATGGAGGCTAATCAACATTGTTATCAATGATTGACAAATGTTGTGTATCGATATGTGTTTCGAACTATGCATGTTTATTGTTCTAATATTTGTTGATCCAACTCTTGAAAATCAATTTTGTCAAAGAAACGAAATATTTCCCAATACACTTTTTATTATCAAATTGACATAGTGTTTCTTAAGCACTTGTCAATAAAGTTAAATTAATGCCCAAAGCAAACTCAAAGGGAAAGCATCCAACCATTTGAAGTCCAAAGCACACTCAAAGGGAGAGCATCCAACCATTTGAAGTCCAAAGCACAATCAAAGGGAGAGCATCCAACCATTTGAAGTAAATCCCAACAGGCAGATCGCATTATAATGAGAAGGATAAAATTTTAAAAATTTGAAATTGGAAAGGAAGTGGCAAGGTCTGAATAAAACATAGAGGAAATGAAGGGGTGCGATGAAGAGGAAAGAATGCGTCATGTTCGAAAGTTAATACCACAAAAATTTCAGATTAAAGAATAATGAAAAAGGAGGGGGGGCGTGAGCAGTGGGTTGAGGATCCCACGCAAGCTGAAAGGGGAGAATTTGCTGCGCTCATATCAGTGACATTTTAAAATTTAGAACAGCAAACTAGAGGCTCCAGCCAGAGGATAGAAATGGTATGTTCAGTTGCATGAAGAGCATCGATTGGCTTAAGCCTTGCTGCAATTTTGAATATAACAGCAGATTTCATAAAAGACAAAGGGGAAGTGAAAGCTGCATGGGGAAGAGGGGAGGCAGCGTGGTAGATGCAGGTGCAGGCTGCTCTAAAAATGAAGAGTGGGAAGTTGCGACCTGATTTTTGGGTGTCGTTCAAGTTTTTTTGATTTTTTTGGGTTTTGTTAATGTGATTTTTTGGGTGTGTCTTCTTAAATTAAAAGAAGGGTCAAAATTTATTCAATCCAAAAAAGAACATTATAAAGCAAGGACATTATACTGTTCTATCAATCTTTAAAAGCTGGTCTAATTTTTGTATCAAATCGGGGGTAAATTGACCCCTTTTCACTATATTCCAATCTTACAAATGATCAGAAGTCCATTTAGTCAAACAGTCGGCAACCCCATTCCATTCAGGGGGAATATGACAGAGAGAAACAGAATCCAAGGGAGCACACAGATTAAAAATCTGTTTTATAATAAAAACCAACTGCCAATTCACATCCTCGAACTGCTGCCTCCTCAACAAAATCACTACCACCTGAAAATTTGAGTGTGCCTTCTTACCATCCACTTTTTTTTAGATATGTATAATTTTATATTTTATTAATATAAACGTCTATTCATAAAAAAAAAAAAAAAAATACAGTCAAGAAAAAAATGTGGACATGCTGCCTTCGGGAAGACAAACTACATGGGCGGCTGCAAAATGAACAGTGATAGGGAATCAAGGTGTAGAGAAGAAAATAGAGAGGATTAGGGTAGCAGGAGTCATGCCAGGTAAGGGGCAGTTTAAAATTAAATTACAATAAAATGCAGATTGTAGAAAGAGGAGTTTAAAAGTCACGGCTAGGAGGGTGAAAGGAGAGTAGAGTGAACAGAGAATTGCAGCAATATTTGATCACAGAGGAGGACTGAGTATATTGAAATTCGCATAAAGAGAAGTTAAGAGAGTAAGTGAGTACAGGAGGAGAGGAATTATCGGAATAGAGCAAATGGAGAATTGTAACTAATAAGTGCCTGTAACTGTGGACTGAGAGTTCAATACAAATGAACTGAGTGGTCTTTGACTCTAATGTTATTTCATTTGAATTTGAAATTTTATGCCTGTGAATTTTTTTTATGAATTGGAAATAGTTGAATTCATCACTGTTTGGTGTAATGTGGAATTGATTTCAATCGACAAATGAAATTGTCTAGTTGAATTGTCGTCAGGATTGTTGATTTTAATTTAATGGATGTTAAATCGAGAGTGAGGTTTTGAGTTTTGAAATCTTCTGCATCAGATAATATGGTAGATGAATTAGTGCTGAGAATTTTTCGATTGTAACTGTCTGAACTTTTTTACATCAAAAAAAGTTCACACAGTTACAATCCAGAAATTCTCAGCACGATGCAAAAAAAGTTCACACAGTTACAATCCAGAAATTCTCAGCACGATGCAAAAAAAGTTCACACAATTACAATCCAAAAATTCTCAACACTAATTGATTATGGACTGGAATCCTTATGTTATTAATGATAAATGAAGTTGTGTGCTAATCCTCAAGCTATGTATCATCATCATTAGAATCATCAATATTGCTAGATAGAAGTGTTTCATCCATGAGAACATTAGGAAATGATAAAGGTGTCACTAAAGAACAACAAAGGCTTATTTAGATAGTATATATGATGTTGAAATTCCATGAAAAGTGACATGCAGAGTTGACTATTACCAATTCCATAATTATAGAGCTATCTCACTTAATTATCTTAATTTATTGATTGTGAAACTTATCCAAAAATATAGGGAAGAATAAATTGCTAACTATAAAGGCCTCCATATACTCTCTCCATCTAGTATGACAAATAAGAAAAAATACCACCATTTTACTCCTAAATGGAAACATTTTACATAAAAAATGTCTAGCATCATGTTGAAAAAGTTGGAAGGGAGTAGGATTGTCATGCCATCAAATAATTATATAGGAATAGAAACTACTTAAAAGAGGACTTTTTGATTATATTTATGTAAAAAATTACTTCAAATGCAAATCAATATTCCTAAAAATTAACACATAACATAAGTAAGCTCTTCAAATAGAGATCAAAAAGTAAAATATAATTTTCATATTCTCCACATTACTCACTCCTTCTCCATTTTAGAAATGAAAGGAGTAATCCCATGTTTATATAAATCTAGCCTAATATCAACGAAAGGAGTAATCCCATGTTTATATAAATCTAGCCTAAACCTATGATATTATATGGCACTTGAATGTGATTGCCTAGCTTGCACAACTACTTATTTTTTCTAATTTCCTAATTAGTAAAAATAGGAAAATAATGAATAAACTTAACTTGAGATAATTTAATTGCATAAGTAAGTTAAATAAATAGTGGGTACACATTCACACTAACATATATCAAAAATATTGTTTTTAATAGATTATCCTATGCAAGTGGAAGATAAATCCTTCTAACATGAGAAATTCTTATATTCACTAGGAATAAAAATAGAAGTGATGGGGCACATTAATTCCAAGGATCTTAATGTTGAATGTGCTAGGCTATCAGTTTTAATCAAGGTAACTCACTTACTAGTCATGTACCTTTTTCAATTATTGATTAAAATGATCCTAGTTAAAAAGAATTAGAAAGAGAATAGCATGTAGAACACACCCATGTCAATTGAAAAATTTAAAAATCCACTTTAGAAGGATTGGAAATTTATTTATCTATTATTATTAACTTGGTTTAGGATCCAAGAACCATCAAAATAGGGGCTAAACCTGGTTGGTAAAGGGCCAACACCATAAAGGCCCACCAAAAAAAGTAAATCAAAGAACTAACCAAACTATCTTAACTAGCCTATCCAATATCATAAGATCTTCATATAGTTTTACTTGTAAAGTGCCTTAATACACCCAAAACATTCAAAAACTATAACATATGAGCCCCAACACTCCAACCCTTTAGACAACCCATCACAAAAAACATGCTCAAGATGCTAAAACAGGGTCTCAGGCCAAATTAAATGGAACCTATGCCACCCCTATGATATGATTTACATTTATCACAAGGGACATTCAAACTAGGCAAGGAAACCCTCACTATAATGGTTGAGTCATCACTATCATAGTATTCAAAAAATGTTAAGATAGCTTCCACCAGAAGCCTCACCTTTAAAGATTTTTCCAGTTCCTATAAAGCTCTCTATAGATAAATATGACAATGTATGATCCAAAATACATTTATAGTATACCTTAACTTGATGGATGACATCCCTAATTTCATCATGGAGAAGGTAAGAATAATCCACCATAGGGAGAAATGAGTCATGAGAGAGAATTTGAGCCATGTCAAAAATATTCCAACACCCTCACATATATCCATAATCAATTAACATTTTTCACCTTTGTAGAATGGATGCCAATATTTTGGGATCCGTCCATATCTTTCACTAAACCCCAAACCCTAACCACCTACCTCTTGAGGTTGGTATTCTAAATTTCCTTATCAACATACACCATAAACCCAACCACCATTTCTTCACTAGACTCCCAACACTTCATTTATTTTAAGGGAATCACCACAATTTTCTTACCCATATATTTTACCCTTCTTACCACCCACACCCCTAGCACTAGAATTATGATCCATCAATAAGAATTCAATAAAAATGAAGGAAAAACCACTTTTTGAAAGGAGAAACAAACTACATCCTTCATAATCATCCAATAATTGTAGGGGATTGCAACTCAAGATAATATGTTCCCACATTACTCTACCATCATTGAAATAAAATCTCCTACCACCATGTACCAACCCATTAGTAGGTGACTACTCCCTAAAATCCTTTTGGATAAGAATCATCATCTCCTATGGGAAATTTTCCCACTAACACAATTTTAAAATTTATTTTTCATTTTAAAATCTCTTCCTTTATTAGATGCTTAAGCAACCACCACATTGCCTATTCTTTTGATGTGACTAAATTAAATATATTTAAATTATCCCTTACCCTTATTATATTTTATTAATACAATATCTAGTTTCCATTTATGAACCTTTTGTCCTTTCACCACTTAAATAACTAGTTTAAAATTATCTTCTACACATAGCTTCTTCCAACCTTTTTATTTGGCAATATCATCCCCCACAACATGGCCCTAGCCTTGGCCTTATTATCACAGTCTGCATAAAAATCATAATCAAACATACCCAATAGATCTCCCTCCCCATTCCTAAATATCAAACCATCCCCAAATTTTTCTAGGGTTACCTTATGCAACCCCATCAATATTAAATTTTATCCATCTAGAGTTGGGGGACACCAAGAACATCTATATTATTATGTAAATTTATCTCTTGAGAGCCATATAGCCACCTAAATATATGCCAATCTACCCCCATCTCACTTCCTTATCTAATATAAACCAATATTATCTCTTAAAAATTTCTCCTAATTCTAAAATGGTAGGCTTCACTTCATCCTAGATCCTTTTCATTGAATGTTCTCTATCTTGAAAGATTATTTTGTTTCTCTAACCACCAAATCTAGAAGAAAGCCCTAGATAAGCTTCAACCCCTAAATATGTATCTTCAAAGACCAAAAAGAAAGAAGATTGGGGATATTAGGTAGAGTTTCCTAAAAAGAGCCTATTTATCCAAAAACCAAAAACTATAATTTCAAGGAAAAAATTGTAATGTAAGTGTTGATGTCAAAAATTGGCAAGGTAACAGACTTTTGTTGGAAACTCAGTTAAAGGGGGGACCTATTGTGCTAAACTGAGTGACCTCTGGATTTTAAAGAAGCTGACTCTTCTATAACTGGGGTTTTGAATGGGAAAAGGAAGTGGGTATAAAAAATAAAAGTGTCTAACTAGGGCGATGCGTTGAGACTTATATGTAAAGCATGATAGACTTATCTTGTAGATGCGGTCCAAGGGCCCGTTCAACAATCTACTATGTCCAAAATGAAATGAAACTAGAAGGTAAAATCTAAATGATTCACTTTAATGACATAAAATAATATTCATACGCATTTACTGAAAAGAGGAGTCGAGCACATGATCTAAATCAGCAAACTTGCGTCAAATTATAGAAGTTGTATAAATGAAACATTCAACACCACAATGGAACAACAAAACTTTATCAAAATCTTCAATAAAATAGAAAGGCTGAACAATGGCACAGCCTGCAAGTCTTTACAATAATATAAAAAACGGTAAAGCCCTGGTTCTTCTACCAATATTTCTTCTCTAAAATCTAGACTCTTAACTCTGAACCCTTTCTTTGATGGAAGAAGCAGTATTTATAATGAAGCCTAGCTCGATGAGCCAATAACCGAAAAGATCCTCCGATCATGAGCAATGATGTATTAGCAATGATTTCCCCCTTTGTCATTGCAACCAAAAAGATTCGAGCCATGAACAAGGACACCCCAGGGTCGGATGCATTCCCTTGCAAATGATGGAAGTGGTCCCAAAAGACCAGAGTGTCGACATGTGCAATTCAATCATGGCGGAAGTTACAAAATAGGGCAGCTGGTGATAAGTTGTCACCTGCTCAGTTTTCCTTCGTGAGGAAGTCTTTAGAAGATCATGTGAAGAATGGTCAAGGGCCGATGCTCATTCATCCCCTTAAGCGATGAAAAACCTGCGATGTGAAGACACGTGAAGGTCTCCGAACATGTTGTGTTGAATGTGGGGTCCACTAAAGAAGGTGCGCAGACAGATGCTACATGGCAGTTGGCCGGGGCCCGAAAGGGGAGCGATGCAAAGGGGCACATGAATTATGAACTTTTGACATGTGGAAGCATGGTGCAAGCTTTTGAAAAGAGAGAGGAGGAAAACCTTGCGAGGAGCGCTTGGTTGACAAGTGGCGACATCTGTAATGAGACCACGCGAAAGGAGTCCGACATTGCTTTTCTTTAGCAAAGGGTGCGACCGATACTTAGGAAAAATAGAACTACCCGAAGGGAGCATGGGAATTTTGTATTCACAACTCTTGGCGACTTAATAGGGGTATTTCGCCTGCAGAACAAGGAACCCAATTTTTTTGGCTTGATAGACCAGAGACCTATCCATCGGGTGACATGATTAGAGCCTAGAGAAGGTGGTCTAAAGAGGCAACCATTCATCCTTCAATGGGGTCAATATGTCGTGTAGATTCTCTTGCGCTCCATGTAGATTGATAACTTCTTTGTAAGGTAGTGCCGACAGTATACCGGCCTGGTATTCGAGTTGAAAAAGAAGTTGCACGATTGGATGAATGACGCCCTCGATATCTCCTGCAACATGGGGCTAACTGAAACCTTGAAAGGCACATAGATCCTGTTGCTTCTCCTTGATCTTTATTGCCATATGCTTCGTCGTGGCCATTGACTCATCTTTAAGAAATGGAGATGGTAAGCCCATTTGAGCTAGGTGATCGAACCTGGCCCGCATGCTGCCCATGAGTTGATCCAATTTGGTGGCACACTCGTTGGTATGTAGGATTACTTCGTGATAGTGGATGAACCTATTGGATGTCTTAGCTGCGGCCTTTCAGTCCTCAATTCATGTTCCTGCCAAGACTTTGTCAAAGACCTGATATAGTCTCTCCAATAATCTTTTAGCATCCGAAACCCTTTCAGCGATGACCTATGGGAATTGCCCGATCTCCGCATGAACATCTCTACCCAAGTTTGTTGCTTCTGCCATAAATCGAAGCATTGGTTGTAGAGTTAGGCATAAATCCTTCACTCTTTCCCAATATGAGATGTACAATTACTGAGCCACTTGAAGGAGGTCCACTTGATTGATAGGGGCTAAGGTAGAATCTTTTAATACAATAATCTCTGCATTCCTTTGCTTCATATCATGCGCTAGCTCCACAATATTTTGGTTTGCTATGGTGAGTTACCCTTGTAGGACTCGTGATTCTGTGACCCAACTAGCCTCAACTTGCTCTTTTTTTGCCACTGCTTGTTCTAATGAAGACTTTAGTTCAGCAATTTCATTTTCTAATTGAGCTTGGCGGATATCAAAATCCGCATCTCTCTACTGTATTTGCTGCTCCAGCTGAGCGTGTTGGTGACGAAAATATTCATCATTTTTTCATATTTCTTGCTCCAACTTTGTTAACTGCTCTTGATACTCTCTGTTCTTCTCCTGTAGATCAATGACCAAGTTAGGATTGAGGGATCGAAACTTTTCTAGTTCTTTGTGGAGCTTAGCAAGCTCCTCCTTTTGTTGGGATAAGCACTTATATTCAGCTTCTTTAGCTTTCTCCTTGGCGAGAAATACTTCGACTCTACTCTGTATGTTCTTCAACTCTTCTTCCCTTTTCTTTAGCTGTCGATCGGACTTAAGAAAGCCGGTGGTCACCACTCGCTGCGTGTCCTCCATGAGCTCCACCTTGTCTTGAGGTCGGGCTATGCTTAAATCGAGTCCAATGATGTACATATTGTAGTCATTTGTCTACATTTCTCCCTGTGGCTTGATAACAGTAGGGTACATAGCCACAAAGTGTAGCTACTATTGAGCTTCATTGAAAGTTGTATGTACCCTCGGTTCTACCGGCTTCTTAGAAACTTTATCCTTCTGCCTTTGGGCTCTAATTGCTTGATCCTGCTTAATCCTATCTCCTTCTAATAAGAAATCAGAGGGCGACCTGATGAGTCCACCTGTGAAAGGTGCATCGGGGGGAAGGGTGAAAGGGAATGAAAGGCTGGTAGTACCGAGAGAATTTTTCTTTGGTACGCTAATTGTCTGAGGCGAGAAAGGAGGGATACTCCAATACTCTAATTGCGGACCGGGAGGAAACTTACGTGAAGCAGAGTCGTTGCAACTTCTATCTGCTAGGTAGAATGGATTGGCTCTGACATTGTGACGGTATGCGATGCATCGCTGAAGGTAGTGGAGGTAGAGTATGAGAGGATTTGGGATACGAAATGGGTTGAAGTGAATGGTGTGAGGTTATGTGGAGGAGTAAAGGAAAATGGGGCCACCCGAGAGGATGGTTTCGATACTGCGATGGTTATTGGAGTAGTGGTCGAAATGCATTGGTCGACGCATGAACCAAGAGGTGTTGTGGACGCAATAGGGGTAACTAATGTTTGTGAGACCAAAGAAGAGGGAGCAAAATATACCTACGGTATGTGCGATTGCTGTCCCTCGTCTATTGCTAACTCTTTATTTGCCTCGGGGTCCTACGAACGCTCTCCCAAAGATGCCTCAATCCGTGACCGCTTCTCCGGTGGTGAGTCGCCTACTACTATGGTTTCGGGTTGTTGTGGAGAGGTTTCCCGAGTTCACCTTTCTATCCAGGTGCGAGTTAGTGAAGACCTTGCACATGATATATTAACTCACACATTAGAGGAGACCCTACTAGGTTGCTTCACGACCTTTCCTTTTGATTGAGTCGAGACGTCCTGTGTATCTGCTTCTGGTTCTGCTCCCTCGTCTGATTGCGAATCGGTTGATTCTGAACTGGAGTCCTTCTCACCACTCTCATCAAAAGCAGGTTGTTCTTTGTTCCACGATTTGTCGAACTTATCATCCATCTCCTCGGTATCATATGGGGCCTCAGGGCCTCGGGTCTCCTGTTGATATATCCAAAAATCATGGACCTTTTCCTCCTAGCTATAGCTTTTTTGTAGGTTGTTGCGGAGAGTAGTCACCATTTTATTTGTCTTATCATACTGTGTGGTGCGAAGGTAGAAACCAAGCCAAGGGGTCCGACCACCTTCAGTAGGTATGTACACTAGGTCAACAATAAAATCGTCTGCATTTGACATCGGGTTCCGACACTTCTCCCAGTAAGGCCGAGGGGAGTGTGTCACCTTAACATACTTGCTTGGCAAGTCATCATTTGGGTTGTAATTCCATTTGTCACAAATCCACACCAACCCCAAATTAGCTAACTTTGCTTCCAGTACGTCGTAAGCCTTTCTCTTTGCCATGACTATAGTTTTGTAGTGCTTTGGGCATTTGAAGAATCCTTTCCTCTTTGCTTTCCCACCGTGAAAGTTGATGTCCATAATTGATACCTGGCAGAAAACTTCAAGCGCTAGTACCTAGTCTGTAAGACATATTGGAAGTCGAAAAGGCTCACTAGTGAAACCTCGCAATTAGGCAAACGTGAAGTCCTCGCCTAGGAACCAATCACACTTTGTAGTGAAACTCTGCATGAACTTAGTTTGGTCCGATTCGAACCACAAGACGACATTGTCTCCTCTTGAATCCTACAGAATCAGATATAAGAAATAATCTGAAAATGTGTAATAATCAAATGTCTCAGAAAGAAGGGGAGTCCATGTGGAAACTGGCTTCCTTTTTTGATTTTTCGTCAAAAAATGAGAGCCCTAGATGCTTTTGGAAGAAGTCAAGATTCTGATGCAAGAACATATGTGCGAGAAAGGATGGGAACCTGAACCTCCATTGAAGCTGGTACTCTACTATCTGGTTGAGCATCTCTTGCATGAGGAATTCAACAAAATCGTACCAGAACAAAGAATGTTGCTTGCGTAATTGGAAACCTAAACCGTGTTGAAACTCTTGGACCTCCTTGTCGATGTCTAGGCCGCAAAAAAACACCATCATAGTGAAGGCATCCTTCATATCATCCTTGAAGCCCTTATGCATCACTAGGATCTACATTGTCTTATTAGGAGCTTCTCTAAGTTTTTGAGTTTTCGTGTTATAGAAATCCAACGCTTGGTCTCTGGTCCTCCAATAGCTCTCCCCTTTTGCTAGATTGAAATTCTCCATTTTAGGCACTTTGGACTGAAACTCTGGGAAACAGACAATATGCCATACAACCTCCCTGCATATAACCAAACTCACTTCCCGACCTTCAATGGTCTTGGTGTCTGGATTGAAGTGCTTAATGGCCTCATCAACCAATTCAGGGTAGTAGTGCACGAGCAAGACCATATATTGTGGAAGCCCACTGTACCAATATTTTTGTGCCAAGGAGTCTAGGTTGCTATTCTTTCTCATCCTCTCACAAGCCGCTTCCCTTAGTGATTTGGGATTCTTTGTAGGAATGGGGTCATGAATATTTTCCCATTCTTCTTTGATTCGTTTCTTATCTTTGTGAGGGCTTTTCTTCTCTACAACTCGCATATTTACCCAGGTCGACTTCTTTGGAATCCCAGGTGAGGCATAAGAGACATCCTTGAAGACCTTGGTGGCTGGTGCTACGCGCATAATATTGAATAAGCTTCGGGCCTCTTCTTTTTGCACTTCGGCCTGAGAACCTTGATCAGTTGCCATAACTTGCCAATTTTATCCAGAAAGCACACTGAAGCAATATAAATGGAACCTAAACTCAACACAAGGTTTCTGGTTTGAACACCAGGCAACCTTTCGCTTCAGGTTTAATTTACATCATGGCAGTGAATTCTCTCTGATTACTCCTGTGTTCGGCTCCCTTTGCTGCAAAAATCGCAACACCTTTGGCTTCTTAATAATTTTGTTCTTCTAAGTTCTTTTGTTGCTTTAAGAAGTTTTACACTTTGTCTAATTTTTGCATGCGATACTTAGCTTTTCTCTTTAATTTCATACCTTCAATTGGTAGACAACGGTTGCCTTTTTGCATTTAATTCGACATGTACTACCAACTCCTCTATCCATGCGAAATGAGCTACTTGCCATTTTTTACAAGACAAGGATTCATAATTGCGTTAGAGATAACGTCCCTTCAACGTGATTTTCATGGGAAATTGAGCTTCCATTATTCACCTTTTCACTTGTCTTTGCCATTAATATTTATCGAAGCACAATTAGGCTGATGCCATAATGAGTACTTTAGGAGGATTCGTGCTCAACCTTGGATCTTGAGAAGGCTTGCATGCTGACACCTAAGCACCTGTCTGTATTTGCCATCACCTAAGCTTGCCACCAATTCGTATTAATTGATTACCGCTCCTTAATCTTGCACGCAACAATTCATACCTGTAGATGCAGCCGGGTTGGAAATTCGAGCTGACCTTTTGGGTGGGATTCTCGAGTTAAACTTGATTACCATCATGCTTGGGATGCTGGCCACCTTGGGTGTTTCTATAAAAAGGGGCTTGTCATAGCAGTTGAACTATACAACGATTTGGCAAAGCATTAGGCAATTTAGATAGCATAATTGCTTAGGCGGTTGAGTAGGTTTTAAATTTCCATAGTACTAGACTTAGGTGTTTTGAGCAGAGGCTGACACAATGAATACTTTGATTAGGCTAGTGTGCAACAAGTCTTAAACAACTTTCCTAGGAGAGATGTCCAATAGGCGTCTGAAATGTATAACCAAAAATAAAAACTCGCTGACCATTATAGCCATGAAATGGGTTTTGGGTAGGGATTACATTGAGTATGAAGATAAATATAGAGTGAATACTGATATATGCTCCCACTTTATTGCTTCGCTGCTTGAAATTCAAGCCCTGAAAGCCATGATTCGTCCGACGCTTCAAATTTTCCTGAAGTGATACCTTAGAGGCCTTGGTGAAGCAGTAACCAATGCAGTGTATGGTTTGGGCCTTCCGATATCGAGCGACCTGCGAAGGCATATTGAAGAGGATGTAGTGGTACCATGGGTACCATTTTGAGCGGGTTCTGGCTGCATTTGTTAATTGAGCATCGTGAGAGAGCCACCCATGCATGTCACTTACTGCTGTGCTGCTACAATGTGGTGTTGTTTTATGACGTGGACTGGTACACCAACTTCAGGAACCTTGTGTTCCCTCCACCGCTTGTTTTGGGTGTCGGTGCTGCTATTTCGGATCCTGCTACTGCTAGTGATAACCTTCTTGCTGCCCCTGACAATGCTCCAGTTGACGAAGGCAATGCTGATGCGGATGGCGACAATGCCCATACTTTGGCCACTTGAAGATTAAAACATCTTTTTCTCTTTGTATATATATACCTGAAAGAGGGCTTGCATATACATATATATAAGGAAGCCTCATATAATGTCATATTTTGAGTGCATGGCCCTAGAGCCATTTTGTCAATGCTTTTATCAATATATATATATATATATATATATATATATATATATATATATATATATATATATATATATATATATATATATATATATATATATATATATAACGAATATATTTGCTATCTTCAAACCATTCTTTTTCTTTTTTGTGTTCTTTGCAATATGAGTGATAATGTCCTTCTATGCTTCTGTTAAAAATGGGTCTCATGAATTTTCCTGCTTCTGTCACTGTGAAAATGTTGAAAAAGAACCGGTCGACAAACAAGAAAGGGGAAAATAATTACAGTAATCACATATTTACACTTGTATGAATTACCTGAAGCTTAATTGAATAATTTTAAGTAAGTTCCATTAACCGGAATTCCCAATGCTTCTTGTTCTATATTTTCCAATTCAAATGCATTATTATGTTTGCATTGAATTATTTTGAAAGGGCCTTCCCATTGTCTATCGAATTTCCCATGCTGGCTGGGCTTTGCAACTCTTTGATTGAATTTTAGCACTAGATCTCCGTATTTCAAACCCTGGTCTAAAGCTTTCTTGTCAAACCATCTCTTAACCACCTGCTAGCGGTTAGTCATGGCTATTAGGGCTTTTCCCCTTTTTTCTTGTACCTCTAATAATTCGGCCAACCAAACTTCCATAGCTCCATTTTCTTCAATCTCTAGAAACTTGAGCAGTTGTAGTGCAGGTATCTCTATAGATATTGGTAACAACACCTCCTTCCCATATACTAGCTCATAGGGCGAAGTCTTCAGGGCTTGCTTGGGAGTTATGTGGTCTGCCCATAATGTCGTTCAAAGATTTTTATGCCATTCTCTCATGATCTGAATCGATCCTTTTGATGAGTCGGACTAGATTTTTTTTGGTTGACTCAGCCAAGTTGTTTCCTTGTGGGTAGTAGTTTGAGGATGTTTTCAGATATATGCATGCTCTAATGCGAACTGACTTACCCTGGAGCCTAGGAAAGCTTTTGCGTTGTCTGAGATAAGATAATAGTCTTTGGCACGTCGAATCTTGTTACTAGCCCCTCGAGGAAATCTACAATTTCTGCTTCTGTCGCATTCTTTAGGGGTAGGGCTTCAGTCCATCTTGTGAAGTAGTCGGTGGCTATTAGGATCCACTTGTAGTCAACGCTGAAGGCAGGGTTGATCATCCCGATGAAATCTAGTCCCCATTGCGCGAACGACTCGTTCGCTACTATCAAATTGTGAGGCATGGCAAAATTCTTTTTTCTCCCTACGTAGAATTGGCACTCTTTGTAGGTTTTCACCATTTCGTAGGAGTCATTGAACAATGTAGGCTAGAAGTATCTAGCATGCAAAATTTTGATAGCGGTGGTCTTCATAGAGAAGTGCTCGCCTTCTGGGCTACTGTGGAGGGAGCTGAGAATTTTCTTTGCTTGCTCCATGGTGACTCATCATAACAGGACATCGTTGAAATTTCTTTTGAAAAGGATTCCTTCAATTAGTGAGTATCCACTATTCTGCACTCGGTAGAATCTGCTTCTTTGAGACAAAAGTCCTGATGGATACTTGTCGGTATGCATATATCTTACCCTATCTGTTAGCCAACAGCCTTCAAGTTCAGACTCATTGGTGAGGACTATTTCCGCTTGCTCTTCCTCAATTTCCATCTATTTGCTGTGTGCCAAATATTCACACAACCCTCTTCCTTTGAAAATCTTTGTAGGCCTGACTTCAATGTCATATTCTAGGATCTTAGTGATCTAGTTGGCCCTTTTTTCGGTGATTTCCCTTTCCATGATGTACTCCCATACACTGGAATGTGCAACATAAATAATTACTTTAGTGCAAGCTATAAGGTGTCAGAACTTCTCGAGTCCCTTTACAATTGTGAAAGCTTGTCTTTTGACGAAGTTATAGTTCATATCATATTCCTTCAAAGTTCAGGAATGGAATGCTATAGGGTGTTCTCCCTTTCCTTCATCATCCTTCTAAATCAAAACAATGGTGATGGTCGTCTTACTGCTAAAAAAATACATTATGAAATCCTTTGACAAGTCGAGATTTTCCAACACAAGAGCTGAAGAAATAGCATTTTCACCTTCTCGATGGCTTCCCTCGCTTCTTTTGTCCATTTGAATAATTGGTCCTTTTTCAGCATCAGGGTGATTGGTCTAATTGTTCCTACAAAATTAGGGATAAACTTTCTTACAAAGTTCACCTTCCCCAAAAATGATTGTACACCTTTCTTGTTTATTGGAAGAGGAAGTTCTTTGATTGCTTTTATGCTTTTAGAATCAAAAGAGATTTCATTTTGGGATACTACATGCCCCAACAATTTGCCTTGTGGTACTCCGAAAACACATTTCTTCGGGTTCAGGGACACCCCGAACTCCTGACATTTTATGAAAACCTTTTCTAGATGATCAAAATGGTCATCTTTAGATTTTGAAAATATAGTCAGATCATCTAAGTAGATGAGGATGATTTTGTTGATTAATTCACTGAAAGCGATATCCATTTATTGCTAGAAGGTAGCCCCCACATTTGATAGGCCGAAAGACATTTTGGCATATGAAAATGTTCCCCATTTGGTGGTGAAAATGGTCTTGTGTTGATATTCTTCTTTCACCGAAACCTGGTTGTAGCCCGAGAAACCATCCAACAGAGAAAAAATCTCTGAACCTGCTACAGTCTGCAAGATTGATTCCATGGAAGACAGTGGGTAATGATCTGTTAGTGATGCTTGGTTTAGGTCACAGAAGTCAACACAAAGTCAAATGTCTCTATTTTTCTTTCGGACTAGAATGCGATTAGATACCCATGTACTGTGTTTGATTGGGAAGACAATCTTGGATTGGATCAACTTTTCTAGCTCTTGTGCCATTAAGGCTTCAATCTTCGGATTGATAGGCCTCTGCTTTTGTCGGATAGGCTTGGCACCTTCCGTTAGTTCAATGGTTTTTTGGATGATGTGGGGATCATATCCCCTGAGGTCGTCGTAAGACCATGCCACTACTCCTTCATATTTTTCACAGAAGTGTATCAGCCTATGTTTATCTTTTTGCGGGACTTCTTTCCCGACTTTAAGTTTTCTTCCGTTCCTAATCTCAAGGTCGGTGTAGTCCGCCTAGTCTGCCACAAATTTCCTTCTATTATTCCTTGCATCATTGCAGTCGAACAAATTTTTGAGGGTGACTAACCCTATTGAAAGCTTGTTTGATTTCAATTGGATGATCTGTCCTTCGTATTCTTCTTCAACTTTCGGCTGAAACTGATCGGCGAACTCTCCCGACTATTGGATGAACGAGGTGATGTGTTCATTGCTTTTGAACACTTTCCAACTTTGATCATTATCAGGAATGGAGGGTCAGACGATCACTCACATTGAGTGTACATTTTTGATCAAGTGGGAGACATGATCAAATTGGGA
Source organism: Sequoiadendron giganteum (assembly GCA_007115665.2). Classification (NCBI taxonomy): domain Eukaryota; kingdom Viridiplantae; phylum Streptophyta; class Pinopsida; order Cupressales; family Cupressaceae; genus Sequoiadendron; species Sequoiadendron giganteum. The sequence continues at coordinate 706,844,785 of CM021103.1, forward strand.
TCCTATCGTTGCCATGCAATCCACATCTGTATTTTTCTCTCTTGGAACAACATGGATGTTAAAAGCTTTGAAACCTTTGATGAGGTCCCATACCCTGTGCCTATAAGACCGTATATGAATATTTTTTGCAACAGAGACATTTCTGACTTGGTTGATTACAAGTTCAGAATCTCCAAATACCACTAGTTGTTTGATACCCATGCGTTTAGCGAGGCTTAGTCCTTGCACGAGGCCCTCATACTCGGCTTCTTTGTTTGAGCAAGCAAACTGGAAGCGGAATGACCTGAAGATATTCTCATTGGATGGAGACATCAGGTGTATCCCAACTCCTGCGTTGACCTTGCATCTCGCACCATCGAAGTGCAATGTCCAAAGCTCTGATGCTTTCTTAGGAATAGAATCCTTCAATATTTTTGGTAACTCTTGGTCCTCATCATAGATGACATAGGTGCCCAATCCGGTAGCATGATAACCATTGAAAAGATCGGTGCGTGTGTTCTTGGTTAAGAAGACTTCTTCTCGATTGGCTTTGTCTTCGGTTGTCTGTTCATGCTCCAACAATTCATTGCCATTGGATTCTTCTTTGGTAACGAAGGCATCAATGCCTTCATATTTGATCATAGCTTCGTCAGCTACGTGCTATGAATGCAAGGATTATGATACTATCTTCATCTTTGAACTATCCTTGGTCCTAAGAATTAGGTGAGACCAATCCAAAGAAAGGTATCTGCCTTTCTTCACTGTAAACTCTCGCGATAAGTAGAGGCCGAACATGGGAGGAATATCAATGATCACAGTGTCTTGCAACATTGTGATGCTAGGACAGGAAAATAAGGTTATAGGGAGGTTTTTAATAAGGCCCATAGTTTCAACCTTATTCCCATCCAGCTGCATAACTCCTCTCTTTAAAGACTCGTAGCTGAGTCCTAAAGCTTTAGCTATTTGCTTGGGCATGACTGTGGTGCTAGCACCAGAGTCAATCATAGAATTATGCAGCAGTTTCTTCCCTATAATGAGGGTCAGAAAGAAAGGCTTGGGTTTTGACTTCTCTCCTTTAGCCCCGGTTGGGGGTTCCTCCGTAGTATTAGCAAGAACTTTGGCTGGAGGTGTTGAGTCCATTGCGATTTTGATAGTTTGTTCTTTTGTTAGTTTAGCCGCATCCTTCTATAGGGCCTTTTGTAGTAATGAATTCTATTTTGGAATGGCTAAAATATCCCAAATGGATACATTAGCGGAAGATTTCTTCAGTTGTTCGACCACATTGAAGGGTGGCAGATTTGGAGGTTTCTACTCCTTGGGTTTGGTGATGACAATTTCTTTGCGCAACTACAGATGTGGAGTAATCGTAGAAGGGCCAGGGGGCTGGTCCAAGACATTTCTAAGCCGCGGAGTGATTGTTTCACCTGTGAATCTCCTCTTTGAGCGAGTGTTGTAGTCAGATTGTACTTGTGGGGTCGCCGATGCAGATGCTTCATAAGTGAACGGATGCAGATGCTTCATAAGTGAACATTGCTTCCTCTCCTTCCATGAATGAGAGGAGGGCATGGTCAGGGACCATGTCATTTTCTTGCTCTGAGGGCATTCCCTGCATTTGTGTAGTGAGAACCACATTCTCCATTTGGTGAGAGTCGTGTGTGTATCCTGAATTTGTCGTGCCCCTTGACTACGTTGCTCCACAAATTTCTGTTGTAAATTTCCATGTGGATAATTTCGAGGCATATGAGCATCACCACAAGGGTAACACCAGGGATTGAAGTCTTCAGTGAGATTGTTTTGTCCTGTGGTCAGCTCCCTGCTTGCACTGGTTTGAGTGGCTCCCAACGGAGTTGGTACTGACACCATTTGGTTATTTGTCTGAGTCGACAGATTTGCGCATGCGACTCCTTGCTATTGATTCTACTGGTAGGAGGGCCTACCACCCTGATAGCTTTGGTAGGATGGTCTTGGAGGAGTAGCCTGGTTATGCTTGATAGTGGTCACTTCGTTTGTCAAGTTTCGTAACATCTCCCTTATGTTGCTCATTTCATGCTTTGAAGCACTGGATGTAGAAGCAACATTTTATGGTGAACTTGGATATGTATACATAGATGGAGGAGGCGCGGGCATGCTGGTAGATGGCATCTCTTGAGTAGAAATCAATATTTTGGGGAATATCAACATAATGGGTCGAGGTGGTAACTTCCCACGATGAATCAGGTTGTTTTTCGCCTTTACTGCTATACTCTATGCATCTAGTAATGTAGCTTTGCCGAGTGACTCGATCATCATGGAGATGTCGGCGTTGATGGATTTTAGGTAGAACATGAATGCTAGCTTGACTGGTGGTCGGATAACATTTTGGATTCTCTACCAGGTTGTATGAAAATGAGCGTTGAAATTGCTCATAGCTTCAGATGGGGCTCGCTTGATTGTTGATAGCTGATGATATAGCGAAGACCTATCTCCATCATTGGAAAATATTTCATAAAATGGATCCTCGAGCTTGTCCCAGGTATCGATAATATTAGTTGGTAGACTGCGATACCAATCTAGTGCTTTTCCTCGCAAAGAAGCAGCAAGCAGTCTTAGCTCTATGTTCTGATCTGTGACTTCGTGTACTAGACACACGTTCGCAACATCTTGCAGATGTTCAGATGGCGTTCTTGAGCTATCTCTGGTGAACTTTGGAATAGCTTTGAGAGCAGAGACTGGGATAGGGGCCCATACTACAGGTGCAACTGGGGCAACAAGAGGGCTTCTAGCGTCCCAGGCAACATAATTTTGGTTGGCAATAGGTAGCATGGTTGGGGTCCAAAAACTCTCCTCAGACGTGTTTGGGTATGACTGTTACTGGTGGAAGTACTAGCGAGTCAAGATTTTTGCAGTTCATGACCTAGTAAGAGGCCGATGACTTGTACACCCTTTTGATTTGTTATATCTAATAAAATGTCCCACCGGGCGTGCTAGGAAAAAATAAAAACTATTGATGCCAAAAATTGGCAAGCTAACAGACTTTTGTTGGAAACTCAGTTAAAGGGGGGACCTATTGCGCTAAATTGAGTGACCTCTAGATTTTAAAGAAACCAACTCTTCTATAACTAGTGTTTTGAATGGGAAAAGGAAGCAGGTATAAAAAATAAAAGTATCTAACTAGGGTGATGCATCGAGACTTAGATGTAAATCACAATATACCTATCTTGTAGATGTGGTCTAAGGGCCCGTTCAACAATCTGCTATGTCCAGAATGAAAGGAAACTAAGGTAAAATCTAAATGATTCACTTTAACGACATAAAACAATATTCATTAGCATTTACTGAAAAGAGGAGTCAAGGACATGATCTAAATCAACAAACTTGCATTCAAATTATAGAAGTTCTATAAATGAAACATTCAACACCACAGTGGCACAGTAAAAATTTATCAAAATATTCAAGAAAACAAAAAGGCCGAAGAATGGCACAGTCTGCAAGTCTTTACAATAATATAAAAAATGGTAAAGGCCTAGTTCTTCTACCAATATTTCTTCTCTAAATTTTGGACTCTTAACTCTGAACCCTTGCTTCGATGGAAGAAGCAATATTTATAATGAAGCCTAGCTCGGTGAGCCAATAACTGAAAAGATCATCTGATCATGAGCAATGATATATTAGCAATGATTTCCCCCTTTGTCGTTGTAACCGAAAAGATTCAAGCCATGAACGAGGACAACCCAGGGCCAAATGCATTCCCCTGCAAATAATGGAAGTGGTCCCAAAAGACTAGAGTGTCGACATGTGCAATTCAATCATAGCAACAGTTACAGAATAAGCCAGCTGGTGATAGGTTGTCGCCTGCTTAGTTTTCCTTCACGAAGAAGTCTTTAGAAGATCGCATGGTGAACGGTCGGGGCCTGATGCTCATTCATCCCCTTAAGCAATGAAAAACATGCGATGTAAAGACACGTGGAGGTCTCCAAACATGTTGCGCTGAAGGTGGGGTCTGCCAAAGAAGGTGCACAAATAGATGCTATGTGGCAGCCGGTTGGGGCCCGAAAGGGGAGCAATGCAAAGGGGTATAGGAAATTGCGAACTGCCAACATGTGGAAGCATGGTGCAAGATTTTGAAAACTGAGAGGATGAAAACCTTGCGAGGAGCGCTTGGTTGATAAGTGGCAACATCCGTAATGAGACTGCGTAGAAGGAGTCCGACATTGATTTTCTTTAGCAGAGGGTGCGACCGATACTTAGGCAAAATAGAACTACCCGAAGGGAGCATGGGAATTTTGTATTCACAGTAAGAATAAGTGATCATTACTCCATTTTTTATCTACACATCATACATTGGGAAGGGACAACCTTACCCAAATTCTACAACCTATCCCAAGTTAAAGAATTACATTTATATGGCACCCATAAAAAACATGTACATTAGACAAACACTTAGAAACCCAAATTTGGTTCTTAAGGAAGGGGGAGGATCCTCATCTAGTTTGAGGTAATGAGAAAATACAACACTCAATAACACCATACCACTATCTTTTCCACCCTAAATAATGAAGTTCTCATTACCATGAGGAGAAGTAGGGCAAATTCTAGTACTTTTTTAAGACTAGAACAAGCCTCATTGAGTTTAGCTATAGGAGAATCAATGATCTTATAAACATAGGAGTTGCTAGAATTTAACTAATAATCCTTTACCATGATGCTAAAACAAGATTAAAAATTGGTAGAAAGAGGCCAAAATAATGAAATATTCAATAGATTTTAATCCTTAATCCAAAAATTGCACTAAAAATTGATTGTCACCTCTACCCAACTTCCATTTGATATCTAGACCAACGAGTTTGCTACAACTTGTAAGGAAGTTCTAAATACTGGAATCCCATAAAAGAATTTCCATAGTTTTGAAGAGATAACATAGCTTTTGATCAAATATTTTGATCTTGTAATACCTTGCTTCAAAATCTATATTTTCTTCATCGATTCTCTAGACCAATTTATATCCCAAAGCTTTATCAATTCTCTTACATTGTGTAAAACCTAAAGACCCCATCTTTTTTTATAAAAAAACATCCTCCCATTTAAACAAGAAAAGATTATGACTAAACTCACTATCACACCAAAGGAAATTGTGCTCTACAACTTTAACCACTTTACTAGAGATTTAAAAGATTGGCATGACATGTATTACAGTGGAGGCCAAATAATCTTTAATTAGTGTAATTATGCCAACTAAAGAGAGCCATTTTCCTTTCCAAGAAGCCAACTTACCCTAGGTTTTATCAACCATTGATTTTCATTCAATTTTTTTTATTATTCTATTAACAAGTGACATCCCTAAATACCAACTAGGAAGTCTATTAATAGAAAACTATAGAATCCTTTGAACCTCAATACTTTCTAGACTATGGTCTTTGCGAAAGTATTTCCTTAATTTATTTAACTCGTTTGCCAACAAGTTTCTCATATAGTAATAAAATATTCTTAATGAATCTAGCTTCCTTACTACTAAATTATTCAAAAAATAGAATATCATCCATAAAATATAAACGTGTGATGTTTCATATTCATCCTAACAATTGTATCCCTTTCAAATTTCCTTTATCAAATTTATCTTTAAAATCCCTACCTAAAACATCTACCATTTAATGATAAATAAGAAGGGAGAAAGGGGCTCACTCTATCATAAACCCCATTTAGCTTGAAAAAGTAGTATAAGAATTGTTGATAAGTAAGGAAAAATAAATATCTTAGAGATACAATTGTAAATTTATTTACACCAATATTCTTAAAATCTAAACTTTCTCACTACCTTAATAAAAAATTCCTAGGAAATCCTATTGTACACGTTATTTATATCAAGTTTTATAATCATACATTCTTTTTCTTATGTTTGATCTAGGATGAATGGTTTCATGGGAAATAATAATCCCATCTAAGATCTATCTACCCTTCAAGAAGCCACCTTGGTCCTTAGAAATAAATCCTTTAATCATTTATTTATTCTCGATGTCATAGCCTTGGTAACAATATTATAAATTATAATATTATAGAGAGCTAAAGGCATAAATTCATCAAAGGAATTTGGTTTCTTATTCTTATCGACAAGCACAACAAAAGAATAATTCCATGCCTTCAACATGGCCTTCCTATATCTAAATTATTTTTCTACCATCCATACATACTCTCCCACTACATCCAATTTTTTAATTGAATTTAACTTGAGAACCACTTGATCTGAGGCCTTCCTAAGCCCCAAAAAAAATTAGCTTGATTTATTTTATCAAATAAGAATTTTGAGCCTTATTCACAAGCTGGTAAATATTTTTCAATAAAGTTTTTGAGCTTGAATATCATCTTGGGGAGTACAATCAATTAATCCTTAAAAACATTGGTGCCTTCCTTTCTAATGGCCTTTGTAACCTCCACAATGTTTCTAGAAGGGAGTTGTATACTAACTATTATATTAGTGTATCTTCTTATATTTGTACAAAGATGAAAGAAAGTTTTACAATTCCCCTCCTTGAGCAATTTCACTTTAATTTTTTTTTGCCAAAAAATCTCCTGCATCCTCAAAATCATATTGAGATCTTTCGTCAAACTATTTTTTGAGGCTCTTATATTTTTTTATACTAAAATAAGATATTTATTTCAATGGTTTGCAACTTAGATTCAACTTGACTCTTCCTTTCAAATATATTTCCCATAATATCCTTATTCCATATTTTAACGTATTTTTTTAACCCCATACAATTTCTTCAAAATCCTAAATCTTTTACTTCCCTTTACTTCTAGCTTCCACTAATCATTGAAGGCATCCAATCAATATGGATGTACATACCAAAATGATTCCATTTTGAAAGAGAATCCAATCAATTTATTATTATTATTATTATGTAGAATCAACTCCTCTAGCCAATGATCCAAGAAATTAAAATGAATAACTCTGAAACAAAAGAACACTAGATTCAAAATCTAATTTGAATTCACAAAAATATATCTAATCTCCATAGAATATTATTCTCCCCAATGCACCTATTATTCCAAATAAACCATCCATATTTAGGAACAATATCCACTAATGAAAGTTCCCCACAAAAATCTCTGGTTGTATGAGAACCAGAAGTGAAATCCTTACAACCTGCGTGCTTTTCTTCTAGAAATATAATGGTATTGAAATATCCCACAATAATACAGTTTTATCCCTTATAAAACTCCCTTAAATGTTTCAATTAGTCCCAAAGCATTACCCACTCAACCTCCAAATTAGGGCCATGAATATTGGTGATGATAAATTTATTATTATCCTACAAAAATATAAACTTAACTAAGATACAATATTATGATTTGAAACTAACTTTTCGGAAAAAAATTAGTACTTCCAAATAATGGAAAACCCTCCAACTATGCCATTCACATCCACCATAACCCCATTGCCACCTTTCTAGATGTATGGGAGAAAATCAATTAAAAATTTACCCACCACCTTAGTTTCTTGGATTAGAAGAATATACAAAACCTCCATTTCTATGAGTCATTTAAGAAAATAGTATTTTTTTGGACCATTTATTACTTGTATTTTCTAACTTATCACTTTCATTCTTTCATTTTGGTAGGAGGATCTTGCCTCTAGATTTAACAAACTTTCTCATTGAAAATTGAGTACTACTTTCTAATTCTTTCAAAGCCTTCAACTTTTCTTTGTTTTCCTCGTTTTTGTTTCCTTTTACATTGTTGCCTCCAACATCCATCAAGGCATTGTAAATATTCTTCCCTCCTTATCTTTTACCCCTATAGGTTGTAACAAACCATTATGAAATATTTTCTTTATACTCTAATGAATCTTTGATAAACTTTTCATCACTTCCAATATAATTTTGACCCCCTTCTTATTCTATTGCTTTGATTGAAAGATTGGTCCCAACAATTTACCATAGCTCTAGATCTAAATATTTTGAGGTTATGTATGAATTTCATTAAACACTTGACACTCTAATGGAGACCCATCTATTAATGGGATTTTATCCCTTGTTGGAGGGAATGTAAGGTGCTTACTAGCTTCTATAACTTTCCTCTCAAGAGAATCATTCTCCCTATCTATCTGCGAGGAATAATTTCTTGATATATGTCTAACCTTCCAACATGGATAAAATTTGATCGAGAGACACTCATAGTCAAGATCTAGATGTCACTCTCTCAAAATAGAGTTCAACTTAATTTCATGTTTTTGAGGCTTACCCAAATTCATCTCAACACAAATATTGGCATACAACCAATTAATTGCCAAAAGTGGTTGATGAAAAGGGAGACTCTCCTTTTCAAATCTGATTATAAAACCTCATAAAACATAACAAATGAAGGCATAAAATACATAACAAGAACTAAAATTGGAAGAGAAAATCTGCAACTTTTATTATCTTCAAACATGCACAAGGTTAAAAAATGTTGAAGCTCATGGGCTCCCCTTAAATCCTAGATGCAACACCTGCAACAAATATGTCTTCAACAATCTGGTACAATTTCAGCAACATCTGGGTATGTAAAGTTCACTTCTCCAAGCCCCCATCTCCAAATGAGAAAGCATCAATTAATAGAGAAAGTGGAAGGAGAAAACAACTCTTGGTTTCCAAAACAAGCAACTAAAAACCACCTTGAGGAAAGTATGCCCAACCTTGGAAGTTTGAAAATCTGCCATAAAACATGTGGCACAATGCATGCCAACCTCTCTTGGGTGCTTAGACTCTTGTCCAATCAAATTTGAGATGCTATGACAACTTACGTCTCTCATAGATTCCTTATACCCTGCCATAATGGTTGTTGCATGCAAAGATATGCAAGAAACATGAAATATTCCTTTGGCAGTCCACTTTATGACAACATATGACATATGTACATGCAAATATGACTCTTTGACCTCCAAAAGTGGGATGCTTAAAAGGAATATTCCCTTACAAGATACTTTTACCAAATTACCAAGAACTTTCCCCATTGAATTTACATTCACATTTTCATACGAAAGGGAAAATACATTGTTGCAAATGAAATTATTATTTTCCTATCACCTAAGACTTTATCAAAATCAACAAAGCAAAATTAAAATATTTTATTTTTGGTGACACAGGATTGCCTTTACACCTTGGATGCTCCTACATCAGTGGAATTTAAAATATAGACATACTCACCCAAAACATCATTTATCAAATAAACACATCTTTTGATCATAATACCTAAGAAACCTATAATATAATGCATGGATGGGATTTCATAATTAATGTAGTATGTGGATCAATGACGCAAGAGGGTTCTCCCCTCAGCACACCAACTCAAAACACAATACAACTTCCTCAGGCAACTCTGCCTGAAATCAACTTTCAACAAAATATAGATTGCAACACATTTAGATTTTATTAAGTTCGACTCAAATACAAACAACTGTAGTATAAAAATGCCTTTCTTGACATTCCCTCCTCACACGGGCTGCAAGCAATTCATTCCATTAACAATGATCTAACCCATAATGGCGTAGGCTCTCTCCATCGTACTCTACTCCTTTAAATTATAATTACCAATATGCATGGTTCAATCTGTTTCAACTTTTCCAAGCAGTACACCTCTTCGTTCTCTCCATGAATTATAATTTAATCCATACAGAAGCTCGCAAAATTCTCTTTCATCATATTTTCACTTCTTCTGCACTTTACTTCTTGCGCAGCCTTAAGGCAAGTTTATCCATGGTTTCGACACACTTCACAAATTGTTCTATGCTGCTTTCATCTCCTTTGCACAACCCTTATCCCGAACTCTCTTTTTGCAAGCAAATTTGTTCTTTTCTTAGGCCCGCGACCTGCTCTCCTCTTGTTAATTTCACATAGGATCTTTTTTTATGCTTTATTCCCTTGCTACTTACCTTGTAAACTCATTCGATGCCCTTTACAACTGTTCACCTTCCTTAGTCTATCGGTCTCTTTTCCAAAACGACCCCTAGTCTTCCTTCATTTCATTCTTTGAATCCTTCGCCAACAAAGTTCTTCTCTTTCATAAGTGCGACCATGACACTTTTATGCAGATCTTAATTTGAAAAATTCAATCTCCACAAGGCCGCATCCCTTCCTCTTCACATTGATTTGGCATTTCGTTTGTTTGCAGTAGAATCACAAGTTCCTGGAATGGGAGGTGTCATCACAAGGTTGTGCCCTCTCCAATCTGCCTGTCATTGCACTTTAATTTATTTTTAATTATTTCTCAATGCAAAAATTTTATGCCTTTCTTCCTTCTCCTTTCAGGTTGACCTCTTAATCTGCCTGCATTTATTTATTTATTTTATGTACTCATGATCTTTGACTATGAGTGGTAGACTGTTTTTCCCTTCATTCATTGAAAATCCATAAGCTTTGCCGAAGTGATATTGTCATTTTAATTTATGGTAGATAAATCATTGGAGAGAAGACACATAATTGGATTTTTAAAAATATTGAAGTGTAGTATTGATATTTTGGCAATCCATGTTAGACATGTCAATTAATCACCAATGAATCCAATCGAGACCAAGTCGATTCACAATCCAAAAGAAAAATACCACAACAAAACTGAACTCAAAATGAAGTATTTTTTGGTCGACGCATGATCACGCCTATCCCTAGATGCTCCTGCATCAGACACACCAGATAGAAAGATTGTGAGCATAGGCTCACAATGTTAGAGTTGAGTATTTGAACTACTCTTCTAGGTTGATGGTAACCTGCAACGAACTCCTTCGCTGTGCAAGTGTTCAAAATCAATCCTTCTTTCACTTTTTCCAGCATCGTGTCGGAATACACACACCATCCTCGAATAACACTTCACCTTCTTCTTCTTTCCCCTCCTGGACTCGTGTCCACCAAAGTCCGACCTCCTCCGCCAAATGTTTCCTACACTTCTCTCTTTCTTCGTGGGTTCAAACCCACCTCTAACCGTCCACCTCCACCAAAAACAACCAACAACATCTTCCACTTTCTCCACAAGCAAATATGGAACATCTACTACACACTCTAGCTCCTTATCCCTCTTTTCTTTTATCATCTCATCTGAAAAACTCAATAACATCACAAATTTGATTTACCTCATCTTCATTTGTAGTTGCAACATTGAATTTCGTTGAGACATCTTCCACCTCCTCGTCAATTGCAACTTATCATTTTTCTCTCTTCGCCGCATAATGAACTTTTTCATCCATTATTCCTCAATCGCCAACAGTTGAACGAACAAATCTGATTCACCTTCGCCTTCAACTGCGAATTCATCGCTACTCATCTCAATCCTTTCTTCTTCTCTCTTCATGCCTTCCTCATGACATGTCTCTGCTGCAGCTTCTTCATCAATAGGGGCTGCTCTTCTTCCACTTTCCATCTAGGGCTGCAACACTCATTTCTTCTATTCTTATTTCTACTATCTTCTTTCAAGAGAACCTTCTTCTTCTCACTACTCTTCACCATTTTCCTTTCACTCTTTCCAACACTCTTTTCTGCTTTTCCACAAACCATATTTTCCAATGTTTCACACAATTCATCCTCCACATCATCCCAATATTGCTCCCAAAACCATATCCGCATGGGCCTCTTCACGACCCAACCCATTTTGTCTACTACAATCTCACCTCTCTCAATTTGTCATCACTTTTCAAGTTTCCTTCACAGCTTCAAGCTCTCACTCTTGCTGCTAGGATCCCTCACACACCTGCAACAACTCTCATGAGCTTCTTCACTACCACTTCACACACTTTCTTCTCATGTGAATTGCCTCCTAATCGGTGATCTGTTCACACATCACTCACAGGTCCTGGTGGATCCTCTCCACTCTCAGGACTACCTTCTCTGATACCACTTGACTCAAGAGGGTTCTCCCCTCAGCACACCAACTCAAAACACAAAAAAACTTCCTTAGGCAACTCTACCTGAAATCAACTTTCAACAAAATATAGATTGTAACAAATTCATATTTTATTAAGTTTGACTCGAATACAAACAACTGTAGTACAAAAATGCCTTTCTTGACATTCCCTCCTCACACAGGTTGCAAGCAATTCATTCTATTAACAATGATCTAACCCATAGTGGCGCAAACTGTCTCCATCGTACTCTGCTCCTTTAAATTGTAATTACAAATATGCATGGTTCAATCTGTTTCAGCTTTTCCAAACACTGCACCCCTTCGTTCTCTCCATGAATCATAATTTAATCCACATAGAAGCTCACAACCTCCTCTTCCATCATATTTTCACTTCTTCTGCACTTTACTTCTTGTGTTCAGCCTTAAGGCAAGTTTATCCACGGTTTCCACACACTTCACAAATTGTTCTATGCTGCTTTCATCTCCTTTGCGCAACCCCTATCCCAAACTCTCTTTTTGCAAGCAATTTGTTCTCTTCTTAGGCCCGCGACCTGCTCTCCTCTTGTTAATTTCACACGGGCTCTTATTTTTATGCTTTATTCCCTTGCTATCTACCTTGTAAACTCATTTGATTCGCTTTACAACTGTTCTCCTTCCTTAGTCTATCGGTCTCTTTTCCAAACCCCCCCCCTACTCTTCCTTCGTTCCATTCTTTGACTCCTCCGCCAACAAAGTTCTCTTTTATAAGTGCGACCCTCACACTTTTATGTAGATCTTAATTTGAAAAATTCAATCTCCACAAGGCCGCGTCCCTTCCTCTTCACGCTGATTTGGAATTTCCTTTGTTTGCAGTAGAATCACAAGTGCCTGGAATGGGAGGCATCATCACAAGGTCACACCCTCTCCAATCTGCCTATCATTGCACTTTAATTTCTTTTTAATTGTTTCTGAATGCAAACTTTTTATTCCTTTTTGTCTTCTCCTTTCAGGTCGACCTCTTAATTTTCCTGCATTTATTTATTTATTCTATATACTCGCGATCTTTGATTGTGAGTGGTAGACTATTTTTCCTTTCATTCATTGAAAATCCATAAGCTTTATCAGAGTGATATTGTCATTTTAATTTATGGTAAATAAATCATCGGAGAGAAGACACATAATTGAATTTCTCAAAATATTGAACTGTAGGATTGACATTTTGACAATCAATGTCAAACATGTCAATTAATCACCAATGAAGCCAATCAAGACCAAGTCAATTCGCAGCCTAAAAGCAAAATACCACAACAAAACTAAACTTAAAATGAAGTTTTTTTTGGTCGACGCAGGATCACACCTATCCTCGGATGCTCTTGTATCCATCAAAACTTAGGCAACATGCTTGGGTATAAAATCTAACATTCCTTTTAAAACAAGGACCAACTTTAAGAACATTATCTATTTGATTTGATCCATCAATATCCAAATAACGATAAATTTGGTGATAGCCACATCGTTCTTCAACTTTTCCACTTTCAAAATTTAGAAAAATATTTAAGATATTGATGAATGATACTTTCTTATCTACATTACCAACCAAGAAATTTTGTTGAACTTTGCTCTAGTCTCTTTTGTCACCTTTTCTTTATTCATAGCCATATTCTCTTGAACAAAAATTATTCCCAATTCATAACCTGTATCTTGTTTTCCTACCAACCAATGTTGAGTAGAAAAGATCCTCATGGGAATGTAGAGGAATATGTATCTCCCTCCCTACCTAATTCACCTTCATTGCCTTTCTAGATAAGTTCACACATTTTCTTACATTAATAAATTATTTTATTAATTTAAAGTTTAATCTAAATCTAATTTACAAGATTTAATTTATGAAGATTTAAAATTATGATTCCAAATTCAATTTAGGCATATCATGAAATTTGTTTGTCTTATTTGACAACACAATTTTCTGATTGTATTCATTAGGATTAATAGTTATCTTTGTTAATTTACTGAAGCCTTTGGTTGTATATAATAATTTACTTCACACTAAAAGTGGTTGAGTATTTTTGTTTAAATTTTTTATTCTTAGAGTATTTATTTTTTAAATACTTCTAATTTTCAATGAAAATTTTATTTACAATGTAGTATTATCTATAGATATCAAGAATTTATTTTTCTTTATTTTAATGCATTTGTATTGTAACACATTATATTTAAAAATATAATTTGTCATGTTATGCATCAAATTATGAGCAAATTTTTGATCATGAATGTAGATAAAGAAGTAGTACACTATAACATTGGTACAATAGTAACTAAATTTCGAAGTGATGTCATTTGTGACAACTTCGAATACTATGAGAAAATCTTCTAAATGTAGTGTATTCCATCAAATCTACCTTCTTTGTATTTTAATCTCACCATATAAAAACATGTTTAAATAGTAAAATTTATAAAAATATAAAATGTGTTTAAACTATACCTATCTTTGAGTATCTTGAGGAAATGACTGATTGTCACCACACCAACTACATTGATCATACCGCCACCACCCGCCCAACGTAAGCCGAAATGTGGAGCACACATGTGAACGTCGTATCACTTAAAGTACTATCTTTGGTGCAAAGATTCATGATGACCATCTAGACAAGCAGCCACCAAGACATTACCAGCCCCGTTTGTCAATCGCCATGTCGACAGCCTCTCCACAACAAAGTATGTGGAGAGACGCCCACCCATTCACCCACATAATTATTATATTTTTTAAATATATAATAAATTATTATTTTTTCTTATTTAACATATCTCTTAAAGAAACTATATTTTCTCATTTTTGAAGTCAACCACATAAAATTATTTTTACAAAAGTGGCCACCTTATTATGAGTTTCATTGCTAAAGAGAATGTCTTCTTTCAATGTTGACTATGTTAAATAAATATCTATTTTTTTTAATAAATTATGTTATAATTATAAAAAAATTATTCCTTCAAAAGAAAAAAATTAGACCATAGAAATGATCTCAATCTTTTCAAAGATAAACATGAACCTTGAAACAATTTTAAAGAGTCTATGTGCATAATGACAAGAATAAGATATACGCTGAATTCTAAAATTTGATGAGAAGGAATTAAATTAATAATCTAAATTGATTTCAAACCTTGAGAAATTATATGTGAATTAAAAAATATTGTTATTAATTTATTGTTAAAAGTATTCTTGTGAAATTCAATTTTTATCTTTTTTCACTTGATTACTAATCTATATTTTGAATGCTCAAAACTATTTTTACTAATCATTAAAAAGTGGTGTATAATTTTGTCTTAATGTAGGAAGATATACTCCAAAAGTATGGGAAAGAGAATTGGGAAAAGTCTTGTTATGTGCCTACGAAAGCAGATGCATTTGTGGTTGCATTTAGAAAATGGTTAAAACGATATTCAGATGGTGGAATTCCTTGGGGAGAGAAGGTCAATACCACACTTCCACCTACCCCTCCAAAAGAGCAACTAATGGACAGGTAATTTTTTATATTTTTTTGGGGAATATATGATATCATTGTTTATTTAGTTTCTACAGAAATCAATAACTTATAATTATCATGGTTGAAAAAAAATCTATTATCTTTTGGTTCCTTCTTGTATGTTGTTTATTCTAATTTTAATACATTTTATAATTTTTGTGTGTTTTCTTCCATCTAAATTATTTTGGTTGTAAGGCACATAATCTATTAAGAGCGAGGGAGGGGGAGAGGGGGGGAAGGGTGCGGGGGCGTGGAGGGGTGGTGAATTAGTAGATCAAATCTATTTAAAATTCTTTACTTCAACATATATATTTGAACATGAAACTTGAATCAAAACAACTACTGATAATCAAGCAACAACATAAGCACACATTCACACATGAGAACACCAGATATATGTGGAAACCCAAGATGAAAAAAACTATGATGAGAATAGCTACTTCGATCTACTGTCCAAATCTATACATCATTAGGCACACAACTATCTCTATTAACTAAGATATTATGAAGGGACATATCTCTTATAGTCTTAACAAATTTTGATTTCATGGACAAGTGTGTATTTCAATTGAATATACCAACCATGAAATCTTAGTTCAAAATAATTCACTAGAATTCTCTTATTGTTTATAATGCAGAACAAAAGCTTTGTGTCTTATCAGACCAAGAGCTAATGCAGCAAAACTCATTCAATCAGAAATTTAAACACACAACTTCTGGCACATATGTTACAATTTATTTTGGTGGTTCCAATTCATAAATTACATTTACATAAGTAAATAAAGACATGCCAAAAATTTGGTTATTTCCCCTATTCTTGTTCAATCTCTACCTTTTCTTACTCCTCCAACATCACTCTAGAATCATGCTTCCACAACCGAATTTAACTGCAGACTTTTTCCTAGCCAATATGGGTTGATTGCCACTCTCTGTGCATTTAAAACTATTATCATTCATCTGCTTTTTTTTATCAGCTACTATAGTGGTCGATTTTTCCTCCCTCTTGCCTTCCAAACTACTATCTTTTTCCACACTTTGGGTGCCCAAAATCTCCAGATTGCTGCGCCTTGTTTTACCCTTGGCCTTCCAACTTCTACGCATTCCCAAAGACCTTCGATTTTCTTCTTTTCTTGGCAGAGATGAGGCGTCCCAAATCTGCCTTAGTTTCAAGTTTGGCTAAAATGAATCGCCCCAATTTTGGACACTAAACGTTAATGGTTTTATATTATATTTAAAACTCCAACTTAAATAATCTTTAACATCAAATTTCCCTGCCTTTAGAAATTGGTAAAATTTCAATGACTTCCAGATGGAGATGTCAATTGAACAAGGTTAAAATCATCAAGTTTGAACACCACAACAAAATTTACAAACAACAAAACAAAATTGAGCATGAAATGATGCAGATAGCCAGAGTATCCAGATGCTTTGGCATCAAACACACCAGGTACGAAAATGTTCCATGGGGGTGCAACTCATGAACATTTTAGGAAGCTTCAAACGACGATCCCATGCTCATTTTTTATCCAACTCTCTTCTTCATCAATCGACTTATTTTTTTGTCCGCTGATCAAAACCTCTTTACCTCTTCCCTCATTCACATTACTCTATTGCTTATATTGCAATCTGCACTCACCTCAGTGGTCACCTCCACTTGATTCTTCCCAATGATGAAGATCCATTTCAAACTTCTCATACAAGCGAGTACATATTGTTCTAGTGCTAAATTATGTTTTCCTCTTAGACTATTTTCACTTCTTTTACGATTATTTGGTTGCCCCTTACTCTTCTTCTCTTCCTTGTGCAACTATTGCACCAACTCTTGATCACTTCCCTTGACCTCACTTAAAGTCCTCTTCTCATGAACTACTATTGGGTTGCTCTCAACCTTACTTGCCATTGTCACAACTTGTTCACTAGGACAAAAACAAACTAATGAACTATCTCTCACTTGTTTCTACTTGTCCTTCAATGGACTAAAATGATACTCTTTTCCATCCTTTGTGATGGTGTACATATTTTCCCAACCATCATACACAACATGCCTATCATATTTCCATGGTCTATCCAAAAGGACATGACAATTATTCATGGGAATCACATCACACAACACCTTATCAACATAATTACCAATCTGAAATTGAACCAAGCATTGCTCACTTACCATAATTTGATGATCCTTTTGTAACCAAGTGACTCAGTAAGGATTTGGGTGTCTTGTCTTTTCCAATTGCAGCTTCTCTACCATCTCTTGTGATATCAAATTATCAATACTTCCGCTATCCACAACTACCTCACTTGCCACTTGATTTACACACCGTTCAGAATAAACTCCTCCTTTGTGTTGGCGCCGGTTGTTCTTTTTCTGGTTTCAAAATAAATCTATTCAATATCAATGCCTCTCCCTCTTTGGGTTCTTCTACTTGCTTTGGGGAATTCACACTCTCTTCATCAACTTGTGTTGCATAGTTCTTTGATGCACTCTTCTTGCTAATGTCTTGTTGTATTTGAGGGCATTCAATGGCCCTATGTCCAACATCTCCACATTGGAAACATGTGAAGCCAAAGCCTCTTCCTCTACCTCTTCCAAATGACCCTCTTCCATGAGAGTAGTCTCCTCTTCCTCTAGGGAAATCTCCTCTTTCCTTGAATTCTTGTGTGTTTGCATAAGACGTGTTTGCCAACTCTTGCTTGTTTTGGTAACCTCTCCCATTGATGGGTTTTTCTTTTTCACATGAAAACTTGCCTCTACCCCAAGAGTTAGTTTTTTGCTTCCTATTCAGTTTTTCTTCTGCTTTCAAGGCATATTGATATGCCTCCTCCACGTTATGCATATTAACCAAACTAATTTCATCTTGGATGGATATGTGCAAACCATTCAAATATCTTGAAACTTGTTCCATATCATCTTCTTCATGACTGGCTCATGCTTAACCAAAGAAACTCTTTAGTATAATCCTCAACACTGCTCTCCTTTTGCTTCAAATTTTGGAGTTTAACAAATTTATTTGATAGTTTGCTGGTAGAAACTTGGATTTTATTTTCGTCGCCATACGATCCCATGATCTAATTTTATATTTTCCTTTTCGTTGTATGTCTGCTTGCAGGTGATCCCACCATAGGGATGTGTGCCCCTTCAACTTGGTGTGAGCATATTTTACTTTCTAATCTTCTTCAGTATTGTCATATTTGAAATATTTATCCATTTCGGCAATCCAATCCAGCAACTCCTCTGCATTTAATCTACCTTTGAAATTTGGAGGATCAAATCGTGGCCTAGAATTTAGTTTTGTAATGGCTTTGATAAATCGTTCTTCTCTTGGTTCTAGACCCGACTGGTTCGCATCTTCTTTTCCTTCAACAATCTGCTCTTTTTCATCATCTTATGTCCACTGTATGGACTCCTCTTCTCTATGCCATTTCCATGGCCTCCATCCATGCTATGAGACCTCGAATTGCCCCTACCAAATTGGGCTCTCCACCCCCGAGTCATCTTCCTCTCTGACCCCTTCCTCTATAAGCCATATTGGCTTCTTCTTTAGGCATTTGTTAGATCTTTTCCCAGCACCTCAAACTTGCTCTAATGCCAAATAATGTAAAAAAAAAGCTCTGTGTCTTATCAGACCAAGAGCTAATGCAACAAAAATCATTCAATCACAAATTCCAATAAAAAAATTTAAACACACAACTTCTAGCACATATGTCACAATTTATTTTGGTGGTTCCGATTCATAAATTCACATTTACATACGCAAATAAAGACATGACAAAATTTTGGTTATTTCCCTTGTTCTTGTTCAATCTCTAGATTTTCTTACTCCTCCAACATCACTCTAGAATCATGCTTCCACAACCAAATTTAACTACAAACTTTTTACAAGCCAATATGGGTCGATTCCCATTCTCTATGCATTTAAAATTGTTATCATTCATCTGTTGTTTTTTACTTGCTACTGCAATGGCCGATTTTTCCTCCCTCTTGCCTTCCAAACTACTATCTTTTTCCACACTTTGGGTGCCCAAAATCTCCAGATTGTTGCACCTTGTTTTACCCTTGGCCTTCCAACTTCTATGCACTCCCAAAGACCTTTGATTTTTGTCTTTTCCTGGCAGAGATGAGGCATCCCAAATCTGCCTTGGTTTCAAGTTCGGCTGAAATGAATCATCCCAATTTTTGGTGCTAAAATTTAATGGTTTTATATTATATTTAACATCAAGGAGGGGTAAATGTTTTATTTACAAAGCAAGGGCATTAAATGGCCCTATCAAGTTCAACCAAGTGATCCAATTGATGAGACAAATCCGGGGGTAGTTGACCCCGATCCACCAAATTCCAATCATGAATATGATCAGAAGCCCATTTAGCCAAGCAATTAGCAACACCATTCCATCCTTGAGGAATATGAGTAAAAGTAATATACTCCAGAGAAGCACACAGAGTAAGAATTTGTTCAACAATCAAAGCCAGTTACTAGCTCACATCATCCAAATACCGCCTTTTCAGTAAGTTCACCACAACTTGGGAGTCAGACTCACATAATCTGGGTCATCCTGGCATTGGGGGTGTTGGTCAGGATATCTCTGGAGATGTTCAATTTATCTTCTCTGTGTATAAGGGTCTTCATACTAATAATCTTAAATAATATTTAACATCAAGTTGCCTTGCCTTTAGAAATTGGTAAAATTTCAATGACTTCCAAACGGAGATGCCACTCAAACAAGGTTAAAATCACCAAGTTTGAACACCGCAACAAAATTTACAAACACCAAAAAGAAATTGAGAATGAAACAATGTGGATAGACAGAGTACCTGGATACTCCGACATCAGTTTATTTACTTTTAAAAAACTAGGTATCTTTTTCACCCTATCACCTAATTGTAATTGAGTATAAATCCCCATTGAATGAATTTTAATATTTTTGGTGCATTCATGTAATGTTTACTTATTTATCTCACTTATTCCTAACCATATATTTAACAATTGGGGGATTTGGAAAATATCAATGCCACATACATAAAAATAACCAAAAATATAATCATAAGGAAAAAAAGAATGCACCTAGTTGTGTTCCCATTTTATTCTCTATATCCATTATTTCACTATAAGGACAATTTATGTTTCATAGCATGGTCCAATTTTTATGGCATTATAAGTAGTTTTAATATGGATTTAGTATGATTAATACTTTATATTAATTAGCAGCCCTATTTACTCAACAATATACATCAATTTCATATCAAACATCTAATAATCAAGACATGATGCCAAAAACCATTATGAAATGTAAAACTAAGTTATATTAATGTCCACCTCAAAGAAAATTAAGAAAATGAGACTAGAAATTGTAATCAATAATGATAATTCAAGAGGTGACTCTATTAGATACAAAATAAAGAAGAGTGGAGACTCATAGACTAAAATTGCATTCACTAGCAAGGGAGTGTAAGAAAACATCCATGGAGTACAATAATCAAAGAGAGAAGAGTGGAGACTCATAGACTAAAATTGCATTCACTAGCAAGGGAGTGTAAGAAAACATCCATGGAGTACAATAATCAAAGAGAGGATAAAAGAGATGTTGATGTAGTCACGATTAGAGAATTTAGTGAAAAGCTATATAACACACAATAATGATAAAACTCAATACATTCACACAAAAAACAAAGGGATTCACATAATAAAAAATATTTTATTACGTCAAAAACATAGTTAAATCTTAAGCTTCATGAGATTCAATAGTAGTTAAGTGTAGGATTATAACTAAAATGCATTTTTTTTAAGATCTCTAGTTCAAAGCTATCACTACCCCCACTACTTCACTACATTTTAAATTGATCTATGACCTTATATAAATATTTTTTATGTAGTAAGGTGTTAACCTTCAAAAATTTAGTACATCATTACAAGAACCTATGATAAAAATTATTGGTCCCTTGCTAAATGATTTGAACCTTAATCTATCTTGGAATTGGGTGCATCTCCATGAAAAAGTAAAATTACTACCTTTTGATATGGTTGTTAATCACTTAACACATATATAATTTCTACAACAAAAACCTATCTCTTGAAAGATATTAAATTCAAATTGAATTTAATATCTTTCAAGAGATAGGTTTTTGAATTTAGCATCCCAAGGGTTTGATCATCAGGTCTTGACATACTAGGTTTACTCAAGGTTCGTTGTATTTTACTGTTCTCACAAAGGGACTTACAATTTTGCATCATTTACTTAAAATATTTAGATCAACAAAGGCTTATTGGGATTTCATAGGATCTTGAAAAATCAATAGAAATAAGAAGTAATTTTATTAATTCTTTTGAAACTATCTGCTCATTTCTCTTAAATATATTAAGTTTTGATTCTCTCAAAGATGTCATAAAATGACAAAAGATTTAAGGGGGAAAAATGGAAAGGGTGAGGCATTTTAAATTTTTAGCAATTGCACAAACATATTTTTCAATAACTCTAATATAAAACACAAAAAAATAGATTTACAAGAATTCTTCACAACTACATACATCATAGTGCAAATCTTCGAAGGAAAATTGATCACCATGTAAAGTGCTTCAAATGCATCGAAATCATGGCACAACAATTTTATATTTCACACAATCTAATCAATTATAATCATGATGAATTTAAAATTAGAAATGACTATTAATTAGCCTCAAATTTACAAATTTTTTCAAAAATATATAAATATTCTCACTGAATATGAAAAAAACCTGTGAAGTAAGATACAAGTCAGTGTTCATCTAATTCAAAGCTTAGTGGTTATCAACAATTTTTGGTCCTTTTAAAATGACTAACTTTGGTCCTTTTATAGAAACACAAGGCAACAATATTTAGTTTACAAAAATTAATGGTTAAGATTCAATCAATAGGAATCAACAAAAATAACTTGTTAAGTAGCACATGGGTGATGTCATAACTTTTACAACTAGAATAAGTTAGCAGATAAAATATTCCACTTCAGATTTACACCTTTACTTTGAAACAATTATCATGAAAAGTAATCCATTTTAGATTCAGACCTTTGTTAAAGGATGAAAATTGGTAGCACTTTCTAGAATGGCGACATAGAAAATACATGAGAGAATACATCTCAATTTACTACAAAAATTGTATAAAAATTGATTGAATTTTGAGGGAAATCCATCAATGACTTTAACATTATTATTTAGTAATTATTAAGTATACAAAAAATAATATGAAAGGGTTGAATTTATTTTATTTTAACATTTTCCTCTACTAAACATTCTCTAGCCACCCTCAACTTATAATCACTAAATGTAATGAGAGTTTTAGTGATTTTATTTTTATTTTATTCTTGAGAATTTTCTCCATTTGAACTTTTATGTTTCAAAATTTCATTATTGAATCCATTTGACCCTTCCTTAATCTAATTTCCTTATAATATTCCTTGACTTGCATAATTCTTTATATAATTTTATCCATCATTTATTTATTAAAACTGACCATTGGATTTTCTAGAACACTATCAAAATTCTCTCTGAATTCCCTCCATGAGCTCTCCTCATCATATAATTTATCATAACCATAAATATGACCCATTAGCCTTTCAAAAATAGTCACATCTTCAAATACCAAATACATAACATTATTTCTAAGATTTTCCATTTTTGTCTCACTGTCATGGATTATTTATTTTTCAAATTTCAATTCTCTTATCCATTACTTTATATGATATATTGTCTTCTTTATCACTATTCTTTCCTTGAGCAATAAATTATACTCTATCATTTCTATAGCTTGAAATATAGAGGCTTCTATTTCATTTTCTTTAATCTTTCTATGCATTCATTCCTGAGATTGATAACCTTGTCCTTCCAAAGTAAAATTTCTTCCCAAATTCTATTTGCCAATTTTGTAGTATCTTCTTCTTGGGATATAATTTCTTAATCCATTTTTTTCTACATTGGCCTCATGTTTCTTGTTATTCGGCTCCACTATTTGTTCTTGATATGATAGGGGAATATTAAGAGGCATATTCTTCAATAAATTTTCTTGGAATTACAAGGCTTAAATGATAATTTTTTTGTAATTGAAGGATTTGATCTTTCAATTCCATTTTTCTCCTCTTCTATTTTTCTAACCTTGTAGCCATTACGTCCACCTTAGCTCAAAGTTCTTTAATTTCTTCTTCCCTTTTAGTATGACGTAAATCTATAGTCATGATTTGATAATAAGACATGGCCATTTTTCTTTTATTCTTATCCACCAATGGGGTAGCCCTCTGAGCAATTCTATCACTAGTAGCATCCCTCCTTATAGATGACATTACCCTTTCCTTACATTTAGGTCTCAGTGTCTCCTTTTCTTGGAACAAGATTTTAAAATCTAATGGGACTATTTGCACATTTTGTGTAGATTGAACTTTTATAGAAAGCCAGCTAGGAATATCTATCATTTGTTCCCCACCTTGGTTTTGTTCCTGCTGCGATTTTATCTGCACCTCTTGCTCTATATTTTAGATTGGAGACTAGTATTGTCTAGGAACTTCTTCATTTTGTGACTAATCCTTTTTCTCTAAAGTTGAAGGAGTATCATTATGAACTTTTTGTTAGTCAAGATATTCTCTCTATATTTGTTGTATCTTCTTTGCCATTTTCTTGTTCAAGTTATGTTCCTATTTTTTCTTTTGTATAGGAAGTTCTTGCTATTGTTGTTTGAATTCATCTTCTTTATTATAATCTTGACAATTTTTAGCCTCAAGATTACCTGGTTCATCTTGAACTTCCTATTGTTTTTGATCTATATTTTCATCTTCTTGACCAACCTCTTGTATTTTATCATCAATAATCCCTTTATTCACTTCTTGAGACATATATTATGAAAGAATAGGGTTATTTATAACTGTCTCCACTTTTTAAATGTGAACATTATGAGACATTTTTTTACGTGGAATACTTTATCAAAAATGGGGTCTTCCTACTTATTTCAATAAAAAAAATGGAACAAGTTGATTGAACTCCAAAGATGGACCCAAAATCTATATCTATATCCCCCTTGTCATCTTTCAATTCAATAACCTTAGGGAGAAGAAACTTTGAAACCTCTTTTTTTTTGTCCTTTTTGGCTTCTTGTATCTCTTGAAACGTTCATAGGGTTCTCACAATTTTTCTTTCCTCTATCATAAATTCTTGTTATTTTTGTGTAGACTATAAACCAATTGTAGCTAAAGATGTTGAAGTAAAATTCTCCTTACCATATTCTGGAATAGTATCCTCAAATATACCCTTTCCCTTATCTTTTTATTCTCCTTTAGAAGTATTAGGTAGTGATCCTTGAAGTGCTTGTTGCCACATTCAAATAAATACATTTACAAATGACAATTTTTTTGTACTAGATGATCTAACTTTAAGTGATATAATTAATTTTATGGGGATAGCCTGTGTTGGCTGATTTGGATCTCCCCATGACTCAACAATAGTTATTTCTTCTAATGAGACCATTTTATTTCTCTAATTCTTCCAAATTTTTTGCTCCAACTACCTTGTCTTATTCTACTCTCCTTTTCTTCACCAAGCAATCATCGAAGTCAACATCATATCTAGTTTTCATTTTACCCTCTTTTCTATTATATTTTGCGTATATAATGACTACACCCCTTAAATTTAAAGCCTACCCTCTTTTCTATTATATTTTGGGTATATAATGACTACACCCCTTAAATTTAAAGCCCAGACACAATGGTTCAACCACATTTTACTTTCCTTGAGTATAGGCTCATAAATTTCATTGATTGATGAAACCTTAGGCTAAGACTAATAATGATCTTGAATAAGCTGCTAAAAAATAGTGTTACCTTCATAGTTGGGATGTAATACATTTTCATCATTGTCCTTGATTTGGGGAGGTACATTCTGAGTATCAAGGATCTTCATTTTCTTTAATGTTAGCCTCTGATAATTCCTTCAAGCTAACTTCATGATCATTTGAGAAATCAACCCAATAGTCTTCTATATGAGGCTCACACTTGTTCTTATTGATATGCTTCTCCATTTTGTGGTAAGGATAATAATTTACTCTTCTCGACTCAAATGGATTTAACCCCCAAAAATTTAGTTATTATTTTGACTCTTTGGAATTTGTGAGTGCAATGCACTTACACCAACCTATATTTATTTAGAATTTTGTCCTCCCTCCTCAGTATAATGCCTCAAAGGATTTATAGGACTATTATTTGTCTCGAAAATTCCAATAAAATTACCTTTTTCGTTGGACACCTAGATAACATGAGAGGTGTTCCACTGAATCCCTTCATTTTGATGTATGTGAATTTGGGAAAATGGAAGAAGTGACTTCCATGTGAATGGATTGCATTATGTGAATCTACAAAAGTCCTTTTTGCTTTATATCCTTCCATTTTTCTTTCTAACCACATAGAAATGTGTCATTGAACTTTTTGAAGTGATGGATTTATTTATTCAATTCTAACTAAGGATGGTATTTGTAAACCAATTTCTAGCTAGGCTCATTACACAATACACTAGCCCTTGTTAATGCAGTAAATTATGCTTTGAAAACATAGGAATAGGAAAGATATGAAGTCATATAAATTTGTTTGGTTCTTCTTGTTGTAGTTTGGTTGTCATTGATGTCAAATTTTTTATACAATGTGTTGTAGTCTAGTTATTTGGTTGCCAGAGTCTCTGAGAAATCCTTCGTATTTTTTCATTGATGGTGTTTTCTCCTGTGGTTCAGAAGACAACTTCATGTTTTGTCAAGGAAATTGTGATCCAAGTTTCATGTCTTTTGGGTTACTAGAAAGGTATTTTTGATAGTGACAATTTGAAGACTGTGTTGATTTTGTGTTGGTGTTCTCATAAGTGTAAAGGTTTGTTCTACATTTCTTCGCATTTGCAGATATGATGCAGGAGCATCCGGGTGCACAGACAATCCTGCACATCCAAAAACATATTAATTTTAATTTTACTATTTTTATTTGGTTTTTCCTTGCAGGCACATCTTTTTTAATCTTCGATTTCTCTATTATAGTATGGTTTAAAGTTTGAAATTGGAAAAAAATAATTGGTAAATTGCTGCTTCTTGTAATTGTTTAAATTTTGAAAAGTTCATGTTGATTTTCCAAAAGGCAAGGTCCCATGCCCAGAACTATGAGTGGATGTTAAATGCAATTTGTAACTCCCATTCATTAATTTTTAAAATGCCTTGTTGAGAAAATGGAATGTAGGCATTATGGAAGTGGGAGGAGTGGATAGAGAATCGGGAAGACAAATTTTGAATGGGAATTGAAATCTCTAGCCAAGAATGGGAAAACCCACACCGAAGATGTGAAAATGGCGATTTGAAGTTGGACTGGCAAGAAAAATAAGAAGCCACACCTAGGTTACCAGGAACGGTTTTGATAAGGAAAAAGGATGAGGAGAATGTAAGGAAAAACAAGCTTATATAAAAAGGGGAAGAATTTGATAGATTTTTGTGTGTGTTGCAAGTTCTTTTTTTGATTTGAAGTGTTGTAATCTGATTTTGGCTTGCAATTAGTTGAGTTTTAGAATGTTTGAAGTTTTCTTAATCTTTCCTATAGATAGATGTTGCAGGAATGACATAGTCTTATAATTGATGGAATCTTTGTATCCCAAGTTGTTGCAAGCACTTTGAGTTGTAAAAAAGTTTTCAAATTCCTTATTTTTTGTGGTTCTTATTTTTGTATTAAAAAACTCAAAAATTTATGAAAGTTTAAAAGTTGTTGGAAGGGGTCAAACACCACTGTTCAGAAATGTTTTTTCTGGGTTTTTAGCATGGTTGTCTTGGTAGAAAAGTTTTGAATCACTTATTTTCCTATAGATAAAGGTAGGAACTTCTACTACCAAAGTTTTTAGAGGAAATGGAAGTGGTTTGTACATTCAAAATAATTTTTAAAATATGGTCTGTAAAGAGATTTTTTTTGTGCACATTTACATAAGTTTAGTTTGAAATGAATCTTATAGCCTTTTGAGATAAAGTGATTTTCAGTGAGTATGCTTCTTTAGTTGAATAGATTAAACATTTGAATGGTGGTTGCGAAGATCAACACCTCGATTTGGGGTCTTGGTCTTTGACTACATCAAATGGTATCAGAGTGAGATGATCGTTGGATTGAGGAGATGGAAAGTTGCAAAGAATTATGAAGATGAAATCTCGTTGTGAATGATTATAGATGAGTTTATGGTAGAAGTTAATGAGAGGAAGCTTAAAGTTGTCTCAGAAAAACCCTAGAGAGAGTTTGTTGCAGAAGAGAATTTTGTAACTATAGAGGATATGAGTTCTAGAAGAGGTTGTTGCAAGTGAGAGGAGGCCTATAACTGTAGAGGGATTGATTCCTAGATATCTATTTGTTGCAGGGAGGACCTGTGACTATAGAGGGTAGAGGAGGCACAAAAGATTTGAATGAAGTGTGGGTTTTCTGCAAGGAGTACTTTTAATTGTAGAGGGGCTTGTGAGTCCTTAAAGATTCCTTTGAAGAATAGGACAAGATGGGTCTTGAAAAGACATGTAAGAATTTTATTTTGGGAAGAGTATTGGAAAGAAGTGAGAGACAAGAAGCTCATTGCAAAATTGAAGAAATTAGAATCAAGATTGGATTCCCTTGAGGAAATTTTAGGAATGAACAAGAAAGCTATAGTTGAGGAAGATTTGAAAATAGATGAAATTGAGTTCCATTATTTTTTTCATAACAAGTTTGTAAGTAATGATTTTTGTGCAAGAGATGAAGAAAGAAAGGAAGTTGTCATAGGGGACTTGGAAGGTCTGAAAATTGATGAAGATAAAGAAGATAGTGAGATTGCAACAACATAAGCATGTGTTTTGGGAGATACAGAGGAAAAAAAGCATGAGATGGCAGTAGAGGTTGAAGAGAAAAACAAGGATACAACAAATAACGATAATAAAGAAGGAGATTTGCATGCTAAGGGACCAAGATTTGATAAAGAACTTAGAAAAATGAAGATAATCCCCTATTGAAAAAGGAGATGGAACAAATAGATATGTGGTTAAGTGGGGTTTTAAATCTTAAAGAGATGAATATGAATGCAAAGAATAAAGAAAATAAATAAATTGTAGCAGGGGAAGAAGACATTACTGCAGTAGATTTGCATGCTACGGGACCAAGATTTGCATGCTAAGGGACCAAGATTTGATAAAGAACTTAGAAAAAATGAAGAGAATCTCGTATTGAAAAAGGAGATGGAACGAATAGATATGTGGTTAAGAGGAGATTTAAATCTTAAAGAGATGAATATGAATGCAAAGAATAAATAAAATAAAGAAATTGTAGCAGGGGAAGAAGACATTACTGCAACATAGAAAGGGGTGAAAACGAAGGTAATTTATTTTTTTGAATTTTGTGATAATGAAGTATGTGTTGATTCAAATACAAATAAAATTGTGCTAGTAGGAGAATATGAGGATATTAAAGAGTGTGAAGAAGAAGGAGAAGTGAATACAATATATGCAATTTTTTATGCTCATGTAGCAAAAGATGGTGAAGAAGATGTTGCAAATTCTACATGGGTAAGGGTTAAATTTTCTAATTTTCTTGAAGATGAATATGATGATAAGTTGTATTCAGATGTTGAACATGAAGAGATGAAATGGGAAGATGCACTTTGGTAGAGATTGGATTATAGTGGATTCAATGCTAAGAGAGGAAGAAACAAAGGAAAAATGAAGGAGGGAAGAGACATAAAGATGCAAAGTAAAGTAAAGAAGAAAGAAAAGGAGGATAAGGAGAAAAGGTGGATCCAGAACAAGCACCAAATCTTTAAATGTTCTTGAGTTTTGACACATGGAACATTTATTCTACTCGGGTTGTTTGATGTAGGAGCATACAGGTGCACGAACAATCCTGCACATCCAAAAACCTTTTTTTTTTGTATTTTATCTTGGCTTTTTCTTGTAGGCACATCATTTTTTAATCTTCAATTTCTCTAGCACAATATGATTTAAAGTTTGAAATTGGAAAAAATCAATCGATAAATTGTTGCTTCTTTTAATTATTTAAAATTTGAAAAGTTAATGTTGATTTTCCAAAAGGCAAGGTACCACGTCTAGACCTATGAGTGGATGTTAAATGCAATTTGTAACCCCCATTCATTAATTTTGAAAATGCCTTGTTGAGAAAACAAGAATGCAGGGGTTGTGGAAGTGGGACGAGTGGATAGAGAAGTGAGAAGACAAATTTTGAATGGAAATTGAAAGCTCTGACCAAGAATGGGAAAACCCATGCCCAAGATGTGAAAATGGTGATTTGAAGTTGGTCTGAAAGGAAAAAGAAGAAACCATGCCTACATTTCTAGGAAAGGTTTTGATAGAGAAAATGATGAGGATAATGTAAGAAAAAACAAGATTGTATGAAAAGGGTAAGAATTTGATAGAGTTTTATGTGTGTTTCAGGTGCTCTTGCTGATTTAAAGTGTTGTAATTTGATTTTGACTTGCAAGTAGTTGATTTTCAGAATGTTTGAAGTTTTCTTAAGCTTTCCTATAGATAGATGTTGTAGGAATGCCAAAGTCTTGTAATTGATGGAATCTTTGTATCCCAAGATGTTGCAAGCACTTTGAGTTGTAATAAAGTTTTCAAATTACCTATTTGTTGTGGTTCTTATTTATGTATTTAAAAACTCAAAAGTTTATGAAAGTTTAAAAGTTGTTGGAAGGGATCAAGCACCACTGTTCAAAAATGGTTTTTCTAGGTTTTAAGCTTGATTTTAGCGTGGTTGCCTTGGTAGAAATTTTTGAATCACTTGTTTTCCTAGAGATGAAGGTGGGAGCTTCTAATACAAAAGTTTCAAAGTAAATGAAAGTGGTTTGCACATCTAAATAATTTATTTAATGTTGTCTGACAAGAGATTTTTTTGTGCACATTTACATAAGTTTAGTTTGAATTGAATCTCATAGACTTTTGAGATCAAGTGATTTTCGGTGAGTATGCTTCTTCAGTTGAATATATTAAACGTTTGAATGGTGGATGCAAAGATCAATACCTCGATTCAGGGTCTTGGTCTTTGATTGCATCAAGATATGGTCTTGAAGTTCAGAATTTAAGTTCATGGAGTTGTGAAGGATTTACATCCAAAGTTTCATGTCAATAATCCTTTCATAGAGAAAGTTAGAAGTGACAGAGTGTAGGACTGTGTTGTATGGTGATGGGTTTTAATGTCTGGATACTTGTGCTAGTAGAAGGTTGTGAATTTTAGTTGTATGAGTTTGTGTGGACACTCCACATATATCATAGTGTCTAGGGTTTGAAGTGCATAAAGATCTTTCTTATTTCCAGTATTGCACAAATGTTTCATGTCATTTTGTGAAATTACGTTTTTTGCTAATATCGATTGAGGCATGTTGATGATGTGTGCCACAATTTCAAGTGTGCGTGGAGCTTATGGTGTGTTTGAAGTTGTTGTGTGGGTCATGTCAACTAATTTGGGATAAGTGGAAGTAATGCTTTATCATTCAAGTGTACCGCCAATACTTGTGATGGATGACATACTAGAAGTTACATGTTTTTTGCTTATGGCCAACCTAACTTGAATTTGTGAAGTGTGGATGATGTTCATAGAAGACTGAAGGTGCGAAGATTGTTTAGAGCTAGGTTAAGCATGTTTTGGAATCTACAAGGCATGTTCCTCTTCTTGGTGTTGTGTTTAGTCTTTTGGGTCTTACCCTCTACACGTTTCTTGCTAATTATTTTATCTTTGGCTGAATTAAAGATATAATATTTTTGTTGTTGTAGGCCAACACGTAATGTAATCAATGTAATATCTTATATAAATTGCAAACCTAGTTGATCTAGGGTATTGTGTGTTGTGATGCATTATGATAATTGTGTAAGCAACTGAAAAAGAAACAGTAGAAGTGGTAGATCATGTCCGATTTTA
The DNA here is from genome assembly GCA_007115665.2 of Sequoiadendron giganteum. NCBI lineage: Eukaryota > Viridiplantae > Streptophyta > Pinopsida > Cupressales > Cupressaceae > Sequoiadendron > Sequoiadendron giganteum. The sequence goes on from CM021103.1 coordinate 706,876,012, forward strand.
TTTTGATCATATCTTTATGATAGAATGGAAGTGAAGAAGTGTGCTTATTTATTTGTTGGAGGCAGTGAACCAAAGGCAAGACTTCTTGATTTCTAAAAGCACCGAGCTAGTAAGCAGCTGAGAAGACATTTGAAGAAGAGACAAAGCAAAATTATAATCATCAAAAGAGAGATGACAAAGAAAAATTGTAATCATCAAAAGGGTTGAGATTAATTGTCAATTTTAGATGGTGGAAGGACTATCATTCTGTAATCATTCCTGAGTGTGTTCTCTGTTAAGGGATTTGTAGCTTCCTTGGGAGTGACCATAAAACTATTGAAAATATTGAAACTCTCTTTCAAGATTGTATAAAGACAAGATTTTAAGGAATTTTTCCTTTGATCACCAAAATAAAATAAGCAAAAGAAAAGAGGGGGTGATGCAGAGAAAAGAGGATTCACAACTCAACATTCCATTCACTTGAAAAATTTCATAAAATTACTCATCTCAAAGAATTATTAAGTGCATTCTAGATCACATTAGAAACATAGCCATGGTAGCCCATAATTTAAGGCAATGAACAGTCACTAATAACTTCTACATAACAAATAATAAAGCCAATCGCTTCGGTGAGACTTCAAATAACATAATTTCAGACCTTTCTTCCAATTTTTATGAAGATCCAACTGTGGAAACTGAAGTTATTGCATTTTTCCCAAAACTGCAAACCCTAGGCAGTGTTTAAACCTGCCCTCACCAAAATAGTCATATCTTCCACAAAACTCAATAAAATTCAATGAGACAAAAAGAATTGGAAACTAGAAACAGAGATATTTCCATAAATATATGATAATCCATTATTTGAATCCATACCAGTCCGTACAAATCACAACTTCAACCTGGAAACAATGTAAAATCATAAAATGCACACCAAACTTGAGGTTGCCATTCATCAAACTCCAAAATAATGTCTCCAACCTCTCCAACCCCTCCAATTCAAGTTTTGGAGGGTGTAATTATACATTTACAACCAAAACCAACTATTTTCAACCACCTTTTAGTTAGTTTTTTTGACAAAACACTTTAATGACACTTTTGACAAGTTGCTTGACAACTTTCTTGAGCAACTTTTATAATTTTTATAATATATAACAACTTTAAACATTATTTGACAAATGACTTCAAATATTACTTCCTAAGACTCAAACACCTATAAAATGGATTGATAAACCTTATTATAAGACCTAATACATAAAATAGACCAACTATTTACAAATGGCCTCATGGAGGCTTGAAAGCAACTTGGTGCTCCTGCACCAGGGGGGGTCTTAATTTTTCTAAAAAATGGAGGTTTTGTGAGAGCATACAAAAACTTGAAAACAAATTAAATAACCAAATCTTAAACAATTTAAGAAATAAAAGAAAATTTAACTATAGAATTTCCAATTTCTATGAAGTCGAAGATTGCTATCAAGCCAACCATAGAATAATATATTCAACAAGGATAAGAAAATTTCCAAAATAATTTAGGTGTGCATGAATGATCCATTCCTTTCCTTCTAAAAAGTAAGAAGGCAGTAAAATTTGCATTAAGCTACATAGGTTGGTTTAACATTTTAAGCCTCCCTAGATAAAGCCTTGATGTTAGAATTGTGAATAACATGAGACACATGATCAAACAATGAACAAAACACCTTCCATGCAATAGAGTTGCAAATAATTATTTTCTATATTCTAAATTATAAAACTTAAAAAATGAACCTCAAGATTCTTCAAGGAGATCAAGAGATAATGCAATGAGGGTGAGTGTATTATAGGAGCAACCCTAAATGATAAAGGGATTAGATCATGACAATTTTCGTCATCCTATGTGACAAGACATAATGATCTAATAAAATCTCTTTAATTAACATAAAAAAAACTCCCAAGTTTAGCTTAAGTGAATGAAATGAATTAGATTAATAATCAATTAAAGATTAATTAATTATTAGCTAATACATGATTACTCTAACACCTCCCCTTAAGATGAACTTAGGGAGTACCTAGAAACCCTAAAAATCTAATACATAAAAAGAAAGAATGAATGATGGGTCCTAAAAACAACGCCTGATGAGGTACCCATGTACAAACAAATAAATCTCTCACAAAAAGAGAAAAGGAGAAAACCACATGGGAAAAACTCCTCTCCAAAAGAGAGAAAGGTGAATGAAGGACTGAAAAGTCTCTAAAACAATATCCCAAAAAGATTAGGAACATGAATAACATCACACAAGAACAAAGAAGTTGTACACAACTGCCAAATGATGATTGATATAGTGTTGTAATAAAGAACCTCCTCTAAAACAAATGATGATCAAGATCAAGAAGAAAAGAATTTGTATGAGTGCCCCCAATGACACTACTTGAATAAAATGAAAATCAAAGGAAAACATTTAGAAGTCAAAAATACAAATGGCACAAGTACTAATAGTCTGAAGAAAATTGATCAAGTGAAAATAGAAGGTCACCTCTAGACATAGGAAAGCACGATTTTCCATATGATAGATGCTCCATCTCACCAAAATGCATGGGTAACCAGTCTCTACATCCACCTAGTACATAGGAACAAGAACTAGATACATAGATCACTCCAAAAAATGAAACCAAGGAAGCATTAGCACCAACAATAGAAAGCCCCCTAATGTGGGAAGAGACAGGAAAGACAAGTCCACTGAAAGTGTGTGTCACCAAGAAGTGCATATAGTAGAGACAAGAACATTTGAATATGCACAAAAGAGTACCTACAACTGAAAAAGGGTGTGCAAAACAAGGCACACACACATGAGGCAAGGATAATTGGGATTCAATTTTGTCATGGAAGGAACACTCACTTGAAAAAGGTGTGACAGTAACACAAAGGCACTCACAACCCACCCATGGTACTTTATAATATAGTGTGAGTACAATAGGAACACCAATATGTGTGAAATCTTGAAAATTCATGCACCAGAATGACACTTTATCTCAATGTGTCTACAAAAAATAAATTCCATGTAAAATATTTCTTTGATACCCCAATAGGACAGAAAGTTGGTGCATTCTACAACCTATCAAAGTCAGGTGTTGTTTTTACTCCCAAGCTCACAACTTTTGACCTATTTCTCCATTTTTTGTGATTTCAAACAATATTGGAATTTTGAATAACACGAGATGCAAGATTTTTAAAAAAAAAACACCTTCCATTCAATAGAGTTGAAAATAATTTTCTATATTATCAACAAGAAAAACTTAGAGAATGAACCTCAAGGGTCTTCAAAGAGATCAAGAGATAATAAAATGAGGGTGAGTGCTATATAGGAGTAACCCTAAATGATAAAGAGATTATATCATGAAAAGTGTCATCATCCTATGTGATGAGACCAAATGATCTAATAAAAACTCATTTCAGTTAACATAACAAAACACTCTGATGTTTAGCTTAAGTGTATGAACTGAATTAGACTAATAATCAATTCAAGATTAATTAATTATTAACCAATGAATGACTACTCTAACACTTTCTACTAGTCAAGTGTCCATAGCCCCAACAAGGTTATCTCTGTAATTCCCTCAAAAATAGCTCTATTTCCAACTAGGCATCCATATCCCCAGTAGAGATATTTGGATGACCTAAAGAGTTGAATTCTCTTTTATTTTTATTTCCAATATTTTAGTTTCTCTCCTTTTTTTTCTTTTCACAACTCTTTTCAGCTTGCAGATAATGAAATCGGCTATTATGCTAAGAATTATAGTGGTAGCAAAAGAAAACCTTTATATTTTTCACTTAATCCAAACATCCACTACACCCCAACTAATTCAAAGAATTTTAGAGTGTGAAGATATATGATTGGACTTGAATGATTCATGTTATTGCATGATGAACCATATTTTTCATGGGGCATATCAAACAAACTAAACTCATAAAAATTACAAATCTATACAAATTTTTTCTTTCATTTCCTAAATTCAAGAAATTTTATTTCTTTCGAGGGTTACAAATTTATTTATTTGGCATCTCAAGAACACAAGGACCTCCATCACACAAAACAAAACAAACAAAAAAAAATCATACCACACTATGCACAAATATATAAATATTCACAAAGGGATAGGGATTGATAACTTAGGATTGGAATTAATGCTTCAAAAATTGGCCACTAATAGGCAAAGGAACATCTTTGCCAGTTAGGGTCTTTATCCTATATGTGTTGTATCCTAAAAATTCAGCTATTTAAAATGGTCCAGTCCATAGTTTATCAAACTTACCATGGTCACCCATATTTCATGGGCCTTATGCCAATGTAGAACCAAGTTAGATATTCTAAAGGATTCTAATTTGGCTCTTTTGTTGCACCAATGTTTCACCACTTATTGGTATTTTACAAAGTGATCTATAACTTCGGTTCACTTTTCTTCTAAGTATAAAATTTGTAGCAACCTCACCTCCATTTTATCTTCCAACCCTAGATAGCCTTGAGAAAATTTCCAAGTAGGAATTTTTAAATTTATGAGGAGAATTGGATTGACACCATATACTAGCTAATAGGGTGAATTTCCTAGCATTTCTTTTACTTGTGTCATGTCTACCCATAGAGAGAATTTCAAGAGAGTGTGACACTCTCTAGAATTCTTCTTAATCAAGTTTCTAATGATATCCAATAATTTTTTATTTGTCGATTTAGCTAAACCATTTTCTTGCAGATAATAATTAGAAGATAATTTCAAGACATTATCGTATGAAAATTCCAAACTAGAAAATTCCAATGATGAAAAGGTAGAGCCATTATCACATACTAGGGAGTAAGGAAAACAAAATATGGTTATGATGTTTTCTTCTAAGAACTTTACCACTGTCTTAGTGGTGCATTCCTTAGTAGACATCAGTTTCATCCACCTAGTGTACAATAATTTGTAATACTCAACATGTACTAGCATCCCATGGAGGGAGGTGGATTAATTTGTCCTATGAAACCAAGTCCCACTATGTAAAAGGTCATAATTCTATAATTGGTTGTAATGGTTGTGCTATGTATATTCATTTTGTTGCTATCATATGGAAAGTGTGACAACAATTTATGTGATCTAATGTGTCCTTGAACACTGTAGGCCAATAGTATCCTTCTCTCAATATTTGATTTGTAGTAGCTAAGTGTGCTCTATGAGAAATAAAAAATTATCATATAATTCTTTCATGACCTTTTTGAATTTTGTGCAATTTAGACTTAAGATATATATCATAATGGTTTTTCCTGAACAAGATTCCCCCTTTTATCATATAATTCTAAATTTTTAACCTTAGTCCCCTTCTTTGAGATGCTTTCAAATGAGGTAGACACTTGTAAATGTAAGAAGATAATGAACAATATATAAATACCAATTATCAGTTGAAACAGCATCAAACGTATTGATGGTTGGTGAGTTTAGGATCAAAGTCTTATATAGAATTAATTAATATGTATCCTCTAATGAGCTTCATAGGGATTATCTCTAAATCAAACTTCTAAAAAATGGTAATCCATTTCATTCTTCTCTCACCAAGTTCACTTTGCATGAGAAGAATTTTTTATGTTAGAATCAAGAACTACTGCCATGATTTGACTTCTTAAAATGTAATGATTTTTTTTTTTCACTACCTTTAATAAGGCAAAGGCCTATCTTTCGATATCTAACTATCTTAATTATTCATATTTGAAAGGAGCACAAATGAATTAATGGGAATTTATTCTTTAGTTTCATTCCTTTGAGTGAGGATATTTGCGCAAGTGTGTTTTGATGTGAAAGAATAAAAGTAAAATGGCCGTGTATAATTGGGGTTGATCAAGATTATTGTGTCCAATATTAATTTCTTAATATCTTCAAATCCAAATTTTTCTTTAGTGGTCCATTTGGTTTTGGTATATTTCTTGAACATTGTGTTTATTGGATGAACGATTTCAACAAAACATGATAAAATTTCTAACAAAATTAATCTTACCAAAGTAAGACTTCAACTCCTTTTTACTAGTAGGAAACTATAATTTCGTAATAGTGTTGACCCTGCCTGGATCAATGGAAATTCCATTTTCATAAATTAAATTTCCTAGAAACTTTCTTTCAGTGACCTCAAATAAATAAGTTTTGGGGTTCAAGGATATCAAATGATCTACACATCTTTGCAATACTTTTCTTAAATCTAAAATATGCTTTTCCCTATTCTCGGAGAACATAGTGAGATCATATATATAGATAATGATACACTTTCCAATTAGGTATTTGAATGCAATGTCCATAGTGCACTGAAAGGTTGTGCATGTGTTTATTAACCCAAATTGCATCCTTCTATAAGTAAAGGTTCCCTACAAGTTTTATTGAACATTGTTTTTAGTTTTTCCTCTTGGTTGACCATAACTTGGTTATAACCAGAAAGACCATCTAATAAGTACATCATTTGGGATCTAAATGATCAAAGATAAAAAAAAAAGATGCATAGTGTTGGGATTAAGGTGTAATAACCTTTTCAAGTCTTAGCATTTATTTTGATATTCAATATTCAATTAATCCTATGTTTATTTTTCTAGTAGTATCATTTCATTTTGTGGGATCTACTAGTTGAGGTGGTATCCTACATAGATGTGACTAGGATGACATGCAATCTAGATTTGTGGAAGTAGGTGTCCCACTTGGTGGACCCCACTAGAGGATAATTTGATGGATTTTGTCATATGTTATATGTTAAGTCTATGAAGGATTATTATAATTTTCTATGACAAGTTATGGTGTAAGAGTCAAGTTATGATAAACTATGATAGGTGGGCCCCATACATTGGTGGCGCCTATGCATGCAAGGTGTTTTCATTCATGCAAGTGCATTGCATGTTGCAGGGGTCCTATGAGTGAGTATATAGGCATTGGAAACATAAAAATAAAATTATGTGAGTCTTGTTTATGACATTGCACTTCATGCAAGGTTATTGCAAGCATGCAACTATTATACATGTCAAGACAACTCAATATAGGAATGCAAGCATTGGATTTGAGCCATGTGGCAATCCTAGGTATCAATTTATCTCATGGAGTTGTATATATTTGGTACTTGGTCATTTTTCATTATACTATAGGTTTGAGGATTTTAGAATATCATTATGTTGTCAGAATCACTCTAAATCATGTTGTAATTGAAGACTCCTAAATTATCTTAGCAATATGATTGTATTGTAACCTCTTTAGATTACTGATAGTACAAATAGTTGTGCTTTTGGAGTGTGGGGTTTTTCTCCCAATAATATTTTCCCCATGTACATATAATGTTATGGTTATTGTTATTTCTTGCATATCTATTTAAGTTAAAATGAATGTGCATCTGATTCTATAATTGTAAAAGGTTTTAATTTTAAAAATGTAATCTCCCCACTTAGATTGGTGTAGGAATCTGCTTCCACTTACTTGGACTCCTCTTAGTTGGTATCAAAGCCTAGACTATTTTGATCCCATTGTTGGGTTGAAGGGTTTTGTACTAATCTCTATTTGAGTGGGAGATTTTGTAGAATCATTTTTGTGACATTTTTGCAAGAAAAATATTGCAAGAATATCTAGAAGGATCAAAATGGAGAAGTTTAATGACATAAATTTTGAGTTGTGGAAGATTAAAATAGAAGATATGCCCATAGATATAAATTTATGGGCTGCAATATCCGATGTAGAACCTACCAAAATGACTAAAGAAATTGATAAATGATGGATTGAAATTATAAGGGTTGGATAAAAATTTACTTGGTAGACTTTGAGTTGTTGAAATTTTATGAAGAGAAGATTGCAATGAGCCTTTGGAAGAATCTTGGTGAAATTTATCAAGCTAAATCCTTGGTAAATAAGTTTCCCCTAAGAAATAAGTTGTATTCTTTGAGTATGGAAGAAGGAGGATCCATGGATGATCACATGAATGCATTTAACATTATCATTTCCTAGTTTAGATTTTTTGGTGTCAATATGGAAGATGAGGATTTGTTGGAATTGATTGATTCAATCCACAACTCCCATGAAACACCTACAAGCGATTACCTATCACAATAAAGAAGATCAAAAGTGAGATTGTGCTCAATAACCCGAGAATTATTATTGATGAAAATAAACTGGATTAAACCATCTTACCTAGATTAATATTACAAATGAATGTGCATGCTTATATAAGCAATGCACAAGAAAACCCTACATGTAGATTAACAAGATAGTGACAAGTGTTTTAATCTCATGCAACGAGACACCTTTTCCTAAATTTAGTCCAATCTAATAATAAGAATCAAACTAAAGATTAAGAAGCAACTCCTAAGTTTATCTTAAGTGAACTAAAGTAAAAAAAAGCCTCTAATAATTAATTGATGATTAATTAATTACCAGATAATGCCTTGGTTACTCCAACACCCCCCCTTAAGATTAAATTAGGGAGAAACTAAACTACTGATAAAGGAATCTAAATGAATGCAGAATGGGTCCTGACTATAAGGCCTGATGATGTACCCATGAACAAGAAACTAAAATCTCTCATAACTGGAGAAAAGGAGAAAACCACATGGGAAAAACTCCTCTCCAAAAGAGAGTAAAAGAAATGATTGTACTGATACAAGAAGGATAGAAGGACTCAATGTGACCCCCAAGGACTATTTCTATCATCTAAGTACAATAGATGTCCCCCTGATAGGAGAGAGAAAATGAGGATATGAATCCCCCCCATAATGAAAGAGCTCACGTGCCAATGATGAACGTCTAAAGACAAAATATGAGTCATTGCCTGCAAACAATATTTCTCCCCTTAGGAAGAGAAAAATCCATTGGTGATTGGAGAAGCCAATCCAAAAGAATGGGTGATTCTGGAATCCAAATCCAGATGATGTGTGCCTCTAAAAATTGCTCATGTATCCACATGTTAGAAAGCAATGATTTCGATCCAAGATCTTGTGAAGATTGATGTAGAACAAGTTGCAAAGGTGATGAAGATGGTGGGCCAACAACATTGATGTGGCTATCAAAAAAGAGGAGATGAATGTCCTCAAAGTAATCTTATAGATTTGTAATATAGGACTCCATAAACAAGGATGATATGTTTGCAAGATGTATGATGTCTTGTTGCACTGAATAAATAGGGGCCAAAGATGTGGTGATGCCAAGTTGATCAGGAACAACATAAGATGATGTAGTCTGAATCTGAAGAGTGGGAACATGAAGACAAGTCTTTGAACCATTGGAACATGCAAGACCTGCGATATACTCAAGCTCTTCTAAAGTATTGTCATCGAAGGGTATGGAATCTGCATCTGCAAGAGGGATGAGAGAATCTACATTAGGATCCTCTAGGTATGGAGAGATATGAGGGTCTCCAAGGATCTCCCAAAGTCATGTACTAAGTATGTGGGGACATTCAATGTCTGATACAACAAACATAGTGTCAAGATCAACACTAGAACATATAACCCCTACAATATGATCTCTAATGATGCCCCACGCTGATAAACTTCTTGGTGTGTTTGGAGTAGGTATGAATCCATACAAATAAGGCAAAATGTTAAGCCACCTGAGATGTGTTAGGATGCCATGTTGCCAAGACTCATAGTTATCCTTATCCAAGTTGATCATAAAAGGATGAACAAAAAAACCATGATACTCACTCAAATGAAAAATAAGAGACTAAAACCCTCAGTATTGATAAAGTAGATCAAATGATGTCATCCCATGCAAATAGATCCCTTCCAGGTGCCAAGATATCAAAGTAATTGACAGAATCATGAAAACACAAAATACCAAAAAAAAAGTATCTAGGGAAGATTCTGTAAAAAGTATATGAATAGATTTGAAGAGCTCTGAAATACCTTTCCAATGTCGCTTGAATAACAAAAATCGGAGATACAGGCAAACAGTTATGATCTCAGAAGCGTAAAATGAAGATTTGACTTTGATTGAGAATAATAGGAACCACTAGTAAAATTTGATGATAAGACCTACACCAATGGAAAGTTCGCGAAACCAACTTTTTGATGATATCTCATTTTCCCGATTTTGACACCGTATTCCCAAGTTATGCCAAAAAGAAAAAATGCTCCTTTAGGGAAAACCCGAGTTAGGAGGGGGCTAGAGACTTGGTTGTATGAATGACGTTAGCATAGCATCATGTTGATGTCAGCAATCCTCGAGTTTAAAATTGACAGTTTGATGCCCGCCATCACAAAAAAAGCCTGTTGCCTAAATTTTTTTCTCGATTGGTAGTATATTCCCTTTTGAACACAATATTTGGTGTTGAACTAGCTGAGAGATTCCAAGGAATCTTTGAAATATTTTGTCACTTTTTTTGGTTGCTGATTTTATTTAGAGCTTTGCTGGATTTTTTTAAACTGCCACTAAAAACAAGAGGCTGCTGATTTTTTGAACGCAGCCAAAATTTGGAAGAGGTCGTTGAGCGGATAGGTTGACGTCGATTGGTGGCAAGTCCAAGGCCTGCTGCGGTAGGGTACGGCCTTGCACACAAGCCTTTGGTTTTTTTTGTTGTTTTTATTTTTAAAAATAATTTTTATTTTTTTAATTTCAAATAAAATAATTTTATAGTATTTTTTTTTAATGCAAAGTAAAAAATAATTTAAAAACCCAAAATTTTTTTGATCAATGGAGAAAATTTCAAAAACTAGAATATAAACCTTGATTGCTAGTGCATGCAAATCGAGGCACCTAGATCTATACAAATATGTGTGCCTCTAAATTTTTTTTGCCTTTCATTGCAACTACTAAATTTCTCAAGGTCAGATCCCTCTGAAAATTGAATAGGGGGCTGCAGATCTGAGCTCTGATACCATGTTGGAATTGACTGATTCAATCCAAAACTCCCATGAAACACCTACAAGCGATTACCTATCACAATAGAGAAGATCAAAAGCGAGATTGTGCTCAATAGCTCGAGAATTATTATTGATGCAAATAACCTGGATTAAACCATGCTACTTGGATTAATATTACAAATGAATGTGCATGCTTATATAAGCAATGCACAGGAAAACCATACATGCAGATTAACAAGATAGTGACAAGTGTTTTAATCTCATGCAATGAGACAACTTTCCTAAATTTAGTCCAATCTAATAATAAGAATCAAACTAAAGATTAAGAAGCAACTCCTAAGTTTAGCTTAAGTGAACTATAGTAAAAAAGCCTCTAATAATTAATTGATGATTAATTAATTATCAGATAATGAATTTTTTATTCCAACAAGATCATTGCATGACTCTTTTATGTTCTCTCCCAAACTCATTAACTCACCTTGTGATGGCCATTAAGAGTACCACTACCACCTTCAAGATGGATGAAGTGGTTGCATCATTGCTTTCTAAAGATATGAGGATATTTTTTTGAGATGGCTAAAGAGGCCCTTGTTGTTCATAGTAAATTGAAGAAGAAAGTAAAGAATAAGGAAAAGAAGTCAAAATCTAAATTCTCAAGAAGATCTAAGTCTCCTAGAAATTCCAAAGATTTTATTTGGAACTATAGAAAATATGTTCATTTTTGTAAAGAATGTAAAGAGGAGAAAAATAAGAAAAAATTCTCTAATTTTTACTCTAATAAATCCTCTCAAGATGATGTAGGTGAATTTTTTGTATCCTTGGCAATGCATACATCTAAAGATGTGTGGTTGATAGATTCAAGTGCATCTTTTTAGATGAACTCACATAGTGTTGGTTCTCACATTATGTATATTTTGATGGTGGGAAGGTTGTGTTCTTGGGTGGAGAATGTAATATGACTAGAGGAGCTATGGTGTTGGCAAAAGGTATGTGTATTGGCATCTTGTTCAAGCTAAATGCATGCATTATTCAGTATAATAATTCTTCTAACATGTGGAAGAAAAGAGTTAGAGATTATTCATCCACACCATTGGAATTGACAATGAATTAATTTTTTGCATTAACTTTCTATGGTCATGCATTATTTTGGGTACCTAAGGGTGCTCATTCCTTGGAGATGAATCTTCCAACAAAGAAGTAAATGTTATGGCACTAGAGACTCAACCATATTGGTGAGAAAGGTCTTATATCCCTAAAAAATAAAGTCCTAATAGAGGAGCTTGATTATTGTAATCTCGACTTCAATATTTTTAACATTGCATCTACGGAAAACAAAATCATGTTAAGTTTTATTCTAGTTTTTATAAATATTTTGGGGTTTTACATTATATATTCAGATTTGTTTGATCCTATTAATGTTCCTTCATTACCAAAATATGTCTATATTTTATTTCATTCATTGATGACTATAATAGAAGGATATTTATTTATTTCCTCAAGAGTAAATTTGAAGTCTTTAGTCAATTCGAGAAGTTTAAAGCCTTGGTTGAAAATTATGTAGTAGTAGAAAGATTAAGTGTTTGAGGATTGATAATGGTGGTGAGTTTTGTTTGGGAGAATTCAAAAAATCTCTAAAGAGCATGGGATTGAGAGGCATAAAATGATTCCATAGACCCCTCATTAGAATGGAGTTTTAGATAGGATGAACATGATGTTGGAGAAGGATAGGAGTATGCTGAGTGGATTTTTCCTTGAAAAAAAAATGGTTCAAGTTATTTCCACTGCATGTTATCTAGTAAACATATCCTACATTGGTTTTTGTTGATAAGGCACACATGGAGGTGCGGTAAGGGAATAATCCTTTTATGAGACATCTCAAATTATTTGGTTGTGAGTCATATGGACATGTGTAGAATGAGAAGAGGTCAAAGTTGGAGAAAAAAAATGTTAAGTGCATCTTCATTAGCTATGGTAATAGTGTGAAAGGGTACAAGCTTTGGGATCTAGTGCCTTAAAAGATTCTTTATAATAGAAGTAGGATTTTTAGAGAGTTGAGACATTCTTTATTTTTTCTACAACCAAAGTGAGAAGAGAAAGAAAAGGATGTAGTTCATGTTCCACCTACTCTAATGAAAATGAACTATGTACACATGTTGGACCTGATAACAAGGAAAGCTCAGGAAGCTTTGAAAGTTATGAAGAAAGAAGAAGAACCTCAATCTCAACCATTGAGGAACTCTACACAAGTTTGGTGGTAACAATTTTTTTTTGGTTATTCATTATTGGATTCCATTTATATATTTACTTTGATTGCTAACACTAATGAGCCTATGACTATAAAAAAGGATATGGGTATGAGTGATGTAGATTTCTAAATGAAATTCATGGATGAAGAGATGGATGCATTGAATAAAAATAACACTTGAGATGTGGTACCTTCCCCTGAAGGATGTAAACCATTTGGTTGTAAATGGGTGTTCAAGAAAAACGTGTTCATGATGGCAATGTTGAGAAGTATAAAGCATAATTTATTGTAAAGGGGTATTCATAGGTGAAGAAAATTGATTATGGTGAAATATTGTTTCTTGTAGAAAAGATGGCATTCATTCAATTCTTGTTATTACTTGTTGCAGATTATGATTTAGAAGTTGAGAAGATGGATGTGAAGACAAATTTACTTCATGGTGATTTGGAGGAAGAAATTTATATGTCACAACCAAAGAATTTTGTTTTCAAAGGTAAATAAAATATGGTTTGCTAGTTGAAGAAGTCTTTGTACCATCTAAAATAGTCTCATAAGATGTGGTACCAAAATTTTGATACCTATATGTTGAGCTTGGGATTTTAGAGGTCTAAATATGATCATTATGTTCACTAGAAAATTGATAATGGTCACATATCATTATTGCATTGTATGTGTTGAATGAAAAATACAATTGAGAGGGGGGTGAATCATTTGTATCAAATTAAAACCCAAAAACCCTCAACAGTAATTAGATCCACATGCATTCATTAAACGCTTATTCTATTAAAGTGATTAATAATGAAATGCAGATAACAAAAATTGAAATAACAACACCATACACAAGAGAAAACCAGATTTACATGGAAAACCTAATGAAGGAAAAACCATGATGAGGATTAGCTCATAATATAAGTAATTACAAAATTGGTACAAGGGGTCATTGATAGAATAGGACACATTGTCCAAAAGGGATCACATCCAGGGCTCACTACCACAAAAAGAAACAAAGAAGATATAAGATAAATGTTACACATAGAACAACTTCTCAATGCAACAAAGAATCCACCACAATTGTTCCAACACTTTCGTAGCATTGCATGAAAGATTGTGGACACCTTCAGCTCACTGCATTCAAGAATCCAACACTTTGAAATTCACATTGCTCTGCTCAAATTCACACCTATACTTTTGCAATTCACATCACATTCATCACTCGCATTTATCTTGCTTCTCTCTTGCATCTTACAACAACACCACTCTTATTTATATCATCCTCAACCTTGAAAACCTTCTCCAAGGTAAAAAACTATCCATTATATTTAAAATTTCAAATTAGGTCGGGACCCAAACATTCCCGCGGTAGATAAGAATGAAGGTAACCCATATAATCCTTATGTAGGACCCAAATTAATCCTAACACATTGATGCAAGAGCATCCGGGTGCATGGGCTATTCTACACAACCAAAAAAGTTTTATTTAATTTTGTCTTTTTCAATTTTGTGTTTATTTTTATGTTGTAGGCATGAATTAACTCTCCTTCAACAACCTTGAAAAGGCCCCTTCTATCTACACTTTGTTTGGCTCCAAATTTAGATGAAATGTGAAGGCATTTGGTGTACTTTCACATTACACAGAGAAATGTATTTTTTATTTTTGTAACTCCCAAGAATAATTAAATGATTTGGGAATAAAATATTTTCCATGATGTTGTGTATCTTTGGAGTGGAGTTTCTGGATGATGAATTGGATGGTAATTTTGGCAAAGTTTTGAAATTTTCTTGGAAAAAAACATTAAAGAGGCCAATGACATGAATTACAATGCCATAATGGAGGAGGTGGAGGTTTTGATTGGCATAATTTGTGGAGAGAGAGATGGTCAGACGTCATGACTGTGAAACGACCCCTTCTTTCTACACTTTATTTGGCTCCAAATTTAGATGAAATGTGAAGAAATTTGGTGTAATTTCAAATTACACAAAGAAATGCATTTTTTAAAATTTTTGTAACTCCCAAGAAGAATTAAATGATTTAGGAATATAATATTTTTCATGATGCTAGGTGTCTGGGGAGTGGAGTTGTCGGATGATGAATTGGATGGTAATTTTGGAAAAGATTTGAAATTTTATTGGCAAAAACATTAAAGAGGCCAATGACATGAATTACAATGCCAGAATGGAGGAGGTGGAGGTTTTGACTGGCATATTTTGGGGAGAGGAAGACTATCTGGGTCATGACTGCGAGACCTAGTTTCAGTAAATTGGGCATACCTTTCTCATACAATAATGAAATTGAGAAATTAAAAAAGTTATAAAAACTGGGAAGAAGGAGCATGAAACTCAAAAGGCGTTTTAAAATATTTGTGATAATTCGGGAGCAATGATGGACAAAAGTGACGGGTTTGTGGTGAAACTTTACAAATTTTAATCTTAATCTTACATGTAGATGATTGTTGTTGCGATTGAAGCTTTGTTAATGGATAACATGATGAGTTTTGAGAATTTTGTAAACTTCCAATTTTTATTTGAATGTAAATGAAATAATCTTGTGATGGAGATTTTATTTAAATATTGTTTTAAGTGTTGATTTTATGAAGGCTGTAACAATTGACAAACCTCTTTGGTTTCTCAATTATTGACTACATCACACACCTCAACATGCTTTCACAAGATTTGCATGTAGTGTTAACACTAGGTTGGTTGTTACCCGTGCAAACACAATAAAATATTAAGTACACACTTCCTTAAATCAATCTAAACATTTTGGACAACAAAATTCACCTGAACACGATCTAGAATAATCCACGAATCACCTGAGATCCAACAAATACTTCACCCAAACTTGTATCATAGAAATAATTCAACCCAAAACATCTAGTTAACCTTATTCACACACTAACACATGAAACACACACTGTACTATACCAAATCAAGTGAAACCTTAAATTCTGAAAGATATAAACATTATAAGAAACTTCCTATATCCACACAACTTGAAACCAAAATTCAAAGAAATGCAAAGAAAATACATTTCTCCTAGACCACATAAAACATTATTAGAAAACTAGGTCACACACTGGTGTATACATCTCACTCTGCACGATGATCCAGAAACCAAAAATATGAATATAGCAACTACTGACAACCTTGAACAACATATTAGATCCACACAGGCATAATATCAACATAGAAGAAATGCGAAGCAAATTCCAGAGCACGATCTGAACACTTGCACAACACCATTTTCTTTGTTTATCAAAATTTCTCAAAAGCACTTGGAAACCAAGTACCAGAGACACCATCTTAGCACATTACTTCATTCCAACATATCTCCAGTCACTAAAACACAAAGATAGCCCCATGTACTCACAACACTTCATCAATATCTCAACTATACATGCACATAAACTGCAACAACCTGTTTCCCTCTTATTCACAATTTTCTCAATATCCTTGACATCTTCATCATAAAAAATCTTCCTCAACACATAGTTGACATTAATGAAAACACCAACTTGTTGATATCAATGGCAAAACAGCAACAATATGTGGATGGTATATTATTTTTTGGGAATGGTAAAGGTTTGATTATTGACTTGAAGTATCAATAGTTGACATAATTTTCAAGATGAAAGATCTAGGTGTAGTTTGGTACATCTTAAAAATGGATATCAAAAGAGATAGATCCAATATAAATATTTGGTTAAGCCAAAGAAAGTACATGAACTCGATGTTTAAGAAATTCAACATTACAACTTATAAATCCTTAGTAGTTCTTGTTCTATAATAAATGAAGTTATCTATGGAAGATTGTCCAAAATCTTCTACTGATATAGAGGATATGAGTAGAGTACATTATGTGATTGTTGTTGTTAGTATAATGTATGTCATGGTCTATATGAGGTCATACATTACCCAATAAATGAGATTCTTGAGTTGATTTATAGATAATCTTGGAAAGGTACATTAGGATGTGGTTAAGTGAGTGTTTATATATTTGTGGGGATTTTTTGAGTATTCCCTATGTTTTCAAGGTTATCCTACTATACCTCAAAATTCAGTTTGCATTTTTGGATATGTGGATTTATATTGGGCGGGTGACATTGACAGAAGAAGATCCACTAGTGGATATGTATTCATGATGTTTGGTGGTGCTATTATCTGGATGAGTAAGCATAAAGTTATATTCTCTTTTTTCATGATAGAAGAATAGTACATATGGTAGCTACTCATACTTATAAGGAAGCCATTTATCTTAGGATATTGTGTTTTGATGTTGGGATTAATATGGGTATGATTACCTATTGGAATATGGATTGTAAGTGTTTTCATTGATGACAACCTAAATGGCAACCTATACATCTAGTTCGTAGTCTAGTTTTAGTGTCTACCAGCTGAACAGGGTGAAGAACAGGGCATCTGGTTATAAGTATAAAAGTTGATTTGTATATCTCACCGGACTATTATTTTGTGTTGTGGACCCCATACAAATTATTTTTGATGTTTGGAATACCTTGGTGAAGGATTGTTCTGATGCGCATTCACTGGTACGCGATCTAGGAGATCCGGTGCATAATCTGTTGATTATTTGTGCTAGAAAGCCGACCTGGCGAATATAGTAATTGCGGATGTATAAGGAGTAATTAATTAAATGATTTCATACTTGATTATATATTTTTTAGGTCCTCTCTTTGTCTTATCTAACTTTGGAGGATGCGCATAAAGATTTAGTGGTGGATCTAGCTGACAAGATCAAAAGAACTTAATGTTTTATAAAGCCACTGATGGATGAATAAATCTTTGGTGGCGGATATATATATAATATCGGTTTTATCATTTTGTGTGTCTTTTGAAAAAGAACTATGTGAATATGATTGTAATGTGAAAATCAAAAGAGTAATAGTGTGGATGGTGGATTTGTGATGTGAATTGAAGAGCAAAGCGAAGAGCAGAATCAGGATGCAGATCCATAATTCAATCTATGAGCTTCACTAGAATTGTAACCTGACATGAATAGATGCTATCATCTTAGTTCAATATTCAGATGGTTTTAATTTTAACTTTTGTAAGGCAGTGAGCCTTCCCTTTTGAGTAGTGAGATCTAGGCAGTGTGCCTGAATGCAAGTGCATTCTCTTTTGTAAACATTTATATTTGAGTACTCAAATTGTGGATTAACCTCCACCGTGGTTTTTCCCCTAACAGGGCTTCCACGCAAAAAATCTGTGTTATGGTGTTATGAATGTTTCCTTTGAATGCTTGCATCTTTCTTTTGATGTAATGATAAAATGGTTTAAGTTTAAGAGTAATAAAAGTTAAGATTTGTTGAACATTGATTCACCCCCCGCTCTCAGTGTTCCCTTGAGTCCAACAATTGGTATCATAGCACAGTTCCTCTAAAGAAGTTTAGTAGCTTGAGGTGGATCTTGGAATGTGATGGACTCTAGTAGTCTTCAACAACAGCTTTTGGTGACACTTGATGACCTTGATCAGTCTAAAGAAGAAGTATAGGAATTAAAAGCAAATCTTAGAGATGCTGAGAAATTCATTCAGTCATTGAAAGATCAGATTGTTAAATCCAAGGAGAAAAGAAAGGATCTCTGTGATCTGATACAACAAAAGGAGAAAAAAATATGGATAATGCTCACTTGAGTCAAACCTTGAACGAAATAAATAAAGAATTTGAAAATCTTGCCAGAGATAATACAAACCTAAAACATGAGATGGAATCTATGATGATGAAAATGACTAAAGAGATTGAAGAAAGGAAGAAAAATGAGGAAAACATTGCTCAAGCCCTGAAAGAGAAATCTGATGAATGCAATAGAACAAATGGGGAATTCACTCTGATGGAAAATGAATTAAAAAGATCCAGAAACAATGAAGAAGAACTTGGTAAGCAGATTGCTACTCTTCATACAATTTGGTGTGCGGTTGCAAACCCTAAATACGAAAAGAAAATGGAACAAATCAAAGGCTCGATCACTCTAGATGAATATAGCAGTGCAAATATTAGGTCTATGAGAAATTTGTTACTACCTAACGAATTAAAGCAATTAAGCGAAGATAAACATAGAAATTTGGATATTTGGAATGAGTTTTTGTACTTTGAGAACGCAAAATTCATAAAATTCATCTTGAGCAGATTACATGATGACATTTTAACTTTGGACAAACCCTACATCATTTCAAAGGAGGTAATTGAGAATTTGACTGGATTATGCAAAGCCGAAGATGTACCAAGGAAGAAATCTATCCAGAACAAAGAGGTTGAAACCCTAATCAGAATAATCGGAGATCAAAGGGCACTGATAATTACGACAACAAAGAATCCTGTTACAAAGTACATTGCACATGGGATAACATACAAAATCTTCTACAAAAATTGAGAAGGTGCTACATCAGCTGGCACAGTCTACACAAGATGATAATCGAAGGTCAGGACTTTGACCTATGTGGGTTGATAAAGGATCAGCTAATGGAGAATGTGCAACTAACAAAAGAAACAGGCTACCCTTTTAGGTTCGGTACCTTGATCATATTCCTAGTAATGTATTTCTTGAATTGTTTGCCGAAAATCGACAATGTGGTGTGGAAGGCAAACAAACTAGTATGCAAACAAATATATTCATATTCTAGAAGCTTGGCTGATTGGGATATAGAATTTGAAAATTTCTTTAAGAATGTGCTTGCAAAGTATGGGTCAGTCAATATTTCCCTTTTGGTAAGAACAATTGAAGTTGGTTCCTCTTCCGGTGGCATGGATAAAGGACATAAAAGAGGTAAAGAAATTGTTGAATATAACCCTCCAGAATGCAAAGTTCCCAGAATTAAAGGAAAAGGTAAAGATAAGGAAATTGTGGATATTCCAGACAAAGAGTCTGATGAAGAAACTGAGAAAATTGAATCAAAACCAAAAAAAGCCAGTGATGAATAAAATGATCTGTCAAAAGAAATACTGTAGTTGCTTATATAGGAAGAAGGTTGAATGTAGAAGATCGCTAGGTTATGGTCTGTTAGACAATCATATGATCAAGACATGATCCTACGTGTATTAAATACTCATGTTGAGCATTGCAAGATCAAATTAGAAAGCTTGCAGAACATTCTGCCCGATGAGATGATTGAATGCAGTAAAGAGACATTGAATTCTGAAGCTCAAGAAAAGGAAGCTGGTGAAGTTATCTCTCACTTGAAGGAGCAATTCAGACTATACCTTTCCAAATTGAAGAAGAAAATGAATGAATTGAGATAGTGCATAAACTCAACTAAGAATATCTACAACTATTGCATCTGCTAGCCCCATGTTGTTAGTAATTACAAAGAAAAATTGGAATCATATTGAAACAAAGTTGAATAGTATTGGGAAAAGCTTTGACATGCTTCAGGATCAGGATGGAACCATCAGAAAAAATAATTCGGGAGTTACAGTTAGAACACACAAAGTTGAACTCACCAAGAACACACTTGTTGATACCTTTTGGAAGGTAAAATATCTAACAGAATGCAGATTGGAGCAGATGGTGGAAATACTAAGGAATGGTGAGAAACCGGAAGAAGCAATTACAATTCCAAAATCCTTAACTGAAATTGTTAACAAAACATCCAAGAATAATAGTTTGATCATTATCATTGGAATCACAATAGATGCCTAGAAGAAATTCCTTCCGAAAGTGAAGAAAAACCATAAGATAATCTTCTAAATGTAGCAGTTAATTGTTTTCAAGTTTTTGAAGTTTTGATCAAAGGGGGAAGAACTGTCGGCATATATGTGTTAAAGTTTTGAAGCTTTGAGGATTTTGAACATGTGTTTTGTCACTATCTTGTCAATATCACTTTTTGTATTTTTGGCATATGGCTTCCATGCTTTGTCATTGATGTCAAAGGGGGAGAGAATACAGTGAAAAATGCCTTATAAATCTTAGGGGGAGAAAGTGCAGCAAAGTTTGGTAGTATACCTATCATGATTCTGACACTTAGTCATTTTTCACTAAGTGTTTCCATCAAATCCAAAGGGGGAGATTGTTGGCATATAGCTTGTAAGTGTTTTCATTGATGGCAACCTAAATGGCAACCTAAGTCATTCATCCGGTTCGCAGTCTAGTTTTAGTATCTACCAACTGAACAGGGTGAAGATCAGGGCATCCGGTTATAAGTATATAAGTTGATCTGTATATCTCACCGAACTATTATTTTGTGTTGTGGACCCCATACAAAGGATTTTTGATGTTTGGAATACCTTGGTAAAGGATTTTTTTGATGCGCATTCACTAGTACACGATCTAGGAGATCCGGTGCACTAATCTGTTGATTATCTATGCTAGAAAGCCGACCTGGTGAATATAGTAATCACAAATGTATAAGGAGTGATTAATTAAATGATTTCGTGGTTGATTATGTTTTTTTTAGGTCCTCTCTTTGTCTTAACCAACTTTGGAGGATGCACACAAATATTTAGTGGTGGATTTGGCCGACAAGATCAAAAGAACTTAATGTTTTATAAAGCCGACTGATGGATGAATAAATCTTTGGTAGCGGATATATATAAGATCGGTTTTATCATTTTGTGTGTCATATGAAAAAGAAGTATGTGAATATGAGTGTAATGTGAAAATCAGAAGAGTAATAGTGTGAATGTTGGATTTGTGATGTGAATTGAAGAGAAGAGCAGAGAGGAGTGAAGAGGAGAATCAATCTACAGATCTATAATTCAATCTATGAGCTTCACCAGAGTTGTAACCTAGCTTAAATAGATGCTATAATCTTAGTTCAATCTTCAGATGGTTTTAATTTGAACTTTTGTAAGGCAGTGAGCCTTCCCTTTTGAGCAGTGAGCTCTAGGCAGTGTGCTTGAATGCAAGTGCATTCTCTTTTGTAAACATTTATATTTGAGTACTCAAATTGTGGATTAACCTCTACTGTGGTTTTTCCCCTAACAAGGTTTCCATGCAAAAATCTGTGTTATGGTGTTATGAATGTTTCCTTTGAATTCTTGCATCTTTCTTTTAATTCAATGACAAAATGGTTTAAGTTTCAGAGTAATAAAAGTTAAGATTTGCTGAACATTGATTCACCCCCCCGTCTCAGTGTTCCCTTGAGTCCAACATTACCATCTTTTGTGATAGTTAGAGTGTAATTTTCTTAGCAGAGAATCCTACTTTCCATGCTAGAACAAAGCACATTGATGTCTAGTTCCATTTGTTCCATGACATGGTGGAAGATGAGAAGGTGAAATTGGATAAATTTGACACTTTGATGAATATTTTTGATGCATTGACAAAGCTTGTGAGCATGGATAAGTTCACCAATGTTCTAATTTCATGGGCCTCATAGCCCTTATCAATTAATTGTTGTTTGGCTCTTGAAAGGTCTTTGAAAAGTGGGAGAATGTTGGGATTAAGTTGTCTCAACCTTTGCAAGTAATATCATTTATTTTGATGTTTAATTATTCATTGTATCCTATGTTTATTTCCCTACTAATGTCAAGTCATTTGTGGGATCCTACATGGAAGTGACTAGGATGACATGCAAGCTATATTTGTGGAAGTAGGCATTTCACTTGGTGGACCCCACTAGAGGATAATATGATGGCTTTTTCATAAGTTGTAAGTGTCAAGTATATGATCCATTACGACGAGTGTGTATAACAAGTAATGACAATGTAACATTCAAGTTATGATAAACTATGATAGGTGGGCCCCATGCAATAGTGGCATCTATATATGCAAGGTGTTTGCATGCATGCAAGTGTTGTGCATGCCAAGGAGACTCAAGATAGGCATACAAGAATTAGAATTGTGCCATGTGGTAATCTTAGGAATCTATCTTCTCTCACAGAGTTGTATATATTTGGTACTTGATCATTTTACATTGTACGTGTTTGAAGATTTTACAGATACCGTTATGCTACTAAAATTACTCTAGAAATCCTAGTGTAGTTGAAGACTCTTGAATGATCTTAGCTTTGTGATTGTATTTTAACCTCTTTTAGATTATTGATAATACAAATATTTGTGCTTTTAGAGTGTTTGTTTTTTATCCCAAAATGGTTTTCCCCACATACATATTGTATTATGGTTATTGTTGATTCTTGCATATTTGTTTAAGTTAAATGAATGTGCATCTAATTCTATACCTATAAAACAGTTTAATTTGAAAAATTGTAATATCTCCCCTACTTAGATTGGTGTAGGAAGCTACTTATGCTTACCTGACTTCCTCTCACATATAAATCAAATTCATCGATCATTTTTAACAACAAATTCAAATGTGTCACTATTGATTTGATCTTGTAAATTCTCTAGAATGAATAAATGATCTCTTGATTTTCTAATGATGAAATAAATTCAAATGATTTTTTTATACAAGAACACGGTAATAAATCACAAAAACATGTGAATAGTCAAACCTTGGAAAAAAACACAAGGGGGGATAGTCAACTCAAATTAGATATTTTAAATTTGAATTTTGGTAGGTTAAATTTATGATTGAGGGGGTGACATTATGATTGTAGAATCAACTTAGGATCAAATAGAAAAATGGATATGATAGATAGATGTAATCTAGGCATCAATATATAATAAACATGGATAAAAGATAGATAAGCCAAATGTATAGGAACATATACGTATAGAAGTAAGGCATGCCAATAACCATATGATTACGTGTAAATAAGGGTCAAATAAAATTTAGATCAATGGTCTTGAATTTCAATAATACTACACCATTTTCATCATGCTTGAGTATACATTACCTCAAATTAGGTAAAAAAAATAAATGTAAAAATGCATCAAAATGATTTTTAAACATTATAAATATATACATGTCACATTTATTTAGTTTAAAAAATGTGTTTCTATTATATCATTTGAATTTATTTTGAACTATTTTTCAATTTAGAGCTAGCAATGATAAATGATGTTAAGGAACATGATTTCCATAATTTAATTAAGTTTTATATGCATCCATGTTATTTAATCATTATAAAATTTCTTTGAATTTAAACAAAATAGGTATCATTGAATTATTAAAATATTTGTGAATTATAATATGCATACTTATATAATTGATTGTTCCAAATAATGTTATTCCTTATTCATAATATAAATAATTTGATGTAATTTTAAGATAATATAATTTTATAATTTAACTTTTTTATAATATTGAATATTATTTTCCTAGATGAAAATTATTGATTCTTGTATTCCTTATATATTTTCAGATATCGATCTCACGTATTGAAGTGTCATAGTTGTAGAGGTGCACTAAAAGTATTAAGGGCTCTTGAGACCATTACACAAATTTTACCCATCCTATGTCTTGCAATAATTGGAGTTAAAGCAACCAATAAACAAATATCACCATCGGTATATGTTTGGGATGTACTCTTGGTTGGAAGTGCAATAGCTTCATGCTTGATGTCACGATGGTTATCACATTTCATCTATAAGACCTTTTATTTCCATGACTATAACCATGCACTTGTGAATTAAAATATATAATCAATAGGGTATATATGGAAACTATAGTACTAGCCTAAGTCTACAAGATTAAGGTGGAATTTGTAGGACCATAGAGATTATATTTCTTTACAATTAAATATTTGAGAAATTTTTGATATCATTGTTTCAAATATTTACTCTAGTTATTTTGATGATATGAGCATATGTGTAGTCAAATTTTGTGAGGTTTTATCTATTATTGAAAATCTAGGTTCAATCTTGATAGTAAATAGTATTTAATGCATCAACGACAAGGTGTATTGTAGAATAAGTTATGCTTCTCTTTTTATTGCATTTTTTTTTATAGTTTTTAAATTGCTTTTTGTTTTGTCCATGTCTTAAAAGCATTTTGTCAAAATGAAAATTGAAAGAAAAATAGCAATGCCCATGTCTTGTTAGTAGTGACTTTGTTTATTAAAATTTAATAATTATTATAGCATTATAACAAGGTCCAAAAATCCAATAGTAAGGTCTTTTGTAAAAAGAAATGAATATATAGAGAATCATTATCTATCAATGGTTACAACATAATAGGTAAATTGTATTTTACTAGCAATGCAAATGATCATTACTAATGATTAAGATTTATATTTAGTTTTAAGAAATGTGATAGTAGTTGTTCCATTTAAAATAAGTTGTGTTAAACAATGAATTATAGTTACCTAGAAATTTATAAATAGGGAAGTAGGATAATGGTTTGTGGTTAAAGTTGATGAAATGGTTGCAACACCCTTCAAATGTCACTTAATTACCTTCTTAAAAACCTCACACAAACTTGCATAAACAGTGCAATAATAACTCAAAAATTTGGTATTGAAATCTGAACCAAGTTTACATAACAATGTGCCAACCCTATTGGCCTCTTAGTACATCATTTGAATATGATTTTACCTCTCAATAATCATCTAAAACACACTCAAAAACCCCAAGAAATCTGATCTAAAACAATAAAATATGATGGATTAAAAACCCCAAAACTATGCAGTCAAAACTAGACAATTTTACATTGAAACTTACAAACGGTTTACAAAACACATGCCAATCTTGTTGGCTTCTTATTACATAAATTCAAAAATCACATGGGCGACTGAAAAGTTATTCTAGATAGCGGTGCATGAGCTCTGCTAGGGTTTTGAGCTTGTTGATGTCATTCGTGGCCCCTCCTGTGTCATACTGCGCTTCTTGCATAGGAAATTGGTTCCTTCATTGAGTACGACCGCATTTACTGCGGTTTTAGGGGTTTATTATGCCTTCAACTGGCTCTAACCCAACAATTCTTGCAGGTGTTAGCGGTTCGATGGTGCAGTTTAATGGCTCCCCCACTGAACAAATGCCCTCAAAAATTTGTTCTGAAAGTCTTTCATGAGGTAAGCATTCTGACGCCCCTGCTGATGTAGTTTTACCTTTACCTGATTTTGATTCTGCATGCCAATGGCTTGAACAACACACCCTTGTGGGTTATTTTGTTGGGAGGACTCCCCCTGAAAGTGTGCTAAAAGACTGGGTTAACAAGGCCTAGGTCCCTCATGGGGTCCGCCTTGATATGGTCCAAAATCTGACCAAGGGTTTTTTCTTGTTTCGCTTTGCAGAAGTCAATCATGTCCAAGCTATTCTAGGTCATGGACCCTTGTATGTCCATTCTTCCTTGTTGGTTTTCTAGTCCTGGACCTAGGATTTTGCTATCTCAGAGGACACCAAAATGCGTGTTCTGGTCTAGATTGAGTTTCCTGGGTTGCCCTTGCCATGTGTACCCTTCTTACACCATATTGCTTCCTCTCTGGGGAAGGTTGTTTGCATTGAACTTGATAAGTTCTTTCAAGCCCATCCTCAAAAGAGGGTTTGTGTGGAAGTTGATTTATCCAAGGATTTGAAAGAGTCTATTGACCTTCAAATTGGGGATATTCGCCACTCCCAGAAAATCACATATTTTAACCTACCCAACACGTGCTACCGGTGCCAATCAGCTGATCACAAGATCAGGGACTGTCCTTTGTCAGTTCCCCGTACTGTTTCTCAGCCACAGGGTGCTGAAAAGCCTCGTCAAATAGAGCCTTTAGCTAAGGTGGACACAAAGTGGACTACGGTCACCAACTGAAAAAATAAGTTGCATGGTTCTGGGTCGACTCCCAAAGCCCCGTAACTGACCCAGTAGTTTTCAAACTCTTCAGAGAAGGGGACTACTACTCCCTCAGGAGTGGCTTCTATTGTTTTACAGCCTTGATCGAAAGCCGCACCCCAGCCTGCTACTATTTTATGTGCTCAACCGGCTTTGTCCGCTGTTGTGGAGACCCAACGACGTTCTCGCAGTCGGTCTCCTCCACCGGAAGAAGGTGAATATGTGCCAAAAAAGCGGAGATTTTCTCCCTCTATTCAATTGGGTTCAGTTCTGCAAGAGTTTTTGAAGAATAACTTCTCTTCCTTGAGTGAAGAGGACCGAGATTCTGTAAGCATGGAAGATTTTCCATGAATTTTCTCTCATGGAATGTTTGAGGTCTCATAGACCTCTCCAAGAAGTATTCTGTTAGGAATACTTTGAAGAATTATCCAGAAATTGAAGTGCTTTGTCTCCAGGAAGTTAAAATTTTAGGTTTTTTGCTTGCTTCGGCTTGTCGCTCTATTTGGCCAACCAGCACTATGTTTTGTACCCTGCATGAAGCTGGTCGTGGTGTAGGTGCTACTCTTTTGGCTCCACGGTTGCTTCCTTATGTGGTTGACCATGGGGTGGACCCCTCCCAGCGGGTTGTCTGGATTCTTCTCAATATTGAGAACCATTCCTTCGGGATTATTAATATTTATGCCTCTAATGATGCTGTGGAGCATTGCTTGCTTTGGCGCTGGATTGTTGATTCTTTTCCAGTTGCCACTTGGTTGCTCTGTGGGGATTTCAACATGGTTGAAATGGCGTACGATAAAAATGGCACTGTGCCTTTTCGTTGGGTTGCAAGTGAAAGGGAGGCGTGGTTTTATATGCGCAATAAATTGGGGCTTTTTGATCCCAATTTGGGCTACCGCCATTCTCATTCCCTCTGGCACACTTGGTGTAATTACAAGGTTGGTCTGACAGAGTCTTTAAGCGCCTTGATCGTGCCATGATCTCGGCACAATATTTTTTTTCTTTCAACAGCTCTGCCTTGCCTGTGAAGCCGTTAGTGGATGTGACCCTTTCAGATCACTTCCCCATTCAATTTCGCATTGAGTGGGCATCTTGTCAACCTTGCACGTGTAAGACTCAATTCTTCTTGAACACGTCTCTGCTCCGTCACAAGCCCACCCTGGCCCACATTCTTCAAGTGTGGAATTTAGAGTACCATCCTTCTGGTAGTACGGGCTGGATTGTTTGGTGGAATGATGCTATTATTCGTACTGCACGCTTCCTGCACATTTATGGGCGACAACTTGCTATCTTCCACCGACGCTCTTACAAGGCTACCACTATTGACTTGCGTGCTGCACCAGAGGTCTTAGCGGCTTGTCCTTTCTCCCGATCACATCAAGTCCGGGTGGCGGACTTAAGACACCAGAAGCAAGTGGCAGATAGCTATTCTGCCAGGGGCGCTCAAATCAAGGCTCGGCTCCACTGGCTCAAAATTGGCGATTGTGCCTCCAAAGAGTTTTTTTTGGCTCTTCGTGCTAAGCACTCTTCCCCAGGCATTAAAGCCATCAAAGATGGTAATCAAGTGCTCTTTGAGCTACCTGACATTCTCCAGGATTTTGTGCATCATTATGAGCATGTTTTCATGGCTCAGGACCCCAAGCCTACACGCCAGCAAGCCCTTCAAAGCTGCCTTGCTATTGTGCCACATAGGTTTTCTTCAGCCCAGATTAATTTCTGTGATCAATTATTAACAATTGATGATCTCAAGGAAACTGTTTCCTCCATGGCCGATGACAAGGCTCTTGGGATTGATGGTTTCCCTTGTGAATTCTATAAAACGCTCTGGGACTGTATTGGGAGTGACCTACATCATGTTTATTTTGAAGCCTTTCACAACAATTATTTAGGTAATTTAATAAATAAAGACAATATTAAATTCATACCTAAGTCTGGAGATCCGGAGGATTTTTGTAACTAGCGGCCCATCACGCTTCTTAATGTTTCTTATAAAATCATTGCCAAAGCCTTGGCTCTGAAAAATTCACCACCTCTTACCTCAGATTGTGCATCCTGAGCATACTGGATTCATTAAATCCAGGTTCATTCTTGACAACATTATTGTTGTTTGGGAAGGCATGGAGTGGGCCCGGAGTTTGAACTAGAAAGCTGTGTTCATTAAAATTGATTTTTCCAAAGCATATGATCGTATTGAATGGCCTTTCATTCTTGCGATGTTACAGGCATTGGGTTTTGGGCCCCATTTTTTACAGTCTGTTCGCATGCTTTTTTCTGATGCCTCGGCTTGCATCTCCATTAATGGCCACCGGTCCTCTGCTTTTGGCCTTTTTCGTTCTATTCGCCAAGGATGCCCTCTTGCCCTTGCTTTGTATGTTCTGGCAACTGAGGGATTTGGATATCTCCTGGCCAATGCTATCTCCCAGCAGCGTGTTAAAGGAATCACTCTCCCAGACTCTCAATAGCAGCTTGTCAATGGGCACTTCGCTAATGACTCCTTTCTCACTCTTTTAGAGGACGAAGGATCGATCGTTGCTGCTCTTGAATGCCTTGACACTTTTTGTCTTGTGTCTGGTTCTGCAATTCAATGGCACAAAACCTTGTGCTACAGATAGTCAGTGCTTCCCACTTCTGCATGGCTTCAACCCTATAATTGGAAATGGATTGGTCAGGGTGAAATCTTTCGATTCTTGCGGATTCCTTTCGCCTTCCAAGCTTCCCCCCAGGAGCTCTAGCAAGCCGTGCTCTCCAGAGTTGAACAGAAGCTGGCCTATTGGGTTACCAAGCCTCTCTCGCTGGCTGTTAAATTTCAGGTGTGCTCTAAAATCTTGGCTGCCACCCACGTCTACTATTCCTCCTGTTGGGCTCCTTCTAAAGCAGCCTACAGTCGGCTTGAGAAGTTGCTCCATGATTTTCTTTGGGCCTCTTCTGAGACCCATAAGGGCTTTCATCGGGTTGCTTGAGAATTTTGTTGTCTTCCCAAGGAGTCGGGAGGGCTTGGCTTGCTTTCCACTCAATGACAAGGGACTGCCCTCTGTGTCAAATGGATCATCCATGCGCTTACTGGGGATGAAGTCTGGAAAATTCTCCTCAGGCATTGTATTCAGTCTGGGTTTCCTGTTCACAGACCCGCCTGGAAAGGAATCGACTTCCAAACCCTTCTGGTTATGAGGGAGCCAGTTCAAATTATGGGCTCCTTTGTGGCTAAAAGTATTTGGCGCTCTTGGGAAACTGTCAAGCCTTGGCTCCGTTGGGCTGGGGCCGGGTTTCATGATGGGCTTTCCATCAACCGGCATAATCTCTGGTGGTCTCCCCTTTTGGCCCAAAATGGTCAACCCCTGGCCAAGTCGCCTTGGCTCAAAGCTCTCCGATTTCATAAGAAGGGCATTCAGACTTTGCACTAGCTCTTCCACCAACCTACCATGAGTATTTTGCAGTGGGATGCTTTTAAAGCCCATTACAGCCTTCAAAACCAGGATCGTCTTACTTTTGACGGGCTGGTGAATGCCATTCCGGCAGAGATTCTTCACAAAGTTGGTATTCGTGGGCACACACCTTGGTGGAAAGACTGGAAATGGTTTCTAGATACTCCTCTAAGGAGCTACAAGCCATGGCTCGGTTACAGGTGGTTTTCACCCCATTTCCCTATGCTCAGTTCTTTGAACCAGAGGTGGCTTCTTAACTCCTCGGCCTTTACTTGGCGTAGGAGGTTTGATGCCATTTGGTCTGCAATTGTTAATCCGAAGCTGGCCCACTTTGCTTGGTGTATTATTTTCCAAGGCTTGCCTATGGGTTCTCGGCTGGTTCATTTGGGGGTCTTTGACCCTCGCTGCCTGTTTTGTGGGCAACCTGAAAGCTTCAAGCACCTTTTTTGGTTTTGTCCCAGAGCTCAGCAGTTCTAGACTTGGATTCATGATTTCTTTCGGCCTTTTAGGCTTGAACCCTTTTCGTGGCATATGGTTCTGCTGGGGGACCCGCCGAAACCCTGGCTAAGTTCACCCAGCTTTGGCACACTTTCAAAGTAGAAATCCTCTTCAATATCTGGAAAGATAGAAATGCTTGTATTTTTGCTCATTCACATTTAGTTATTAATGTGTCTCTTTATGCTAAAGCTGTTATATGCTCTAATGTTATGTTGTAGATTCAAGTGCAAGCCAACAAGGTTGCACTGGAAGTGGCTCACCTGCATGTTCTCCTGGACCACTGGGGCAATGCCCCTTGTACTGTGGCTCGGATTCCTAACTCG
This sequence comes from Sequoiadendron giganteum, assembly GCA_007115665.2. Taxonomy (NCBI): domain Eukaryota; kingdom Viridiplantae; phylum Streptophyta; class Pinopsida; order Cupressales; family Cupressaceae; genus Sequoiadendron; species Sequoiadendron giganteum. The sequence continues at coordinate 706,906,902 of CM021103.1, forward strand.
CCCTCCTCCTCCCGCCGCCAGTCGCCCTCTTGGGGCCGGAAGTGGAGTGATTCCACGCGGGCTCGCTCCTAGCCTCCTCCTCGGAGGGATTCTCGGCCTCCCAGGCGGGCTCATTCTCCTTCACTGCGTCCTAGTTAGGGCTGGCACTCTAGTGGTGTGTCGAGGAACAATGGTGGCGGTTCTGGGTGGCCTTCGGATGCTCCTCTTGTTTCTGGCTCTAATTGGCCCTCCACTAGTAAAAGCTTTCTGTGGCTTGCTCTTGCAATCTTGCCTCGGTGCGAGGATAAAGATGAAGAAGATAAGAATGATGATGGTTGGGGTGCTCCTCCTGACGTCACTCCTAACCCCACTGATGTATGGGGGAAACATTTGGATGACCAGTATCCCCCAAGATCTACTGGCACTGCTTTAGCTGCTTAGTTTTCATTCTTTTGTTTTATTTCTGGGCTAGGCCCATGTGACTTTTGTTGGTTTTGCTAGGCTGGGCCCATGTGACTTTCAGGGTGTGCTTTCTTACCACCCGCCCCTTTTTTGTGAATTTTGTAATTTTATCTCTTTTAATATAGATAACTGGAAAATTCATCAAAAATAAAATAAAATCACATGGGCCTAATATTAGGCCTGCAACACATGTTTATTTGCAGCATCAAAACTTGCAACACAATCCTCTCCTTCAACCTTGCTTTCTTCTCCCAAAGATCAACTTGCAATCTTCTTCCTATAGCTAATCCTATCTCTCACCAAACTTGCAAATCTTAATTTTCTGTTCTTAAACCTTAAAACTTGTAACATTCATGGCTGCCAACACCCTCCAAGGTACGTTCTACGACCTCCTTTCTTCTCTCCCACCTTCCCGTCTACAAAAATGAATGATTTTCTACCTTTTGTTGCTTCTTTCAATTCATTTTCCACACCAAAAATTGTAACTCCCAAGATGTCACAACCCCAACCTACAAAAGAGCCTCCAAAGAAAATTAAATGAAATAATAAAAATATCATTTGCATGCTCATTCACTCCCCAAGGAATAATGCTAAGTTTGGACTCCATCTTGACTCCTCCACTCCACCTAAATAGGGTCAAAATTAGAAATTTCACATCCATCACCACTTAGGTGCCCATTTTTTATTTTCTAGCATTTAGAAAAGAATAAATGAGTTATGGCAAGTTGTAACTCCCAAAAATCCACGCCTATCTTTGTATTTTTTGATTTTTCATGATTTTACTCCTAAACTATCTCCCACATCAAGATTTTGCAACAATTTAATAAGGCTAATTATTTATTACATTATTTTGGCCAATAAATTGTAATTTATTCTCCAACTACAAAATCACCAAACCTTAGGAAATTAAAAATTAAAATACTTCTTTTTTGGTTGATGCAAGATTTCTCTCGCAACCTAGGATGCTCATAGGTCAGACACCCAGCGTAGGAAAATTTTGTGAATATGGATTCATAAAATGGAGTTGAGTGGTAGTACTACCCTTTCAGATTGCAAGCAATCTACAAAAAACTCCATTTCTAAAATAGATACCTTTGATTTGTTCTTCTTCCTTCTCTTCCAACACCTAACTGGAACTAGTATCCTTCTCTGACAACTCTTTTTAACACTCATTCCCTTGAATGTGGAATCAAATCCACCATGAACCAACCACATCCTCCAAATGTATCTCATACTCTCCTCTAATATTATGGGATTCAACCCACCATAGTCTAACCACCTCCACCAAAATGTACCTGCACTAAAATTTGCAACACCATATAATTCCTCTACCTTCCATACTTTACTAGCAATCTTTAATTGAACCATCTCATTTGAATTCACTAAATCATCCAACTTATCATGAAAATAATTAAAAATAAAATATTTTACCTCCTCACTACTTTCTGCAATATCATTCTCAACCTCATCAAAGCATTCATCAAAATCTGATTTCACCTCATTATCTTTTGCTACAATGTTCACTCCACCTTCCGTCAACACTTGCCATTCCTTTTCTACTGTTGAAATCTTTTCATCTACACAAGATCCACTCTCATCTTCATCATAAAAATGAAACATTATGCATTACCTCTTTCTCTTCAACCTTTTCTTCACCACTGCCTGTTGCCATATCTTCTTCACCTTCACTTTTAGCTACACTTTCATTTTCCATTATTTTTAAGTCCTCCAAAGGACACTCATCATCCTTAATCATTGCTACACTTTCCTCTTGTTTTCCCTCTTTATCCTTTTGAACAAGGATTCCCACATTTTTCTTTTCATCCTTCTTCCCTACACACAAAGTTTCATTTGCAAACATATCAGTACCAAAAGAACAATAAAATTTAACCATTTCCATTTTATTTTCCTTTCTATCCTTATTATTTGCTACAAATTCTTTTGCCACTTCCTCTTGCCTATCCTGCAAAGGATTCAAAGAGTATTCTTCCCCATCCTTTATGATGCTATATGTATTCTTCCTACCATCATGTAGATCTCTTCGATCATGCAACCATGGTCTACCCAACAAAATATGACATATATCCATAGGTACTATATCACATACAATCACATCCTTATATCTATGAATTTTAAAATCAACCACATTGCTCACTTACCCATATCTAGAAATCTCCTTGCAACCAAGAAATGTAGTGTGGGCTAGGATGCTTGATTCTTTTCAATTTCAACTTGTCTACCATCTCTTCGAATACAATATTATTGGTACTACCACTGTCTACAATGACTTTACAACATTTCTCACTCACATTACACCTTGTTCAGAATAAATTACTCCTTTGGATGGGCTCTTGAGTCTCTGTTTTTGGCTCTAGAAATTTGTTCTTCATCACAAAACATTCTCCTAGCTTCCAAGACATTTTTTCAAACACTTTTCCACACTCTTTGCAATTGCTTCACTTTCTACCCATAGGTCCTGGTGCAAACTGCCTCACATCAGTGCTTCTACCTGCACACTTAAGAACAACTAGATCTAATACCATTGATGAAAAATTTACAATACCCTTCAAATGTCATTTAAGTACCTTCTTAAAAACCTCACAAACTTGCATAAACAATGCAACAATAACTCAAAAATTTGGTATTGAAATTTGAACCAAGTTTACATAAAAATGTGCCAACCCTATTGGCCTCTTAGTACATCATTTGAATTTGATTTTCCCTCTCTATAACCATCTGAAAAATACACTCAAAAATCCCAACCAATCTGATCTAAAACAGTAAAATATGATGGATTCAGACCCCAAAACTATGGAAGCAAAACTAGACAATTTTGCATTGAAACTTACAAACGGTTTACAAATCACATGCCAATCTTGTTGGCTTCTTATTACATCAGTTCAAAACTCACATGGGCCTGATATTAGGCCTGCAACACATGTTTATTTGCAACATCAAAACCTGCAACACAATCCTCTCCTTCAACCTTGCTTTCTTCTCCCAAAGATCAACTTGCAATCTTCTTCATGTAGCTAATCATGTCTCTCGCCAAAGTTGCAAATATTAATTTGTTGTTCTTAAACCTTAAAATCTATAACATTCATGGCTGCCAACAACCTCCAAGGTAGGTTCTACAACCTCCTTCTCTCCCACCTTCCCGTCTACAAAAATGAATGATTTTCTACCTTTTGTTGCTTCTTTCAATGCATTTTCCCCACCCAAAAGTGTAACTCCAAAGATGTCATGACCCCAACCTGAAAAAGAACCTCCAAAGAACATTAAATGAAATAATAAAAACAACATTTGCATTCTCATCCACTCCCCAAGGAATAATGCTAAGTTTGGACTCCATCTTGACTCCTCCACTCCACCTGAATAGGGTCAAAATTAGAAATTTCACATCCATCACCACTTGCGTGCCCATTTTTTATTTTCTATCATTTAGAAAAGAATAAACGAGTTATGGCAAGTTGTAACTCCCAAAAATCCATGCCTATCTTTGCATTTTTTTATTTTTCAAGATTTGACTCCTAAACTATCTCACACATCAAGATTTTGCAACAATTTAATAAGGCCAATTATTTATTACATTATTTTGGCCAATAAATTGTAGTTTATTCTCCAACTACAAAATCACCAAACCTTAGGAAATTAAAAATTAAAATAATTCTTTTTTGGTTGATGCAAGATTTCTCTCACAACCTAGGATACTCCTACATCAAAAGTAAATTAAACTTTGATTTTTTTCTTGAATATTTCCAACATCCAAATTTGCAATGTAAAGAATAATGTTGTTCACTTGAGTTGATGTCATAGAAATGTCTTGAAATTTTTTAATCTTATAAGATTGAATAGAAATCTAAATTTTAAATTGGTTAGCATACTTTATCAAATTGAAATCACAATTAATATAGAAACTCAAAAAATAAATAAACATGTTTAGATTTTTATGAAGGAAACAATACACAATTCTAGTTTCATTCAATTTTACAAGATTACAACTGTTTGAGCATTATATCAAACAATTCAAATGTCTCATCTATGCTTCTATTTTTTTTTCTAATGCACATCTATGTGACCATTTATTTAATATTATGTATTAGATATGTATAACTTTTAATTTAATATTCACATGGGTGTGTGGTTTTAACATTTTTTATTTATTATATTTTATTTTTCAAGTTTATTGAATTGAGGGAAAATGTCGAGATATCTAATAATTGAATGAGAATTTATATTTTTATTGGTACTTGGATTTGAATAAAATGTGTGATGAAATAAATAATAATTCTCTTTGAAGTGAAAGTTAAAGTTCTCTTAGATTTATCACTAGCAATGCCAATATACACTTGATGTGAATTCAACAACACTACATATCATGTGTAGTTTAATTATCATCAACAACTTATCTATAGGTAATAAGATTATGTAGAGAATAGGAATTGAAGGTGCATTTCATGCTATATACTCTATTACTGTAAGTTCATATTTTCAAGAATGCACCTTTACAATAGAGAAAACATACTCTTTTATTATTCATATGCAATTTGCATATTTTTCACCAATTTTTTTCAAGAGAAACCCTATTTATATGTTTAGAAAATGTAGAAATTCGGCATATGTTCATAAAGTAATTGAGTAGATAAAAGAAGGATACACCTCACAAAGTGTTGTCTTTTGTGTATAGAAGAACCATGACTATAATGACAAGGTAGACACCTACTTCTCCAAATTCAATGAATAGATTTACATTTTTTTTATAGTATAGATTCTTAAGAAAAAAAATTATTTATAATTTTCTATTTCTTTTTTCTTTATTTCATGTCTTAAATTTTCTCTCTTGCGATGATAATTTTAAGAACAATTAGAAATGTATGTCTTTTTGGCATTGAATTTATTTATTAGAATATAATAATCATTTATAACATTATAGCAAGATCCTACAATTTTTTGATAACTTTAATACAATTTACAATACTATATGTTTCAAAAATAAGATCTTTTCTGATAAAAGCTATATAAAGAAAATTAATATCTTTTAAATAAATTTCTTGTTGAGAAGCCACTATATAATAATTAGATTAAAAAATGAATATGTTAAAAGAGGTAATCATGTTTTAATTTAAGCTAAACAAGTTCACAACACAATTAAAAACTATAATTTTTATTAAAATTTAACTAATGGTTTCTAATGATTAAAATCCATATTTAATTTTAAGAACATGTTAATGCACTCCTCCATTTAAAGTAAGTTTTGTTGAATAGTAAATTATATTTGTAATTTGTTTGACAATTTATCAATAGTGCAACCAAGATATTGAGTGACACGATGAACCTTAGTATTTTGGATTTGTCTTCTATACTATATTTTGCTAGGTCAAAAGGTTTTGGTGTGTTCCATTTAAACTCTTGATTATTCTATCCAAAATTGTTATTTTATTCCTTTTGATGTATGCGCTTAAAAACAATAATAAAGAGTTTACAACTATTTTATTCTTGTTTTGCATAATAATTTCACTAATTATATTGTTTAGTTGGTGAGGAATGGAATTTCTTCCCTATTACATACCACTCTTTGGTATAATTATGATTGTTATCACATCTTAGAAGCACATAAAAGTATACTTTATTATTTTTTATTTTTCTAAGTAAAAAATAACAGATAGGAAACATGGTTTGCATCATTTTATAAATCGGTTAATGATATTTTTGTATAGAATGGAAAAAATAATATATTAAAAATTTCTAATGCAAACTTCACATCCATCTAATAAACCTTGAAGTCCTTATGTGTTGTAAAGGCCAAAAACATCCTAATGGCCTCCATTATTTCCACCACAAAAAATGTATCCTCAAAATCTATTCCTTCCACTTGTGAGTATCCCTTACATGTAATACCCCTCTGTTTTGCTTCTACTTTCATGTTGTTTATGCTTTGCTTGGTTTACAGCTACTGTGATACTGGACATATTTTTATTATGATATTTTGATCGCTACTCTTGAGCGACAAACTATTACTATGTGATGTGATTATCTGATTTGATTTTACATGCTTTGATGAATGAATGCTGACAGTAGAATTATCATGTGATTATTTATGAAACTATTGATATGACGTTAGTGTCAGTCTTTGATGAGTGTATTGGTGAAGGAGACGGGTTCGCATCACTCGCTTGCGAGCGCCCTACGATTCCGAGATTTCTTCTTCACGGTGTGAATTATATACTGCATATATTATGTTGATTATTTGATTACAGGTTGCAGGTACATGACATCGACTCCACCTGGTTCCACAGGTTTGAGCGTGTCGATCCAACGGTTAAGTTGAATGGGAGATAGTAGCTTGGTAACATGTGTCAGGCCTACACCCTAGCCTTAGTGTGTCGTCCGTTTTGATGTTTGAGTCATGTTGTATCTTATTGGATGTTATGTTATGTTTTGAAATGTGTTGAACCTTTAAATAGTTCTTTTGAAAATTGCATTGGCTGGAAGAAATGTTTATTTTATAGTATATTAATGTTATGCTTATTGGTTATTTTAAAAATGATTATTGAAATTAAACTTAAATTAATTAATTAATTAAATTTAAATCTCAAGGATTAAATTTAATTATTAAATAATTTTAAGTAAGCTAATTAAAGTTAAATTATTTAATTATTAAATTTAAATCCTAAGGGATTAAATTTAATTATTAAATATTTGTAAGTAAGTTAATTAAAGTTAAATTATTTATTTAATTAAATTTAAATCTCAAGGGATTGGATTTAGTTATTAGATAATTTAATAATAATTAAGGAAGTGTATTTGATTATTATATTAAATTAAATAAAAAAGGGAATTATGTGAAATTGAAAATTTTCTTTAAAGTCAAATTAGGGTCTTCCAAAGAGGAGAAATGAAATTATCTTGTAAATTCAATTCTTGCATTTGGAAGTGAATTAGGGTTGCATTAGGTTATTTTGGAATTTTGAGGAAATGATGTTTTATAAGATTAGGGCAGAAAAATTTGGGGATTCTTCTTCCTTCTTTTTTTCACAGGTATGAGATTTTTGGAGAGGGTTTGCACATGAAAGTTTTGAAGATTATTTTCTGTTTGGAGATTTAAATTGAAAGGAGAGAAAATTCTGTGGAGAAGGTGGAGCTAGTAGATTGAAGCTTGCTGGAAATTTCTTGGCATTGTGGGAAAAGAATTGTGAAGAGCTCAAAGGAAAGTCTGCATCAATAATCTTGGTGGCTGCAAATAACCAGGTTTTCCTTTTATTTTCTTGTTTTATTGTTCCTAGTTTAACCTATTTTGTTTAAATGAGAAGAAATTTGCAAATGGGGGATTTTTCTTGAAACCCTAGGTTAAACTCCAATAGTTTGTTATTCAGATTTATTTGTTTTGAAATGCAAACCCTTTAAAAAAAAAAATGGTGGAAGAGAAAACCAGGTCATTGTATCAATCTTCTTGTGTTTAGAATTTTGAAAACACAAAGGAAAAGGAATGGTTTCATTTGTTATTCTGAATTTAATCTTTGTTTGGAAAGGTTTCAATGGTTGCAAAAAAAATTATTTTCTGGTTGTTTATATATTATTTCTTCGATTTCACTAGTAATGAAAATTCTGGAAAAAAATTATACATATGATAATATACATTGCATATACCATATTCTGGATATGATATATGCAATTTATATTAATCATATATATAAAATTTTTTATTTTAAACTGTTTATGTTTTTTTTGGCCGCGTACGGCCTGAATGTATCGTACCTGCGTACGAAATATTCCATCCGAAATTTTTTATTTAAAAAAAAAAATTTTTTTTTTTGTTTTGTGGGGGGCTTGGCCCCCACCTTTTTGTATATGGGCGCAGTGGGTACGCGCAGTGCCCACTGGGCAGTGCGCCACCCGTACGGGGGACGCACTGTCCAATGGGACTGTGGCCCCCACAACCCCCGACCGCTGTACGTAAGTACAGTCGGCGCAGGGTACGCCGACTGCGGGTGGACCGTAGACTGTGTACTGTGGACGGTGACAGCACTGTCACATCCGCGTTTAAGCTGGATTTTGTTTTGGTTTTTAAATTTTTATTTATGTGTTTTATTTTATATTTGTTTTTTTTAAATTTCGTTTTAACTTTTATTTTATTTAATTTCGTTTTTATTTTATTTTATTTTATTTTGTTTAATATTTTTTTATATATATGTATAATATTTAATTATTTTTATATATATAATATATGTATTTTTTTATCATATTATATATGAATATATATGTATAATATTTAATATGCATATAGTTATGTATAGAATTTAATTAATATTATATATAGGATATATGAATTTTTAATTAAAGATTATTCTTGTATAATCGATTTATTGGATCAAGATGAAATAGTGATTTTAATAGTGCATATTACTATGAGGTGTTTTTTCTTGTAATTGTGTGTATTTTATACCTAGCTAAAACACGAGAGCATTCAGCTACTTAGACATTTAACTATAGTCGAACTCATTAATGCTCAGGATTTGATTTAGTTGGAGAGATTACACTTTTAATAAAATTTTGATTGGTTGATATAAAGCCTTGAATGAATCATTTTACTTCGTTGCGAAGAGCATTAGATTAGGAATATGGTTTTAGAATAACCAAATGTAGTATTTCCTTTTCCAATGCATGAGTTCATTGATGTACCCTTTTACTGAATAATTTGTAAATGATTGTTGAGAAGTTGAGTTGTGAAGTCTTCCAGTTAAACGTGGGTCATTCCCTTGTTAAAATAATGTTTTTGATTTCCTTGGGTAGTGTTACATTTATCTTGTCCTCCTGGGTATTGGAGTGGAATTCTTTGTATTGCCTCCTAGGATTGGAGAGAGTTTTATTGGTTCAATTCTGTAGCACTTGAGTAACCCTTGGAGTTAGTTTTCGTAGTGTGTTATCCAATTAGAAGAGTGGCTTTTGTTAGGGGCCGGAGCCCAAAGAGGTAAACCGGGAAACCTTCAGAAGTGATTTTAACAACTGAGAACTAAAGTAAATATACTTAGCATATTAGGATGTAGTTCACATTAACCAAGATAAATTAACCTCACTCACAGGCACAAGGGTTGTTTAGACTTGGGGTGAGTGAGAAGGCCTGGAATGGCAAGATCACTACCTTGTCCTTATGAAAGGTAGTTGATTCCGCTTGAGTTAGTATGAGTGCCGGGATTCGGTTGAGGTCACCAGGATTTCCGGAACCTATGAAGAATGCCCAGAGGATATCTCATGACAAACCTTTCGATGACACTCTGTCTAGGATAACACCGTGTTTATGTTGTGCGTATGTTTTCTTTAGCACACTTGATTATATTATGTCTGGGAGAAATGTAACCTTGATTAGTGTTTGTTTTATTGTACATATGTGTGGTTGAGTTAGTTTGTATCAGTATGAGTCTGCCTTTGGTTTGAGGTGGTAGGTTTCTCATCCATGTTACTTGGTTACTATTTCCTAGCATGGGGGGTGGTCCTTCGGGCACCACATGGTTGGGTGGAACATGCACCATAACCGTTGGGTCCCCTTGATCTTCTGCACTTGGTGGCGAGACTTCTTGATGGACATCTCACTTGTCTTACTTTTGGATTCTTGTATTTTGTATCTCATAATGTAATGATATTGTTTTACCCCTCTTGTGTATGAGGTGGACCTTGTAATAATCAGACTTATGTATTTGTACTCATTCCGGGAATGAGGATTGTAATAGATCCTTTGTAATTGATTTATGTAAACAAATGCTTTATCATAACTCGTTTCTGTCTATGATGTTGAATGTTATTACTTGTGTTATTTACTTTCAATGTATTCTTGTTGATGTATGTTATTGGGGTTTTAAGTAATCTCAGTTATGTAACCCTAGGGGATGTTGTCAATTTAGTTGAACATGTGGGTTTAATTCACTTCTTTTAAAAAAAAAATTAGTACGCTTGTTTAGTGAATTGAAACTTCCTCTAGGGTTGCGTGGCGGGGCATTACATTACACACAAGTCTAACCTTGTTTCTAACAACTTCTCCATTCTCATTTAGCTTGTTGTGGAATACCCATTTAGTTCCTATTACATTCTTGTTTGTTAGAGTTGGGACTAATTCCCAAGTTTGATTATTCTCAATTTGCATCAATTTTTCTTCCATATCTTTGGTTCAATTCTCATCCTTACATGCTTTAATCAATGTCTTAGGTTCTACTTTGGAAAGTAGACACAAATTTACCTGTTCTTTTATCATAGCATATTTTCTTCTTGTCAACACCCCTCTGCTCTTATCACCAATAATCTGATCTTCAGAATTATTCTTTTGCACATACTTAGGAGTCTTAGGAATTATTTTTGGAGCTTCTTCCTCTTCAACCCGCATCTTCTTTTCCTTTCCTTCTTCTATTCCTTCTTCTCTGCAAGAGGAATAATCAAATTCATAACCTTCTATCAGTACTAAGATTTTATGTGGTTCTTCATCTACTTTGACACTTGCACTTTCAACTATCTTCTTTAGCCTCTCATTTTAGCATCGATAACCCTTGCTTCTTATAGAATATCCAAGGAAGATTCCCTCATCTGACTTGCATCAAACTTTCCCAAGCTTTCTTCATCTCTTTTGTTATAATATTTTCTTCCAAACACTTTGAAATATTTGATAGCAAGAGTTCTTCTATACCATAGTTCATAGAGAGTCTTTGAACTATTCACTCTTGATTGTACTCTGTTGAGTATGCATAGTGCAGTATGAATAACTTATCTCTAGTATACATCCAATAGATTTGCTTCCTGAACTGTCCTATTCTTTCTCCCCACCACTCCATTCTGTTGAGGAGTTCTAGGGGTTGGAAAATGCCTCTTTATCCTATGATCTTTAGAAAAATTATTAAACTCATTGGACATGAATTCTCCACCTCTATCAAACCTTAAGCGCTTTATTTTTATATCCATTTCATTCTCAACCATAGCCTTAAATGCTTTAAACTTGTCTAGAGCTTTTGTTTTTTCTCTAAGAAAAGTTACCCAAGTCATTCTAGAGTAATCATCAATTAACAATATGAAATACCTATCACATTGAAATCTTCCTATTCTTGTAGGTTCACATAGGTTTGTATGCACCAACTCCAAAGGCCTTATAGTAGAATATTATTTGACATTGAATCTCTTCCTTGTTTTCTTCCCAAGCTAACATTCCTTGAAAACTGTATTGATAGGCTTTGTAACTCTTGGTAGATATCTCATAGCTTGAGTATAATTGATCCTTAATAGGCTATCAAAATTAATGTGATACATTCTTCTATTTCATAGCCAACTTTCATTAATTTGAGTCATAAAGCACTTACCATTAGTGTTGGGAAATTGTGTCTCAACCTTGCAATTATATAAAGTTTATTGTTGAATATAAGATATATATATGAATTTATATATATATATATAATAGTTACATTGATAGGTGTAATATACAATGGTAGCAAGGGAAGGAGTGGGATGCGTATACATAATTTTTTGTTAAATTTTTCAAAAAACTGCTAAATTGGCCGACATACATTAAATAAATGATACATTATAAATCTAGACCATTAATTATTAGGTTTTAGATCTAATGGTGGATATTTTGTTGGCCTGTCTTTCCCTAGATGGTAACCCTATTTTATGAGAGTGTTGTACTATGATTGTAGATGGTGATGTATTCTAAGAGTCTGATAGTGGTTGTGTTGTCTCTGAACCTCTGGTGGTGATACTCTTATGAGAAGCTTGCTCTGCAAGTATATTGTAATCTTTGTGATTTATGAATAATATATTGGGTGACTTTTGGAGTCTGGGGTTTTTCTCTCGAAAGGGTTTTCTCCAATAAATCACTGTGTTGTGGCATGCATGATATTTATGTTTATTTATGTTTAAGTTTCTGTAACTATTAAAGAAACTATAATTTTTTTTGCATTTTTCTCCTCTCAAGATTAGTTTAGGAAAAATTTCTGCTACCTTAGCTTCCTTACAAGTGGTATCAAAGCCTAATCACCTTTGGTTTTAGTTGTGGGTTGTTGTGTAGTTCCCCTCAATTTTCTTTTTGTTTCTGACAGTGACTTGTTTGTATTTAGACATTATGACATATTGCTCGATGTTGGACTCATTACTATGATGATAGTTGATACTGTTTTATCTCTGATGTTTTATGCTCATACTGTGTTTGGTTTATGGATTTAATGGTTCATGCAGATTAATTGTGTCTTGTGCATCATGTGTTATCTGATGATTATTCATATCATGTTGATTAGTAATTGATTATTGTGCATTGATGTATTTGGTGAAGGGGAACAAGGTCACATCACTTTCTTGTGAGTTCCCCATGACGTTGCGATTTTCCCTTCATAGTGTGTTTGTTTGTTCATCTATGTATATGTTCGACTGTGTGGTAGTTGTCGGTAGTGGAGGAAAATTAAATAAATTAATTGAATTAAGAGTGAATGCAGTTATAGAGGGGGGAGATAATAAATGAATTAGTTAAGGGGATTTTGAGGATTCTTCAGGAAAATGAATTTTTAGTTCTGGCTGTGAACATTTTTCTGGTTCTAGAAATCTTTTCTTGGGGATTTTGGGAGCTTTGAATTTGGGGGTTTTTACAGAGGTTGTTGGATTTAGAAGAGCTTGGAGTTGGAGATTTGCAAATTGAGGCCGCAACTTGGGATTTGAACCCGGTATCAACCTTCAGCTCATTCTATCGAATTATTCCAGGTTCCATTTTCCTGAAATCTTCTCCTAAGTTTGATTTAAATGCCTGAATTTGTATGTTGCTTGAGGCAAAATGTATCTATATTTATATATTTGGGTTCGAATTGGAATAAATTGTGAATGTATTTCTTGAAATATTCTGCATCTCCAATTTATTGGTTCATGTTATTCCTGCCCAAGCTTTACTTATTTGGGCATAATTTCTTGACCCCGTTATCTGGCCTGAGTTTTGCTTCTTGTTACGTCATTTGAAATTGCATCAAGGGTATCCATATTTCTATAGGTGCATATTTTGGCAATCAAGTTGAGTTTTGTTCTCTGAATTCTTTTACACCTGCTCATTCTCAGCATCTCCTCCCTAACAGCCAACGAGCCAATCTCCATGCTTTGGTTTGTTTCTCTTGTTAAATTTTTTTACATTGGCATTCCATGTCTAGATTGTTTCTAGTTTTGGCTATCGCAATGCACAATTGTGTTCAAAAGATTGTTTTCTTTGGCTACCGCAATATAGGTGTTTCTTTTTCTTTTGGTGTTTTGACTTTAGGGGAGGGAAATAAATCATGAATCCACCTTAAATTTGTGGCTTTCATTTGTGACATTAATTATTCTTGGCGCACTATTTGAAGGCGTAGTTTTCTTATATCTATTGACTAGAACCCTCAATATGCACAACCATTCATATCTTTGAAGGAATGATATAGATTATAGTGTGGAGTCGAGCCCTTGCCATTAATCCATGAATGTAATACTGTGTCTTACCTTCAGATTCGTGTTTGATATCCTTAGACTATGTTGATAATCCATGACGCCCCTTCCTTATGGCATTCAATTTTAAGACACCATTATGGGTATTCGGTGGAGGTGAGTCCTATGATATTGTCCTCTGATTTTCTTGTTTATTTCGGTGAAAACACTGGGAGTGTTAAGTGATTCGAAGGGCATGCAAAATGGAATTCAAAGAATAGGAACTCGCTTGACCAATGATTACTACCTGCTTGATGAATAACTGTCGCTTGAGTATTCATTGTATATAATCATGTTTAGTAATTGATAGATATGCAACGTATTTGGTTCTAAAGATAAAGGTTTTGTTTGGTAATCGTTCAATGATTATGCGTATTTAAATGGTGATTGGATTTTTTTATTAGTAATATGTATGTCAATATATATATATAGATATAATGTTCTAATGATGTAGTGCCCCTCAATTTTTTTTTTGTTTCTAACAGTGACTTGTTTGTATTTAGACATTATGACATATTTCTTAATGTTGGACTCATTACTTATTTGGGCATAATTGCTTGACACTGTTATCTGGCCTTAGTTTCACTTCTTGTTACCTCATTTGAAATTGCATCAAGGGTATGCATATTTTTGTAGGTGCATATTTTGGCAATCAAGCCGAGTTTTGTTCTCTAAATTCTTTTACACTTGCTCATTCTCAGTGTCTTCTACTTGATAGCTAGCGAGCCAATCTCCATGCTTTGGTTTGTTTCTCTTGTTAAATATTTTCACACTGGTATTCCATGTCTGGATTGTTTCTAGTTTTGGCTATCGTAGTGCATAATTGTGTTCAAAATATTGTTTTATTTGGCTACCGTGGTATAGGTGTTTCTTTTTCTTTTGGTGGTTTGACTTTAGAGGAGGGAAATCAATCATGAATCCACCTTAAATTTGTGGCTTTCATTTGTGACATTAATTATTCCTAGTGCACAGTTTGAAGGCAGAGTTTTCTTGTATCTATTGACTGGAACCCTCAATATGCACCACCATTCATATCTCTGAATGCATGATATAGATTATAGTATGGAATTGAGCCCTTGTCATTAACTCGTGAGTGTAATACTACGTCTTACCTTCAGATTTGTGTTTGATATCCTTAGACTATGTCGATAATCCATGATGCCCCTCCCTTATGGCATTCAATTTTAAGACACCATTGTGGGTATTCAGTGGAGGCGAGTCTTGTGATATTTTCCTCTACTTTTCTTGTTTATTTCGGTGAAAACATCGAGAGTGTTAAGTGATTTGAAGGGCATGCAAAATAGAATTCAATGAATAGGAACTCTCTTGACTAGTGATTACTGCTCGCTCGATGCATAACTACCGCTTGAGTATTCACTGTATATAATCATGTTTAGTAATTGATAGATATGCAATGTATTTGGTTCTAAAGATAAAGGTTTTGTTTGTTAATCATTCAATGATTATGCGTATTTAAATGGTGATCGGATTTTTTTTATTAGTAATATGTATGTCAATATATGCATATATAATGTTTTGATGATGTAGTGCCCCTCAGTTTTCTTTCAGTTTTTGACAATGACTTGTTTGTATTTAGACATTATGACATATTGCTCGATGTTGGACTCATTACTTATTTGGGCATAATTGCTTGACCTTTTTATCTAGCCTTAGTTTCACTTCTTGTTACCTCATTCAAAATTGCATTGAGGGTATGCATATTTTTGTAGGTGCGTATTTTGGCAATCAAGCTGAGTTTTGTTCTCTGAATTCTTTTACGCTTGCTCATTCTTAGCGTCTTCTCCCTGATAGCCAGTGAGCCAATCTCTATGCTTTGGTTTGTTTCTCTTTTTAAATATTTTTACACTAGCATTCCATGTCTAGATCGTTTCTAGTTTTGGCTATTGCAGTGCACAATTGTGTTCAAAAGATTGTCTTATTTGGTTGTCATGGTATAGGTGTTTATTTTTCTTTTGTTGGTTTGACTTCATAAGAGGGAAAGCAATCATGAATCCACCTTAAATTTGTGGCTTTCGTTTGTGACATTAATTATTCTTAGTGCATGGTTTGAAGGCGTAGTTTTCTTGTATCTATTGGTTGGAACCCTCAATATGTGCCACCGTTCATATCTCTGAATGCATGATATAGATTATAGTGTGGATTCAATCCCTTGCCATTAACCTATGAATGTAATATTGTGTCTTACCTTCAGATTTGTGTTTGATATTGATAGGCTGTCGTTAGGTCCCATTACTTTAGAAGATAAAAACTTCAATATGTCAACCGAGCAGTGTCCAAAGTTGTTTGCAATAGAAGATGACTTGATTAACTCCCTTAGATTTTCTAACTTTTTAGAGCTACTAACATTAATTCTTAACCTAAGGTCGTTTAACTATCTAATTAAAAAATAGTTTATCTAAAGAAAACTGAAAGTATTTAAACTAGAAAGCACAAAATGACTAATCTAGAAAACATGATAACTAAATGAGAAAGCACATAAACAACTAAACTGAAAAGTGTGTAAACTACAGAAGTAGAAAAACTTGTAAAAAAACTATGAAACATCTAATTAATAACAAAAAATAATGATTCGTAACAGTTAGCACACTACGGAAATGATAGACAACAAGTGCTCCAGAATTTCAGACTCTACAACCACAGTATTGATGACTTCTACAAAATTAACTTGGAAAAAATGATTATAATCATAATTGTTATTCATGTAATAAAGACAATAGAAAGGAAAGTACTCATCTATTTAATCTATTCTCCCTTGAGTGGCCAGCTCACGGGTTCCTACATTCATCCTCAGGTCACATACACTACATATTCGAAATCTCTTTCATTAAAAATAATTTCCATCCATAATTTCAACAACTCAAAGATTGATATGCAATAGTCTCTTTATTCATATATATTCAGAAAACATGTCAACAACATAATATTACTATTTTGCATTGTCTTTTGCTTCTGGAGATTACATATTTATAGAAAACTTCTAACTAAGTCCTATATTTCAGATGGCTTAGATTACCATTGAAAAATTCTATAACAGATTGTAAAAAAAACTTTATGTCTTTAAATGCCCATTACATAGATATTAAAGAGGCTCGAGTCAAGTCATGAAGTCTTTAAACTTTTAAAACATAAAAGAAATTTAACTAAAAGAAATTATGATTTCAGTTCATCATCCTAAAGTTATGGAGCATGTTTCCAGTGCATATCTTCAATCTGTTCTGGAGCTCGTGCTGGTTGAATGCTTTTAACTATTGTTTGATGACCAATTATTATCCTACAAAATACTTAAAACAACCCATCAAATCTGCAATGGCAAGATAATTCAATGAATCACAAGAAATAAAGTTTGTACTATTTTTCTTAAAAGATAAGCAATTATTATGCCTAAAGTTTAATTAATTGGCATAGAATAAGAATTTTTCATGTATGAGATAAGGCTTTATTATGTTATCATGATGAGGTTATTTTTACCTCATCAGATATCCTTAGAGTATGTCGATCTAATCCATGACGCCCCTCCCTTATGGCATTTGATTTTAAGACACCATTGTGGGTATTCGGGTGGAGGCGAGTCCTGTGATATTGTCCTCTGCTTTTCTTGTTTATTTAGGTGAAAAAATTGAGAGTGTTAAGTGATTCAAAGGGCATGAAAAATAGAATTCAACGAATAGGAACTCGCTTGACCAGCGATTACTGCCTGCTTGATGCATAACTGTCGCTTGAGTATTCACTATATATAATCATGTTTAGTAATTAATAGATATGCAATGTATTTGGTTCTAAAGATATAGGTTCTGTTTGGTAATCGTTTAATGATTATGCGTATTTAAATGGTGATCAGATTTTTTTTATTAGTAATATGTATTTCAATATATATATATAATTTTCTGATATAAATGTTTATTCATACACTGTTGTATTTAATTTATTATTTGGGAAATAGTATTCTATTAGTAAATATATGTATATATATAAGTGAGTATATATATGTATACATGTATGTGTATTATGTTTTCTTGTCAAAGAATATTGTTGCTTCTATGTATTTGTATTCAAATAAATGAAACAAGGAATAATTGGTTTAGAAAGATTGATATAATTGTAATTTAATAAATGAAAGAGTATATATGGAAAGAGATTATCTTTGGATTTGGATGAATACTTGTAAACATGAAATGGTTGTGTGCAACCCACTCTAGATTATGTATTTATATTATTGTTTTTAATTGTTTAAGTGAAGCAAGTGAATGATTGTCGATTTGGAATTGGGTTGTGGGTTTTGGTTCATTGTTTAAGTCATTTTATGAGGCAAACACTAGGAGTCTTCTAGAGGCTATGGGGGAATTTATCTTCTTGATGGAATTCTTGGTTAACCTTTAAAGTGGTTATTTTGTATTGAATAAGTTATGAGGGTCATTAACCTTGCACATTATGTTGTTCACTGTGGTTGGTACTTGTGTGTGGGATGGGTTTTGCCTTGCATTGTTGTGGATGTTAATGAGATTATTATGATTGTGCAAGTTGGATTTTCTCTTGGATTTTATTGGGTCTCCTAGTTTCTAGTAGGGGAGTGGCTCTCAATGGGGGCCAGTGCACAAAGTGGCGCCAGGGTAACCCATGTGGATTTTTTTGTAATTAAGTGATAACCTTAAATGAACTAGGGGGTTGGGTAGTAATCACACTAATCAAGCTAAGTGAATGCCTCACTCATGGCTCAAGTGCTTGTTTAGGCTTGAGATGAGTTGGAAAGGCCTAGTTGGCAAGACCATCTTCCTTGTCCTCACAAAAGGTA
Organism: Sequoiadendron giganteum; assembly: GCA_007115665.2. Classification (NCBI taxonomy): domain Eukaryota; kingdom Viridiplantae; phylum Streptophyta; class Pinopsida; order Cupressales; family Cupressaceae; genus Sequoiadendron; species Sequoiadendron giganteum. The sequence goes on from CM021103.1 coordinate 706,925,617, forward strand.
GATTGGTTCTACATGTGTCACCCTATGGGGCCGACGGCTAGTAAGAGACTGCTAGGGTAACCATAGATGGGGGTCAATGGCTGGTAATAGACTACCAGGGTAACCCATGTCAGAACCATGTAATGACACTCCCTCCTTGGCAGACTAGTATTCCATTGTGTACTCTCTCCCTTTGGTATGTGATGTCCTCTAGAAAAAAATCATTTTCCTTCTGATGTGTTGATGTTGTAAGGACAATTGTTCTTTGTTAGCCTTGTTGTGTCAGTTGTGGTCATCTGTTGCTGTGTGGGACTAGGTGTTATCTCCTAGCATGGGGGGTGGACCCTTTGGTTCCACATGGCTAGGTGGAAGGTTCTTTTTACTCCATTGGGTTCTCTCACCTTGTTCGTGTTCGTGAGACTACTCCTGGATTTTAAGACTTTTGTACTTGTTATAGTTCATGTGAATTATATTAGTTGAAATTGTATTGTATCATAATTCTATTGTATCGTGTACCTACTTTTAATGTACTCTCCCCACATGTATACGAGGAGACAGTTTCGTCAGATGTATCGATGTAATGATGTATATAAGGTTGAACTCTCTTATGTAATGGACAATGTAAAAGATGCTATTGTATATTTTAGTTAAGTGGATTGTTTCTAAATGATATCTTTTGATCTCATGTTATGGATATTTCATATTGATTGTTCAAATAAATGAAGTGATTAAATGTAATTTCATATTGTAGATAGAAATGGTTAAATGTATTGAATTTTCAGTTCTTTCTATTTTAGTTGATGGGAATCTAGTAGCATAGTCATGGACCTTAGAGGACTTAGGATAGAATTTAAGCTAACGTTTCATTTGAAATCATGTGCATATTGCACTTAAAAAAAAAATGTTTATTTTTAGGTGTTTAGTGTGTTGTTATCTAGGGTTTCATGGTGGGGCATTACACATGGTATCAGAGCCCAAGTTCTAACACTGGGTGCTTTGGGTATGTACAAGAGCCCATTATGTTGTCTTAGTTGCATAGATTTTGAAGTTTACATTTTCCCTTGTTGACCTCATCTAACTCCCTGAACTTGTCTTTGGTGGTGTCTATGTTGGATCATGGCTAGAGGTTGGGGTCAAGGTCAGGGATGTGGTAGAGGTCATGGTGGTGGCCGTGGGGCTAATCTCTAGGACTCCCTGCCTCAGAGTTCCCATGAATTTGATCATGAGGAACAATAAAATTCCTAGAATAATCAGGGAGGTGGAGGACAAAATCTGAATCATCCAAGGTTGGAGGACGCACAGTTGCGTCACTTACTTGAGGAGGTTCTTTCCCATCTTGGTCTGAGACAAGAGGGTGATCAGATGGTGATTAGGGAGAAAGAGAGAGGTATCCCAGGAGGAGAGAGATTGCAGTTGAGCAGGATGCTATATTAGTCAGACATATGAGCGATCTTTTGAGAGCACGACCTCCTACTTTTGATGGGACTGGTAGTGGTTTGGAGGCAAAGACCTAGCTAATTGATCTGAGTAGGTGTTTTGTCATGCATCCATATGGTAGAAACACCAAGGCTAGGTGCACTGTCATGCACCTCAGAAGTGTTTGGTTCCATGTGGTGGCATTTAGAGGAGAAAAAGCTACATTTGGATATAGATTTTGTATCATGGGAGATGTTTCTTGAGAGATTCAGAGCTCAGTTCTTGTCTGATCATTGGTGGCAGCGTTGCACAAATGAGATCCATGAACTAAGGTAGATGGCTATGTCAGTTGAACAATATGAGTGAAGATTTTATGAGCTTAAGTAGTATTCTAGCATAGGTGATGATGAGGGTATGTTAGTGCAACATTTTATCAGGGGCTTGAATGTCCATATTAGTGGGGGTGTGTGTTTGAGCCAAAAACTATGGAGGTGGCTATGGAGAAGGATTAGATAGTTGAGGGGAATATGGCCATGGAACTTGGTGGTAATATAGGTGTATAGATTGGTAGTGCACCTCCAATTAGTATCGGATCTTAGGGTGGTCAATCTCAAGCTGCAGGTTCCTTTAAGGGTGATCAAGTACCCGTTAAGGGTGAGCAATAGTAACAACACTCTCAGTCAAAATATAAGAATTCTTTGTCTCGACATGGTAGTTGGTTTCAGAAAAAGAAAGATCGGAGTTGGAAACGAAACAAGTGTGATCGTTCTGATCAACCAACATAGAGCTCTTAGTATGCGGTTAGTGGAGTTAATTTTCCGCAGTACAGTGCACCCTCAGGTGGTTGGGGATTTGGTAGAGGCACGAGATGTTTCTCTTGTGGTCAATAGGGTCACATTGCTAGATAGTGTCCTCAGAAGGGCACATCTGGATTTAGTCAGAGAACGACCGCTTCAGAGCCGACAGTAGGAGATGCAGGCAGATCATATAGATTTTTTGTGATGGCTGATAATTGCCAAGTTATGCATTAGAATGTAATCATTAAGACCTCAGACAGTGGATGGGTAGTATTCTTTGGAAAACGTGCATGTCTTGCAGCATCGAGGATTGATCCTCAAGGAGCGAGTCATGGTCCAGGTGAGGATCCAGTGGGATCCTAATGATGCGTCTTCTGCTTCTTGGGAGGATGTATTATGGATGCATGAATTCTACCCATATTTGTTCGTAGGCTTCCAAGAGTAAGCCTGGTTCTAGGGGGAGGATGTAGTGCCCCTCAGTTTGCTTTCTATTTCTAATAGTGACTTGTCTGTATTTAGACATTATGCCATATTGCTCGATGTTGGACTCATTACTATGATGATAGTTGATACTATTTTATCTCTGATGTTTTATGCTCATACTATGTTTAGTATATGGATTTAATGGTTCATGCAGATTAATCTTGTCTTGTGTATCATGTGTTATCTTATGATTATTCATATCACGTTGATTAGTAATTGATTATTGTGCATTGATGTATTTGGTGAAGGGGAACAGGGTCACATCACTCGCTTGCGAGTGCCTTGCGACGCTACGATTTTCCCTTCACGGTGTTTTTTCCTATTCATCTATGTATATGTTCGATTGTGTGGTTTGTTGTAGGTTGTAGGTACCAGGCATCAACTCCGCTTGAATCTCCAGGTTGAGCGTGCCTTAATCCCAATAGAGAATTATTGATTTGGAGATGGTATTTGGTCCCCCACATTGAGCCATCATCCTTGATGAGGATGAGTATCCATTTGTCAAACCTTGATTGTAAGTTCAGTTCGTGTTGGTCCGTCAATGTTGTCGTTTTTCCTTTTGTTTCGCCTTGCGGTCTAGTATTGCTTGATAGTATGTTCATTCGAGTAATGTGCATGATTAGTACTTTTGTTTGATTATTACGTTAAAATAAAGATTATCAAAATTAAAAGACTTTGGGATAATTAAAATAAAAACTTTTATACAATGGAAGTATTGATTAAATAAAATATTATTAAAGTATTTATTTAGTTTTAATAAATTAAAATTTATGGTTTAAAAAGAAATATTTAAATAAATATATTAAATTGTTGTATGGTGCCAACAAAATTATATGAAAGATCAAACTAATAAATTAAATGTTTTAATAGTTGATTACTTTGTGCAAATATTAAAGTAAGATGGATTTAAAATAATAATAATAATAATAAATTGTGGTAGTTGTCGGTAGTGGGGGAAAATTAAATAAATTAATTGAATTAAGAGTGAATGCAGTTATAGAGGGTGGAGATAATAAATGAATTAGTTAAGGGAATTTTGAGGATTCTTCGAGAAAATGAATTTTTGGTTCTAGTCGTGAACATTTTTCTGGTTCTGGAAATCTTTTCTTGGGGATTTTGGGAGCTTTGAATTTGGGGATTTTTACAGAGGTTGTTGGATTCAAAAGAGCTTGGAGCTGCAGATTTGCAAATTGAGGTTGCAACATGGGATTTGAACCCGGTATCAACCTTCGACTCATTCTATCAAATTATTCTAGGTTAATTTTTCTTGTAATCTTCTCCTTTGTTTGATTTAAATGCTTGAATTTGTATGTTGCTTGAGGAAACATGTATCTATATTTATATATTTAGGTTCGAATTGGAATAAGCTATAAATTTATTTCTTGAAATATTCTACATCTCCAATTTATTGGTTTATGTTATTCCTGCCCAAGCTTTACTTATTTGGGCATAATTTCTTGACCCCATTATCTGGCCTTGGTTTCACTTCTTGTTACCTCATTCGAAATTGCATCAAGGGTATGCATATTTTCGTAGGTGCGTATTTTGGCAATCAAGCTAAGTTTTATTCTTTGAATTCTTTTACACTTCCTCATTCTCAGCGTCTTCTCCCTGACAACCAATGAGTGAATCTCCATGTTTTGGTTTGTTTCTCTTGTTAAATATTTTTACATTGGCATTCCATGTTTGGATCGTTTCTAGTTTTGGCTATCGCAGCGTGCAATTGTGTTCAAAAAATTGTTTTATTTGGCTGCCATGGTATAGGTGTTTCTTTTTATTTTGGTGGTTTGACTTCAAAGGAGGGAAATCAATCATGAATCCACCTTAAATTTATGGCTTTCATTTGTGACATTAATATTCCTGGCACACGGTTTGAAGGCATATTTTTCTTGTATCTATTGACTAGAACCCTTAGTCTACACCATCGTTCATATCTATGAATGCATGATATATATTATAGTGTGGAGTCGAGCCCTTGTCATTAACCCGTGAATGTAATACTATGTATTACCTTTAGATTCATGTTTAATATCCTTAGACTATGTTGATAATCCATGACTCCCCTCCCTTATGTCATTCAATTTTAAGAGACCAGTGTGGGTATTTGGTGGAGGCGAGTCCTATGATATTGTCCTTTGCTTTTCTTTATTTCAGTGAAAACACCGAGAGTGTTAAGTGATTTGAAGGGCATGCAAAATAGAATTCAATGAATAGGAACTCGCTTGACCAACGATTACTGCCCGCTCGATGCATAACCACCACTTGAATATTCACTGTATATAATCATGTTTAGTAATTGATACATATGGAGCGTATTTGGTTCTAAAGATAAAGGTTTTGTTTGGTAATCATTCAATAATTATGTGTATTTAAATGGTGATCGACTTTCTTTTTTTTATTAGTAATATGTATGTCAATATATATATATATATATAATGTTCTGATATAAATGTTTATTCATACACTGTTGTATTTAATTTATTATTGGGGAAATAGTATTCTATTAGTAAATATATATATAGGTATATATGTATATGTATATATATATGTATATATATATGTATACATGTATGTGTATTATGTTTTCTTGTCAAAGAATATTGCTGCTTCTATGTATTTATATTCAAATAAATGAAACAAGGAATAATAAGTTTATAAAGATTGATATAATTGTAATTTAATAAATGAAAGTTTGTATATATGGAAAGAGATTATCTTTGGATTTGGATGAATACTTGTAAACCTGAAATGGTTGTGTGTAACCCACTCTAGATTCCATATTTATATTATTGTTTTAAATTTTTTATGTGAAGCAAGTGAATGATTGTCGATTTGCAATTGGGTTGTGGGTTTTGGTTCATTGTTTAAGTCATTTTATGAGGTGAATACTAGGAGTCTTCTAGAGGCTAAGGGGAAATTTCTCTTCTTGATGGAATTCTTGGTTAACCTTTGAAGTGGTTGTTTTGTATTGAATGAGTTATGAGGGTCATTAGCCTTAGACGTTATGCTCTTCACTGTGGTTGGAACTTGTGTGTGAGATGGGTTTTGCCTCACATTGTTGTGGATGTTAATGAGATTATTGTGATTGTGCAAGTTGGATTTTCTCTTGGATTTCATTGGGTCTCCTAGTTGCTAGTAGGGGAGTGGCTCTCAATGGGGGTTGGCGCACAAAGTGGTAACCCATGTGGGAGTTTCGTAATTAAGTGATAACCTAAAATGAACTAGGGGGCTGGGTAGTAATCACACTAATCAAGATGAGTGAATTCCTCACTCATGGCTCAAGCACTTGTTTAGGCTTCAGATGAGTTGGGAAGGCTTGGTTGGCAAGACTATCTTCCTTGTCCCTAGGAAAGGAAGATCGGTTCTGCATGTATCACCATATGGGGTCAACGGCTAGTAGGAGACTGCCAGGGTAACCATAGATGGGAGTCAAAGGCTAGTAATAGACTGCCAGGGTAACCCATGTCAGTGTTGGAAACTCAAGGGCAGACAACTAAGATGGGGGGGTGAATCAATTGTCACAGAATTTCAAAATTATTAAAATCATTAACCTTTGTTCTCAGATCTGATTAATAATAGTGAAAACATGAATCAACAACACATCAACAACACACATAACACCAAGATTTTTGAGTGGAAACCCTGTTAGGGGAAAAACCATGGTGGAGGTTAATCAACAAGTCATACCCTATTAAAAGTATAAGAAGAATATATGAGGAATGCGCATGTATTTAGGCACATTGCCTAGAGCTCACTACTCAAAGGAAGACTCACTGTCTTACAATAAAAAATCAAAATCAAATTAAATCCATCTGAAGAATTTAAACTGAGAAAGTAGCATATGCTAATTCCTGAGTACAGTTCCAGTTAGGCACATGAACACTTCTTTATTTTATTTCACTCTTCTTCACACTTTGCTCTACCTTCGAATGATTTGAACCTTTTTCACACATAGCACTCACACACTTCACATGTATCTCAAATGAAGAAACAATCACTTATATATATCCACAACAAGAAAGTACATTGCTTTATGTCGGCTTCAACACAATAATAGAATGAATGCAGACTGTCGACCCAAAACAATAAATTTTATCAATGCACATCAACCAAGGTCAGCCACAACATAGTAGAGACCCATAACAATGTCCTTGAACATAAAATAGCCTCAAAGATTCTTCCTCGGAGATCCACAACACACTTCAATCACCTTGTCGGCCATGAACATTGAAAATATGAATACACAAGAGAAAATATCAGATCGTGAGCACAATGATCAATGTAGATGTGCAACACATATATAACATGATCTAGAAACATCCACAAACACTTCAGGAACACACACAACACTTCAGATTACCAAAAACACATTATCTTCTTCTATGAACACCATTTACAGTAACAAAATAGCTGTCAGAACACATAAACTTATAGCTTTCTCAAATATTCATGCACACCTCTAAAACTTATGGATTAGAAACTAGATAGGCTTGAGAACAAACCCTTTAATTTGAAACATCTAGTTATCAACATACTGGAATTTCTACCCTACCGATCTTCACTGCTTCACAGACAACCTGCAACATGTTTTATTATAATTTTCTCAATATCCTTGACATATACAGTCTTAAAGACATAAATGCTAATAGTGTTGACATCAATGAAAACCACATATCATAAATACAACCACAACATACAAAAATACCCCCCTTTGGCATTGATGGCAACACATGATGTGAAAAACACACCATCAACGTAACTAACTCTTCTTCCAACAATCTCCCCTTTACACATTGCTCTTCTCATACTGTTCTTCTCCCCCTTAGTTCTCCAAGATTTTTTCACATTACTCTTCTCCCCCTTTGACATTAATGGAAAAGGTATACAAGTTCTGAACCACACATCTGAATCACCTAACTACTCCCCCTAAGTAGCAGCCACGACAACATCAATCCAGATTAAGATATGACTATGAATACACAGATTGATGCAAAGATTATGCATCTTAGTTCTGATTAGTAGGTGTAATCACCCCTAACTTCCCTCTGAGATACTCAAAAGTATCTTTAGGAAAAGGCTTAGTAAATATTTCTACAATGTGTTCCTTAGTAGGCACATACTCCAGCCTAACTTCCTTATCACTCACTTTATCTCTCAAAAAGTGGTACTTGATAGATATATGATTGGTCTTTGAATGCAACAACAGATTCTTAGAAATATTTATAGCACTTGAATTATCACAAAATATGGCAATAGGTTCATCATACACAACTCAGATATCTTTCAACATCTGCTTCATCCACAATACTTGAGTATAATTGTTAGCAGCAACAATGTATTATGCCTTTGCAGTAGACAAAGAAACACCATTCTGATTTTAACTTAACCATGAAATCAGCTTCTTTCCCAAGAAAAATGCACCACCACTAGTACTTTTCCTGTCATTCACATCCCCTGCCCAATCAACATCAATAAAGGCACTTAAAGTAAGATCATCATCTTTAGGATACCATAGGCCAAAATCAATTGTTCCTTTTAAGTATTTGAAAATCCTCTTCACAATAGTCACATGAGATTCCTTAGGATCGACTTGAAATCTAGCAACAATGCATACAAAATTCATGATATCTAGTCTAGTTTGAGTCAAATAAAGCAATCCACCAATCATTGATATGTATCTATTTTAATTTGCCTTAGGAGAATAATCATCTTGTGTTAACTTGCATCCAGTCACCATGGGTGTACTGACTAACTTTGAATCTTCCATACCAAACTTCTTTAGTAGTTTTCTCACATACTTGGACTGAGATATAAAGATTCCTTTATCTAACTAAGTAATTTGCAATCCCAGAAAGAATTTCAACTCTCCAATCATTGACACTTCAAACTCATTCTGCATCTCATTAGCAAACTTCGTGCACAAACCATCATCTCCTCCAAAAATGATATCATCAACAAAGACTTCCACAAACAAATCTTTATCTTCATCAATCTTGAAATATAGATTACTATCAACAATACCTTTGTTAAATCCAATATTTAACAAGTATTTATCCAGTCTGGCATACCAAGCTCTAGGGGCTTGCCTGATTCCATACGATGCTTTCTTCAACCGACAAACCATATCTCCCTGATCAGTCAATTAAAATCCATCAGGTTGCTCAATATACACATCTTCTTCTAATTCACCATTTAGAAATGCTGACTTGACATCCATCTGGTATACTTTGTAGTTTTTGTAAGCAACATAAGCAAGAAACAGTCTCACAACTTCAATTCTAGCAACAAGAGAAAATTTTTCTTCAAAGTTAATTCCTTCCATCTGAGAGTATCCTTTGCACACCAATCTTGCTTTGTTTCTGATGACTTCACCTTGTTCATTCAACTTGTTTCTAAAAAACCATTTAGTTCCAATTACATTTTTATCTTTAGGTCTAGGAACAAGAATCCATGTATTATTCTTTTCAATTTGTTGTAGTTCTTCTTTCATTGCTTCAATCCAATGTTCATCTTTCCATGCTTCATTGACATTACTTGGCTCAACCTTGGAAATTAAATAGTATTCTTCTGCAATTCTTCTCCTAGTCTGGACACCTTTGTTCTTGTCTCCTATAATCTAATTTTTTGAATGATTTAATCTCACATACCTTGGAGTCTTAGAGTGTTCTTGAATTTCAGGCTCTTGTGGTCTCTCTTCTATACTTTCACTAGTCTCTCCTTCTTCTTGATCTTCTTGATTCACCAGAATGATCTAAACTTCATTTGAAGTCCGACTCTTATTTGTAATGTCATCTGATCATCAGAATCATACCCACAGGTTTTGGAGGGTCTAGCAATGTCTTCATCAACCTTAACATTTGCGATTTTAACCATTTTATTCAATCTCTTGTTGTAGCACCAATAGGCCTTACTCTTAGTAGAATAACCAAGAAAGATCCCTTCATCACTTCTAGCATCAAAATTTCCTATATCTTCATCTCTTCTAATATTGCATTTACTCCCAAAGATTTTTAAATATCTGACAGTAGGCTTATGACCAAACCATAGCTCAAAAGGAGTCTTATTGGTATTACTTTTGATTTGTACTTGGTTGAGGATATAAACAATAGTACTCATAGCTTCTCTCCAATGGATATGAGGGACATTTCCTTCCAACATCATAGTTCTAGCAACATCTTGAACTATCATGTTCTTCCTTTCCACAACTCCATTTTGTTGAAGGGTCCACGGTGCAGATAATTGTCTCTTTATCCCATGTTCTTCTCAAAAAAAATTAAACTTTCCGGAAGTGAATTCACCACCTCTATCTGATCTTAGACATTTAATATTCAGACCTGTCTTTGTCTCAACCATAGCTTTAAATATCTTGAAATTCTCTAGAGGTTCATATTTATCCTTTAAGAAAGTAACCCACATCATCCTAGAGTAACCATTAATAAGCAACATGAAGTACATGTAACCTTGCAGACTTTTGATTCTAGCAGGACCACACAAGTCAGTATGCACAAGCTCCAACAATTCATTTGAACAATGATGTTTGTTGTGAAATGAAATTCTAGTTTTCTTTCCCAACTGACATTCCTTGCATATTACATTAGTAGGTTTCACCAACTTAGGAAGATCTCTCACAACCTGTGAGGAAATTATCTTGATAATATTGTCAAATTTTACATGGCACATTCTTCTATGCCACAACCAACTTTCATCAACTTGAGCAACCAAACAGCTTTTACTAACAATATTAAGATGAAAGATGTTACCTTTTGTTTTTGTACCAAACGAAATCACATTTCCAGAACTTCCCAATATGTTACACTTTCCATCTTTGAATTGAAGATTATATCCCTTATCAACCATTTGTCCAACACTTAGAAGATTATGCTTCAAACCTTCAACATAAATAACATCATCAATATTATGCTTACCATCAGAAGAAATACATCCTCTATCAAAGATTATACCGCCATTGTTATCACCAAATCTTGCAACACCACCATCATACTTCTCCAGGCTTACAAACTTGCTTTTATCACCTGTCATGTGATGTGAACATCCACTGTCAATTACCCATTCATATTTTTCTTCAACTCGAGCAGCTAGGGATTTCTCCACTTTTGTACAACTAGAAGATTCAGTAGAGACATGATTATTTTCCTTGATAGCAATAAACACAAACTCATCTTCACTTGCATTCCTTTTGTCAGATTTATATCTATCACACCTTCATCAACAACATAATAATACTTTTGAAATTTAGGCTTGTAAGGTCTTGGCTTAGGAACTCTTTCAGGACACCTTGATGCAAAATGACCTATCTTATTGCAAGAAAAACATTTTATATGCAACTTTCCTTTATACTTACTTCTCCTCTAGCTTCCCTTTTGACAATAAGTGCTTCAAGCTCATTCAGTTCTCTTTATTCTTCTTCAATCTATCTCATTTCTTCCTCATATCTAAATAAATTTCTAGAAGAACTTTCACCCGGATCATATCTCTACTTGTCTCTCCCAAAAGTAGTAGCTTTAAATGCAAATTTTGTCTTAGGAAGGGAATCACTGAATTCGCTCAACTCAAAAGCAGTAAGTTTTCTAGCCAGCATATCTCTAGTTATATTTGTCATAGTTTAGAGCTCCTCAATGGCTGCAACTTTGATTTTGTATGCATCAGGCAAGGATCTAAGCACTTTAGCAATAATCTCTGATTCATCCACCTATCCACCAACACATTTGATACCACACACAATTTCATTCACTCTTTGCATGTAAGTAGAAATATTCTCATCATTACCCATCTTCAACAATTTATATTTTCCTTTCACACACTATAGTTTGGCCATCTTCTCATTAGCATCACCTTCATATAAATTTTCCAAATTTTTCTAGATCTCATAAGCAGTTCTTAGATCCATAACATTTGTCATCTCAGAATCAGTCAAAACACTTAGTAATGCTTCCTTAGCCCTGATGTTATATTCAACATCCCTAATCTCAACAGTAGTAGTAGGACCACTATGAGGAATAACATACCTATTACTTGTAATGTTCCAGCAGGATTCACCAATGCACTTCAAATGACACTCCATTCTAGCTTTCCATAGAGACTAATTTGTTCCATAAAATCTTGGATTATCCTTCTTGTATCTCACCATCCCAGATCACCTCAAGTTGTTAAACTTCTTCCAAGTAACCTGCTCTGATACCAATTGTTGGCAACACAAGGGCAGACAACTGAGAGGGGAGGGGTGAATCAGTTGTCATAGAATTTCAAACTTATTAAACTCATTAACCTTTGTTCTCAGATCTGATTAATAACAGTGAAAGCATGAACCAACAACACATCATAAACACACATAACACCAAGATTTTTGCGTGGAAACCCTGTTAGGCGAAAGACCATGGTGGAGGTTAATCCACAAGTTATACCCTATTAAAAGTATAAGAATAATATATGAGGAATGCACATGCATTTAGGCACACTCCCTAGAGCCCACTGCCCAAAGGAAGACTCACTGTCTTACATAAAACATTCAGATTAAATCCATCTAAAGAATTTGAACTGAGAAAGTATCATCTGCTAATGCCTGATTACAGTTCTAGTTAGGCACATGAACAGTTTTTCACTTTCTTTCACTCTTTTTCACACTCTTCTTTGCCTTCAAATGATCTAAAAAATTTCCACACATAGCACTCACACACTTCGCATATATCTCAAATGAAGAAAAAATCACTTATATATATCCACAACAAGAAATTACATTGCTTTATGTCGGCTTCAACACAATAATAGAATGAATGCAAACTATTGACCCAAAACAATAAATATTATCAATGTGCATCAACCAAGGTTGGCCACAACATAGTAGAGACCCATAACAATTTCCTCGAACACAAAACACCTTCAAAGATTCTTCCTCAAAGATCCACAACACGCTTCCATCACCTTGTCGACCATGAACATGAAAAATATGAATACGCAAGAGAAAATATCGGATCGCGAGCACAATGATCAATGCAGACGTGCATCATAGATATAACATGATCTAGAAACATCCACAAACACTTTAGGAACATACGCAACACTTCAGATTACCAAAGACACATTATCTTCTTTTGTGAACACCATTTGTAGTAACATAATAGCTGTTAGAACACATAAACTTATAGCTTGCTCAAATATTCATGCGCACCTCTAAAACTTATGGAGTAGAAACTAGATAGGCTTGAGAAAAAACCCTTTAATCCGCAACATCTAGTTATCAACATATTGAACTTTCTACCGTATTGATCTTCACTGCTTCATAGACAACCTGTAACATGTTTTATTACAATTTTCTCAATATCCTTGACATATACAGTCTTAAAGACATAAATGCTAATAGTGTTGACATCAATGACAACCACATATTAGAAATAAAACTTCAACATCCAACACTCAGGACCATGTGATGACACTCCCTCCTCGACAAACTAGTATTCCCGTGTACTCTCTCCCTTTGGTATGTGATGTCCTCTGGAATCAATGCATGTTCCTTGTGATGTGTTGATGTTGTAAGAATAATTGTTCTATGTTAGCCTTGTTGTGTCAATTGTGGTCATCTATTGTTGTGTGGTACCAAGTGTTATCTCTTAGAATGGGGGGTGGACCCTTGGGTTCCACATGGTTGGGTGGAAGCTGCGTTGTTTTCCATTGGGTTCCCTCACCTTTTCATGTTCGTGAGACTACTCCTAGATTTTAAGACTTCTACCCTTGTTCCAGTTCATGTGAATTAAATTACTTGAAATTGTATTGTATTATAATTCTATTGTATCTTGTACCTACTTTTAATGTACTCTCCCCACATGTATATGAGGAGGCAATATCGTCAGATGTATCGATGTAAATATGTATATAATGTTGAACTCTCTTATGTAATGGACAATGTAAAAGATCCTATTGTATATTTTAGTTAAGTGGATTGTTTCTAAATGATATATTTTTATCTCATGTTATGGCTATTTCATATTGATTGTTCAAATAAATAAGGTGATTAAATGTAATTTCATATTGTAGATGGAAATGGTTAAATATAATGAATTTTCAGTTCTTGCTAGTTTAGTTTATGGGAATATAGTAGCGTTATCACGGACCTTAGAGGAATTAGGATAGAGTTTAAGCTAACGTTTCATTTGAAATCATGTACATATTGTACTTTAAAAAAAAAATGTTCATTTTTAGGTGTTTAGTGTGTTGTCCTCTAGGGTTTCATGACAAGGCGTTACATGTTGGGTTTTTTGAACTAATCTAGATTTGAGTGGGAGCTTGTGCAAAAGATACTTTACGATCTTATTGCAGGAATTTTTAGATGAAAAGTTCATCAGGGAGAATAGAAGTGGATAAATTTTCTAGAAATAATTTTGAAATGTGGAAGCTGAAGATGGAGGATCTATTGATAGATTGAGATCTGTGGGATCTTGTTGATGAGAATGTTTCAAGACCTACAGATCCTACTCAGGCTACTCAATATGATGTTATGGACCATAAAGCCAAGGGTCTAATCAAATTGTGTTTGGCATGTTCTATTTTAATTAATGTCCATAAAGAGACCTCTGGACATAAACTATGGAAGAAGCTTGGTGAGATGTATCAATCCAAATATTTAGTGAATAAGATTTTCATGAGGAAGAAGTTGTATTCCTTGAGAATGGAAGAGGTTTGAAAAATTATAGACCACTTGGAAGCATTCAATATGCTGGTGGCTCAATTGGCATTAGTTGGTGTTAAAATGGATGAGGAGGAGAAATGTCAGATCTTTCTTTGTTCTTTGTCTGATTCGTGGGATTCTCTTATTATGGCTATTGGGAGTACTTCTGTAATTTTTAAGACTGAAGATGTGGTGGGTTCTTTTATTTTTGAAGAGATGAGGAGGAAGGTATCCATCACTACCAAGGAGACACTGAATGTTTGTGGAAGACCTAAGGAAAAAGAAAAGAAAAATGAGAATCATGACAAATCCAAGTCCAAGGGGAGATCTAGGTCTCCTGGAAAGTCCAAAGTTATTTGTTGGAATTCCTGTAATCTTGGACATGTTTGCAAGGAAAGGAAAAAATAAAATAAGAAGAAAAAGAAGAAAATTGATTTTGATTCTAAGTCTGAGAAGCAAGATGGTGATGCATTCATTGCAGCTTTTGCAATTCATTCAAGTAATGATGCATGGTTAATTGACTTAGGTGCATCTTTCCATATGACCTTTAATAGTGTTTGGTTTTCTGGATATGAAGAATTTGATGGAGGTAAGGTGTACTTGGGTGATGATTCTCATTTAGAGATTTTTGGTTGTGGTAAAGTTAAAATCAGATTTCTTTATGGTAGAATAAAATGGACTAATTGTGTGTTGCATATCCCTAGTTTAACATGAAATTTGTTATCTATGAGAAAACTAATAGATGTAGGTGTGTAGGTAGTATTTTCTGATGTAGGATGTAAGATGGTTAGAGGTGTGATGGTGATTACTAGAGGTTTCAGATACAAAATATTGTATAAGCTTGATGCATGCATTATTGAGTGCAATATTACTTATATGAAAAGAAAGTTTGTGGAAGAGGTGAGGGTTTCACATTTAGTAGATGGTCATGGAATCTGGGTACCCAAGGGTGCTCTTTCTTCTGAATCAAAGTTACCTATAGAGAAAAATATGTTATGGAACTAGAGACTTGGCCACATTGGAGAAAAAGGTCTAAGGACCTTGAAAAATAAAAACCTGGTTGAAGGATTGTTTGATCGTAATCTTGCATTCGATTTCTATGAGCATTGCATTTATAGAAAAAAAAACCACGTTTAGTTTTACTCGAGTTCTCATAAATCTTGTTGTGTATTGGATCTTATTCATTATGATGTGGTTGGTCCTGTAGATATTCCTTTGCTTGGTAAATCCACATATTATTTTTCATTTATTGATTATTATAGTGGAAGGACATGGATATATTTTCTAAAGAGTAAATCTGAAGTTTTTCAATTGATTTAAAGAATTTAAATCAATGGTTGAGCTGCAGATCAAAAACAAAATAAAATGTTTAAGGACTGATAATGGCGGTGAATTTTTCCCTAATGATTTTGATAGATTCTATAAATATTGTGGTATTCATAGAAAGAAGATAACTATACATTATCCACAAGAGAATGGAGTTGTAGAAAGAATGAACAAGACATTGATGGAGAAGGCTAGGAGTATGTTAAGTGGTGCTAAGCTACAACAAAGGTTTTAGGCTAAAGTTATTGCTACTGCATGTTACTTAATTAGTAGGTCTCATACATCATCTCTTGTTGATAAGACACCTATAGAGGCATGGTTGGGTCATAAACCTTCATTAAGACATCTTAAAGTTTTTGATTGTGAGACATATGCACATGTGCCAAAGGAGAAGCAAACAAAGTTGGAGAACAAGGCTGTGAAATATATCTTCATCTGATATAGTTATGGTGTGAAAGGATACAAGCTTTGAGATCCTATTGCACAAAAAGTATATATAGTAGAAGTGTTATTTTTAGAGAAAATAAGCCTTCTTCGGTTACATTGTAGCTAGAACAAAGTAAATAAGAATATGCAATCCAATTTATTTTTACACCTGAGAAAGTTGAATTGAGACCCATGGATAGACAAGAAGTTGATGAGAGCTCATCTAGCTCTAAACCTTTAGAAGAGGAGGAATAACCTCCAACTCAACTTGTTTGTAGGTCTACAAGGCATAGACGACCACCTGAAAGGTATACACCTGATGATTGGAGATGTATTTTTTATTTGAATACTAACATGGATGAATCTAGATCTGTAGAAGAGGCATTAGGTATGAATGATGCAGAATGTTGGAAGATTTCTATGGATGAAGAAATGGTATCTTTGAAAAATAATAATACATGGGATCTTGTACCATTGCCTAAAGGATTAAAACCTATTGGTTGCAAATGGGTGTTCAAGAAAAAGATTGGTTCAGATAGAGGTATTGAGAAGTACAAGGCAAGGTTGGTTGTAAAAGGTTGCTCTCAAGTTGAGGGTGTTGATTATGGTGAGATATTCTCTCTTGTTGCAAAAATGGCATCCATTAGATTTTTGCTTTCTATTATTGTTGCTTATGATTTAGAGGTTGAGCAAATGGATGTGAAAATTTCTTTCCTTCATGGTGACTTGGAGGAGGATATTTATATGACACAGCCAGAACACTACATGGTGAAAGGTAAAAGTAAGTTGGTTTTCAAATTGAATAAATCTTTGCATAGCTTAAAACAGAGTCCTAGGATGTGGTACCAAAAATTTGATACATATGTGTTGAGTTTTGGATTTGAGAATTCTAAATCAAACCATTATATTTATTATAAAATTGATGGTGATCATTTCCTTTTTATTGCATTATATGTTGATGATATGTTATTTATTGGCAAAGGGAAAGGTATGAATTGATAACTGAAATCACAACTTGTTGCTAAATTTGAAATGAAAGAGCTTGGTGCAGCTCTAGACACATTCTTGGGATGGAAATTAAAAGAGATAGAGTGAACATAAAGCTATGGCTTGGCCAAATTAAGTATGTCAATTCAATTTTACAAAGATTTAACATGCAGTATTATAGATCATTGTGTGTTCCCCTTTTTGTTGGAACAAAGTTATCTATTTTAGATTGTTGAACATCTCCATCAGAGATGGAAGACATGAGTAGAGTGTCTTACCAAAGTGCAGTTGGAATTTTGATGTATGCTATGGTTTGTACTAGACTAGAAAGTGCCCAAGTAGTGAGAGTTTTTTCTAGATATATGTCTGATCCTGGTAGAGTTCATTGGGATGCAGTTAAAGGGGTCTTCAAATATTTGTCTAGTACCTCAGATTATTCCTTGTGTTATCATAGTAATGTGACTGAAGATGAGATTTTCCTTGATATTCATGGTTGTGTGGATTCAAAATGGGCAGGTGATATTGATAGAAAATGATTTGCCAATGCTTATGTGTTTACTTTATTTAGTGGTTCAATCAGTTGGATGAGTAAGTGACAGGTTGTGGTTGTTTTGTCCACTACTGAAGAAGAGTATATGATAGCTACTCATGCTTGTAAAGAAGCCATTTGGCTTAAGAGACTATGTTGAGATATTGGAATAAAACAATTTGCAATGAAAATTTATTATGATAGTTAGAGTATGATATGTCTAGCCAAGAACCCGACATTTCAAGCCAGAACCAAGCACATTGATGTACAGTATCATTTTTTTTGAGATATCATTAAAGATGATAGGGTGAAACTAGTTAAGGTAGAAATTTTGATGAATGTTGCTAATTCTTTAACTAAGCCTATGAGCCTAGAGAAGTTCATATGGTGTTTAGAGACTACAAACATTTCTACCCCTAGCAATTAAGAGACAATGTCTACTCCCTCTCGTTGCTCTTGCAAGGTGTTCGACAAGAGGGAGTTTTGTTGGGAAATTATGTCTCAACCTTGCAATTATATAAAGGTTATTGTTGATAAGATATATATGAATATATATATCCTAGTTACACTAATAGGTGTAACATACAATGGCAACAAGGGGAGGAGTGGGATGCGTGTAAAGAATTTTTTGTTAACTTTTTCAAAAAACTGCTAAAATGACCGACATACATTAAATAAATGATACATTGTAAGTCTAGGCTATTAATTGTTAGATTTTAGATCTATTGGTGGATTTTTTTTGGTTTGTCTTTCCCCAGATGGTAACCCTATTTTATGAGGGCATTGTACTACGATTGCAAATAGTGATGTATTCTGAGAGTCTGATAGTAGTCATGTTGTCTCTGAATCTCTAGTGGTGATACTCCTATGAGAAGCTTTCTCTACAAGTATATTGTAATCTTTGTGATTTATAAATAATATATTGGGCAGCTTTTGGAGTGTGGGGTTTTTCTCCAGAAAGGGTTTTCCCCACATAAATCACTATGTTGTGACATGCATGATATTTATGATTATTTCTATTTAAGTTTTTGTAATTGTTAAAGATTTATAAAAAATTTACATGATTCTCCTCTCAAGATTAGTGTAGGAATTTTTTACGCTACCTTAACTTTCTTAAAATTAGAACCTTTGAGGTGATAAACATTCCCATTTATCCTTGTTACTGTAGCAACTAAGTTCAGGATCCTCCTTTTTTGATTTTGCAACCATCTTGAAATACTAGATTATATACTTTTCTGCATATTTATCCTACACTTAGAAGATTATAGCAGAGACCCTTGACATAAAGACATCATACGCATTATGCTTGCCATCAAAACTAATTGAACATTTCCATATCTTAGCAAATGTATCATCACCAAACTTAACAAGATCACATTTAAACTTCTCAAGTTTAACAAACTTACTCTTATCACCTGTCATGTGATTTGAGCATCCACTACTATTTATCTAGTGACTCTTCCCTTGTTTGGCATGAAAAGAAGTCACTATAGTCCCTTTGATGTTGTGACCTATTTCTGGAGCAATTTTCTTCATACATCTTTTAGAGTCAGTAGCATTATTTCCAAAATTTAAATCCATGAACAAGCATTCATCATTTTCATCATCCAGGTAGTCAAATTCATCATCAGATATTCTAGCATCTTCTTTAACATAATAACTTCTCTTCAAAGATTTATCTTTGTTATCCTTATATTTATCATTTGAAACTTTGGCTGGACATATTGAAGCATAATGACCTATCTTTCCATAGGTAAAATATTTGATAAGTAACTTAACTTTGTACCTTCCAGTTCCCTTTTTCAATCTCCTAATAAAATTTTGTTCTATCTCATCAAGATCATTCGGATCTAATCCATCATCATTCTCTATTTTTCTAGCTTTAAAAGTAGTCTCTTTTCTTGAATCATTTTGACCATTTCTCAATTCAAAAGTAGTTAAAGCACCAAATAACTGATCTCTAAAATAATGATCTAAATCTTGACCTTCCTCAATAGTAAAAAAATTATGACTATAAGATTTAGGAATAGTTCTTAATATCTTCTAGGGATAAATTTAAGAATCCCCCCCCGGCAAAGGTGTAAAATCCTAGTGAATCTTTTACACTTCCTAATAAAAATATTGATTTTATTGGCAATTTTTTTTGTTTTTCGGAAAAAAAATTCTCAATTGGTGAATCTTTTGTAATCACTAGAAGTCTGTGGAGAATCTTGGTGAATTGCAATTTTTTAAAAATCAATAAAATATTTCCATTAGCGAATAAAACATGTTTTCAAACCAACAAGTTATTTCTATCAGTGAATTAACGCTGTGCTCAAACAAATAAAATATTTTTGTTGGCAATTCAAAAAAAAATTCCAACCAAAAAAAATATTTTCATTGAAAAATTAAACCTATTTTCAAATGAATTAAAAAACCATTGGAAAATTAAACATAATCTCAAACCAATAAAATGAAGGGAAAACAAGGATGGATCTAATGACCTAATAGTGTGGAATACATTCCCTTAACACTAATACAATAGAGGAGAAGAGCAAAAACTGATTCTAATAGCTTCTAAAATCTGCTGAGATGAGTACATACAACATAAAAGAGATAATAGATTAAGCATTCACAGATGACACAAGTATTTACGTGGGAAAACCTTTTCAGGTAAAAAACCCACCACACCAAGCAAAGACAATTTTGTATTACAACAATAAAATATTACATACAAAATTATTCAGTCTTCACTCTTTGATTAGCTCACATCAACTCTCAAGTTAATTTCTTTGTTACAATACTTCCTTCCAAAGTATACAATGAAATCAAATCACTTACATTTACTTGCACTCGACTTACATACCAAGACCGTCATCTTTGGTTTACATAAAATATTGTATTCAACAGACAAAGTCATACATCACATTCAATGTCTCAACCAATCCCACAGCTTCAGGTTCATGCATCGAACTTGTAGTATGGCATCGATCTTCCCATATCTCATCGAGCCACCCAAGCATTCAATTCCTTTCCATAATCGGGTTCTTGTCACCAACCGAACAAGACATGCAATTACTGCCTAACTGTTTTGGCTTTTGGCCAATCAACATTATGTCAAACTGCCACGTGTCCTTCTTCCATTTGTTGTGTGCTTTGACCATCTGGTCCAACTCGGTCAACCGAGCTCCAAGCTCATCCGAGCTCCTACCGTGCTACTGCAACCCTGTTTGAGTCACCTCGCAATAAGGCAGAGAGCTCATCCGAGCTCACCTTGACCTTACCTGTGCTACCATTGTCCAGACCATCTCACCTCGTGGTATGGCGATAAGTAGCCTGGGTGACCATTGGCGGTCAAACTACGCTACCACAGAGGGTGCCAAGCCACCCCGCGGTAGGGCGTTGACTGCCGGCTAGACCGCTGGTGGTCTTACCACAACCATCACGATCAACAAGCTCACCACCCGAAGTGGAGCGGTAATAGCCAGGCTCACCATTGGTGGTCACACCGCAGCCACCACGGTGAGCCAACTCATCACCCACAGTGGGGCGGTAACCGCCAGGCTCATCGTTGGCAGATTCAATGCGGCCACCGTGGTGAGTCAACTCACTGCCCACAGTGGGGTGGTAAACCACTAGGCTCACTGTTGACGGTTTACCATGGCCACCGTGGTCAGAATGACCACCACTTGCGGTACAGTGGTGAATGGCGAGGTAGGCCGCAAGCCACCTACCGAGGTCACCATGGTGAGTAAACTCACCATGTGCGGTAAGGCGATAACTGCCAAGCCAGTCACCGCGACACCGCCAAGGCAAGGCTAGGCCGCTGCAATAAAGCAGTTAAGGCTGAAACTTGAAATTTTTCACCAAGTCTAATTTGATTTAGGCTTAGAACTGGAGGATGAGACACAAATTTCCCAACAAGCTCCCATTTGGCGAAGACTTCCAGCTCCCCCTAGATTTCGAAAAATCACTGACGGTCATAGGCCCTAAGGCCCATCGATTCTGCGCACCATCTAAACTTGTCTGTGCTCACCGAATTTATCAACGCATCTACAAAATTCTTCAAATTGTTGACATTTTCAAGACAGACTCTTCCATCTTCCACCATGTCGCTCATGAAGTGAAACTGCACATCAATGTGCTTCGTCCTGGCATGGAAGGTCAGATTCTTTTCCAAATAAATGGCACTTTGACTGTCACAACAAATAGTGATTTTCCCTGCATTAAAACCAATGTCTGAACACAAACGCCTCAGCCAGACTGCTTCCTTGCAAGCGTTAGTTTCAGGCATATACTTTGCCTCTGTCATGGATAAAGCAACTACAGCTTGTCACTTGCTCATCCAGCCGATTGCTCCACCATTAAGCATGAATGCATATCCACTGGTGGATCTTCTACTGTTAATGTCCCTTGCCCAATCAGAATCAACATATCCTTGAATGCTGAGAGTCCTCTGTGATGCAACCAAACTTCCATGGTAACACAGAGCATAATCTAAAGTCCCCTTCAAATACCTAAATACTCTCTTCATAGCATCCCAATGTGATCTTCTCAGATTTTCAATAAAATGGCTTAGAACTCCCACTGCTTGGGAAATGTTTGGTCTAGTACAAACCATCACATACATTAAACTGCCAACAACACTTGCATAAGGCACATTGGTCATGTCCTCCATCTCAGTAGCAATTTTTGGATAATCTTCAATAGATAGTTTCATTCCCTACAAGACTGGAACAACTAGCTGCTTGCAGTCATTCATACCAAATCTCTCCAAAATGGTGTTCACATACTTACTTTGACTTACCCAAAGCTTTCTGCTTGTTCTGTTCTTGGTTATCTCCTTTCCTAGAATATACCTAGCTGCACCAAGATCTTTCATTTCGAACTTTGTAGACAACTGAGATTTAAGATCATAAATCATAGTTTTGTTATTTCCTATGAATAACATATCATTCACGTACAGTGTAATAACAAGCACACGATCATTCTTAGATTTATGATATACACAATGATTAGATTTTGATCTTACAAATCCCATAGACAACACAAAAGTGTCAAATTTCTGGTACCACATTCTAGGAAACTGCTTCAAACCATACAAAGATTTATTTAACTTACAGACTAGATTTTGTTTACCTTTCAAAACGAAATGCTCAGACTAGGACATATAAATTTCTTCTTCCAACTCACCATGGAGAAATGTTGTCTTCACATCAATGACAACAAAAATCTGATGGATGTCAGCTTTGCTACAGGGGAAAAAATCTCTCCATAATCAATTCCTTCGATTTGGGAAAAATACTTTGCAACCAGTCATGCCTTATACTTCTCAACACTGCCATCAAGACCTGTTTTCTTTTTGAATATCCACTTACAGCCAACAAGCTTTCACCCTTTTGACAATGGTACGAAATCCCAGGTTTCATTCTTCTTCAATGAATCCATTTCTTCATTCATGGCTTCCAGCCAATAATTCAAATTAGTCATGTTGATTGCTTCTTTTACAATCCTAGGCTCATCAGTGCTAGTAATTAAGGCATAGGCACAGTTTGAATTTAACAATGAGAAACCATACCTTTCAGGTTATCTTTTTTCTCGTGTAGATCTCCTTACAGGCTAAGGTTGTGGTTCTTCATCATCAGAACTTCCAGAGCTTCTTGAACTCTCCTCAGTCTCAGGTACACCATGCAACTCTTCCCTTGCTAGAGTTTGGGGAATCTCAACTGCATCCTTCTTCTTGTCACTCTGATTTGTCTCAAGTTGTTGATCACTTACTGAAGGTTTCAGCTCACGAAATATCACACTTCTATTGTACAAACACTTCTCAGTAATAGGGTTCCAAAGCTTGTATCCCTTCACACCAACTCCATAGCCGATGAGAATACACTTGACAGCCTTGTTATCCAATTTTGATCTCTTTTCATTTGGCACATAAACATATGCCTCACAGCCAAAGACACATACATGCCTCAGAGAGGGCTTCTTACCAGACCATGCTTCAAAAGGCGTCTTATCAACAAGAGCAGAGCAAGGAGATCGGTTTATCAGATAATATGCTGTAGCCACAACCTCAACCTAGAATTTCTGCTCCAGACTAGCACTGCTCAACATAATCCTTGCCTTTTCCATCAACGTCTTGTTTAACCTTTCAGCAACTCCATTCTACTGTAGAGTTTAAGACGTTGTCTTATGCCTTTTAATTCCATGATCTGTACAACACCTTTCAAAATATGCAGAACAAAACTCA
The DNA here is from genome assembly GCA_007115665.2 of Sequoiadendron giganteum. NCBI lineage: Eukaryota > Viridiplantae > Streptophyta > Pinopsida > Cupressales > Cupressaceae > Sequoiadendron > Sequoiadendron giganteum. The sequence goes on from CM021103.1 coordinate 706,949,469, forward strand.
CTACCATTGTCTGTCCTCAAACATTTAATTTTCCTTCTAGTCTGATTCTCAACCAAAGATTTAAATTCTTTAAACCAACTGAACACTTCTGATTTACTTTTAAGAAAGTATACAAATTCCCTTCTCGAACAGTCATCAATAAAAGAAACATAATATCTAGACTTTGATAACGAAGGAACATTAACTGGACCAAACACATAAGAATGAACATAATCCAATATACCAGAAGATTTATGAGGACTCGAGTAAAATGAAACACGGTGTTGTTTTCCATAGATACAATGTTCACAAAAATCAAACTCAAGGTTACAATCATCAATCCCTTCTACAAGATTTTTATTATTAAATATTTTTAAACCTTTCTCACCTATGTGACCAAGTCTATGATGCCACAACATAGTCTTCTCAGCTGGGAGTTTTACCTCCAGAGCATTTGCAGACAGAGAAGAGTCTTCATCTTCCTCTACAGGAGCAGCTTTACTTGACTTTGTAGAGGCACTATTACATTGAACAAGACGTGTATCCAACTTATACAGAGTGCCAGTACGAACACCCTTAGCTAGAACCATTGCACCTCTAGCCATTTTACATCCTTTACTTGAGAAAGAAACTTCTACACCAACATCATTTAACTTACTGACAGAAATAATATTTCGAGACAGACCTAGTATATCCAATACGCCACCAATACCTTTGACTCTCCCGTCGGGAAACTAAATTCTGAATCTTCCTCTACCAACTATCTCCAACATTGAATCACTTTCCAAGTACACCTTTCCACCGTCATACTTCTCATACTTGGAGAGCCATTCTCTATGGGACGTCATGTGAAAGGATGCACTTGAGTTAACTAGCCATACATCATCTGATGCCTGGGTTGTCAAGGTTGTTGCAATGAAGGCATCTACATCACTTTGAGAAGATTCATTATCATAAGAATTCTTCTTCTTCTTCTCCTTACAATCCTTTTGGATGTGACCAGGTTGCCCACAGTTCCAACATCTCACCTTGAACTTTTTACCAGGAGATTTTGATCTCCCTGCAGATTTGGATTTTGAATTCTTGTCTTTCTTATTGCCTTTCTCCTTTGGTCTACCTCGAACAACAAGAGCCTCTTTGGCCATCTCAGAATACTTCCTTCACATTTCTTCAGACATAAGCGAAGCAACCACATCATCCATCTTAAAATGCAGTGGTTGTGCTTCCAATAGCCATCACCAGATGATCCCAACTATCAGGTAATGAACACAATAGGAGCATGCAACGATCCTCCTCCTCGGTCTTTACACCTATAGATGTCAGATGAGTAACACTCATGTTAAACAAGTTTAGATGGTCTGCAACAGATGCACCTTCTTCCATCTTCAAGGAGTACAACTTCTTCCTCGGGAATAACTTATTTACTAAAGACTTTCCCTGATAAATATCACCAAGCTTCTTCCATAATAATTCTGCAGACTGCTCCTCATGGACATTCAGGAGTATAGAATCGGCTAGACTTAGTCTTATCAAACCTCTTGCTTTTCTATCAGCAAGGTACCAAGCCTCTTGTGTCGTACTTTGTGGTTTAGTTCCAGACGCTGCTAACCAGAGGTCTCTATCCACCAACAAGTCTTCCATTTTGAGTTTTCATAACTCAAAGTTGTTGCCATTAAACTTTTCAATATCTACTCTACCTGATGTACTCGCCATCTCAAACAGAAACAAGTTTTAACAATGCAAGACTCCCACTGAAATAGTATTAGCACAAAAAATTGACCTTTTTTCTCAAGGATAACACAACTAGCCAGGCTCTGATACCACTTGAAGGGAAAATAGGGATGATCTAATGACCCAATAGTGCGGAATACATTCCCTTAACACTAATACAACAAAGGAGAAGAGCAAACTCTGATTCTAATAGCTTCTAAAATCTATTGAGATGAGTACATACAACATAAAAGAGATAAAATATTAAGCATTCACAGATGACACAAGTATTTACGTGGGAAAACCTTTTCAGGTAAAAAACCCACCACACCAAGCAAAGACAATTTTGTATTACAGCGATAAAATATTACATAAAAAATTATTCAGTCTTCACTCTCTGATTAGTTCACAACAACTCTCAAGCTAATTTCTCTCTTACAGTACTTCCTTCCAAAGTATACAATGAAATCAAATCACTTACATTTACTTGCACTCGATTTACATACCAAGACTGTCACCTTTTGGTTTACATAAAATATTGTATTCGACAAACAATGCCATACATCACATTCAATGTCTCAACCAATCCCACGGCTTCAGGTTCATGCATCGAACTTGCAGTACGCTATCGATCTTCCCTGATCTCATCGAGCCACCCAGGCATTCAATTTCTCGCCATAATCGGGTTCCTGTCACTAGTCAAACAAGACATGCAATTACTGCCTTTACTATTTTGGCTTTTGGCCAATCAATGTTCTGTCAAACTGCCATGTGTCCTTCTGCCATTCGCTGTGTGCTTTGACCACCTGGTCCAACTCAGTCAACCGAGCTCCAAGCTCATCCAAGCTCGTACCGTGCTACCGCAGCCCTGTCTGAGTCACCTCATGGTAAGGCGATGAGCTCATTTGAGCTCACCCCAACCTTACTCGCGCTACCGCTGCCCAGACCATCTCGCCTCGTGGTATGGCAGTGACCGTCGACTAGACCACTGGCGGTCTTACCACAACCACCATGGTGAGCAAGCTCACTGCCCGCGGTGGAGCGGTAACAATCAGGCTCACCGTTGGCGGTCACACCAAGACCACCGTGGTGAGCCAACTCACCACCCACGATGGGGCAGTAACTGCCAGGCTCATTGTTGTTGGCTTCACTGCGACCACCGCGGTGAGTTGGCTCACTACCCGTAGTGGGGCGATAAACTGCCAAGCTCACTGCTGATGGTTTACCGTGGCCACCGCGGTCAGAATGACCACCTCTTGTAGTACAATGGTGAATGGCGAGGCAAGCACAAGCTGCCTACCATAGTCACCACGGTGAGTAAACACACTGCGCGTGGTAAGGCGATAACTGCCAAGCTAGTCACTGCAGCACCGCCAAGGCAGAGCAAGGCCGCTGCGGTAAAGCGGTTAAGGCTGAAACATGAAATTTTCCACCAAGTCTGATTTGATTTAGGCTTAGAACTAGAAGTTGAGACACAAATTTCCTAACATAAAAATTCATTCAAAAAATAAATTGGTATGCCAATAATAAATCATAGCATGGGTGGCGAAAATATCAAATGTTACACATATTGTTCTATTTCGGGACAAAGTTTTGACACATCCAAATTCCTTAATAAAGTGTTCAGAATGGGGACAAGTGTCAACATATAAATTATGTATGAAGCCATATGTCAGCAAAAATCAATATAACCCACATCCATTCGATGAATTTTCGATGGACGACTATAGTTGCATTCCAAAAGAAAATGTTTGAAGCACTAGACTTGCGAATTCAAACCTTCGGAATAACACTAGAACCATTGGATTTCTAAAAATCAATGGTTGACATTTTATGATGAGGGTACTCCCCTTGCAATCTAAAACTCACAAAAACAATGGATAATGGCACAAACAAGATGTAAGAAGGAAAGCAAATATTTTCTATTATCACTGAAATGAAAATGAAATTACAACATTATATTTTCCATCACATGGGATTTTCTGATAACATAAATTTGCAAATTTGCAAATTGGAGCCACCAACTACATTGTCCTAGCCCCCCTCTTTCACATCATTTATTTGGAAGGTGTAACCACCCTAGAATCTTCTTGAAAGTGTAACTTCCTCAAGAAGATATTTCAAAATTTTATTAATTTTGGTAGTACAACTTCACGGGGTCATAACTCTTGATCCGACCATCATATTTCCTATTATATTACCTTTTTGGAAAGCTCTCGAGAAATTTTTCAGGCCTTTACAAATATAAAGACCAACCACTTTCGTTTTCCACCATTTTTTAGGCCCATCCGAAGCCTCTAAGTGCCTCAAAATTGACTCTAAAGATTTTACTAGGATTTTTGAAAATTGAAATTTTAATCTCTCAAATGACAAATGGTATTGAAGTGATTTCTTTGCCATTAGCTTCAATTTTCCATTCTGGAGGTTTGTGTAAGATTTTGTGTCCAACCGTGCATAAATGCAAACTTACTAAAATAATAACCCTACCAAATTTATCCCTTATTGAATAGAAACAACACTTTTTTTGGGTGATGCAAGATTGCTCTTACACCCTAGATGATCCTGCATCAAACACCAGGGGTAATTTGAAAAGTGACCCTATCACTTCTCAGGAACTAGAGGGAAACCAAGATGGTTAACCTCAGACTCAGATAACCATGATGAATCTTCAACAGGTCTTCCTCTCCATTTCACCAAGTACTCTGCATATTTCCTGTTTCTCATGCTTCTTCCCACACAGCTATCCAAAATGTCTTCTATCTCCTACTTTTTTGAAGTGGGTGCCAAAATATTCCACTGTGCCTCTATTATTTCTTCATCAATTCCTCCCTCATGATATTGTGTTAAATCTGAGATGCTAAACACAGGTGAAATATGAATTCCATCAGGTAACTCTACCTCATATGCATTTCTTGAATCATGCTTCTTCAGGATCTTGCATGGTCCAAACTTCTTCATCTTCAACTTGTTGTATGTACTAATTGGAAACCTTTCCTTTCACAAATGAACCATGACTTCATCTCCTACCTAGAACTCCTTATACCTCCTTTTCTGATCTGCCTTAGCCTTATATTAAGAGTTCATCTTATTGATATGCTTCTTCACCTCATCATGCAAATTCTTCAAGTGCTCAAAAAAATCTTCAGCCTCGGCACTACTTTTCTCTCCTTTATCCATCTTTCTTAGTTCAGAAGCATTCCTTAGACTACTCCCATATACAATCTAGAATGGTGATTTACTAGTGCTCCTGTTGATAGAATTATTATAAGAAAATTCCACCCGTGCTAAAATCAAATCCAATCCCTTTGGTTTATCTCCTACTAAGCATCTTAACAGGTTACCCAAATTCCTATTGACCACCTCCATTTGTCCATCAGTCTGTGGATGGTGTGCAAAACTGAACTTCAAACCTGTCTTCAACTTCTTCCATAATGTTCTCCAAAAATAACCAACAAATTTGGTATCTCTATCTGAAACTATACTCTTTGGTAGACCATGTAGTCTCACCTCCTCTCTGAAAAACAACTCTGCAATATGAACAACATCACTGGTCTTATGACACGGAATGAAATGTGCCATCTTGAAAAATCTATCCACCACCACAAATATGGAATCATGACCTCTTTGTGTCCTTGGAAAGCCAAGAACAAAATCCATGCTAATATCCTCCCATAGCCTCTCATGTACAGGTAATGGCTAATACAATCCAATATTTTGACTTGTTCCTTTTTCCATTTGACATACTCTGCAACTTTGAACAAACTTCTTCACATCCTATTGTAACTATGGCCAATAATAATTCTCACTAACAAGAGCAATGGTCTTATCTCGACCGAAATGCCTAGCCAATCCTCCACTATGCTTCTCCTTGATTATATTCTCTCTCATAGAACTCCTTGGAATACAAAATTGGCTTCCTTTAAACAACATCCCATCTTGGATTAAGAAATCCAACCATCTGGTCCTATCCAATGTAACAGGTTCCAAACAAGCCTTCCAAGCTTCTACAAAGTCCGGATCTTTAGGATACAAACTCTTGAGTTCATTGAACCCAAAAACCTCTATATTCATCCCTATCAATAGATTTTTCCTTCTACTTAAGGCATCTGCAACTCTGTTTGACCTTCCACTCTTGTGTTTCAAAACAAAAGTATAACTCTGCAAAAACTCAAGCCATTTCAAGTGCCTTTGATTTAACTTTCCTTGACTATTGAGATACTACAAAGCCTGGTGATCAGTATATAAAACAAATTCTTTTGGAAACAAATAGTGTCTCCATTTCTTCAAAACCTGAACTATAGCATAAAACTCTTGATCATAGACAAAATATTTCTTCTTTGCATCATTCAACTTCTCACTAAAATAGGCAACAGGCTTACCTTCTTGACTCAAAACAACTCCTACAACAGTGCCACTAGCATCACAATCTACCTGAAAGACCTTATTGAAATTTGGAAGTGCCAAAATAGGTTGCTCTATAACTTTCTTCTTCAACATATCAAAACTTTTGGATGCTCCTGTAGTCCACTTAAACTCTTTCCTATCTCTCTCATTGCTTCAGTTAGAGGTGCACAAATACTACTGAAATTCTTAATAAACTTTCTGTAAAAACTTGCTAGACCATGAAATGATCTTACCTCTGTAACACTCCTCGGGTTAGGCCATTCGATGATAGATCTCACCTTCTTTGGGTCCATTTTAAGACCCTCTGTTGAGACAAAAAATCCTAGATACACCAATTCTCTCTTCACAAAGCTACATTTCTTCAAATTAATCAACAAATTCTCCTCCCTTAGCTTCTCAAAAACCTTTCTGATATGCATCAAATGCTCCTCCGATGTCTTGCTAAAAATTAAAATGTCATCCAAATAAACAATAATAAATTTACCCAAAAACTCTTTGAGTACCTCATTCATGAGCCACGTGAAGGTGCTCAGTGCGTTGGTTAGCCCAAAGGGCACTCGTACAGGCCCTCTTTTGTCTTGAATTTTGTCTTCCATTCGTCTCCTTCTCTAATACGAATCTGGTGATAACCACTCTTCAAATCTATCTCCGTGAAGTACTCAAATCCACTCAAACAATCCATGATGTCATCCATCCTTGGTTAGGGAAATTTATACTTGATGGTGGTCTTATTGATGGCTCTAGAATCTATACACATCCGCCATTCTCCATCCTTCTTTGGTGCTAGTACTGTAGGTTCTGCACATGGACTCAAACTCTCTCTAATCAATCCCTTCCTCAATAATTCTTGCACTTGTCTATTCAAATATTCACTCTCTGCTGGAGTCATATGATGATCTACCTTATTTGGAAAACTGGCTCCAATGATCTGGTCCATCTGATGACTAATATTTCTTACTAGAGGCAAACCTTCAGGTACGTTATCAGAAATAATATCTTGAAACTCATTCAACAAATCTGAAACCTCTACAGGTACCTCATTAGTATCTTCTTTATCAACTCTAGAGGTCAATGCAAAACACATATGCTCATGCCTCATACCTTCCAGGAACTTTCTTCCATAAACCAAAGAAATTCTTGCATTACTGCATACCTTTTCCTCTAACTCTTTCAAGGGCTTTAACTTATGATGAAACCCATCCTTTGTCAAAGAATAGGTGTTGGCATGTCCATCATGTACTGCTCACCAATCAAACTGCCATGGTCTACCTAACAACATATGACAAACATCCATAGGTATAATATCACATAATACCTCATCATGGTAATTTCCAATCTTGAAGCTTACTAGACATTGTTCATTTACCAAATCTTTAGGGTCCTTCTGCAACCAAGCAATCCGGTATGGATTCAGATACCTTCTTCTTTCCAACCACAACTTACTAACCATCTCTTCTGAAACAAGGTTATCAGTACTACCTCCATCAATAATAACATTGCAAACTTTACCTTCACACTTGCATCTAGTGCGAAACAAATTCTTCCTTTGAGTTGGCTGTTTCTCCTCATTTAGCAAGGCTCTTCTAGTAACAAGAACCTCTACTCTTTTTGCATCCTCAGAATGTGAAGACTCGACATCTTCATCTACATGTGCAACTCATGCATCACCCTCAAGTCTTCTATTTGTCCTTCCCTGATGTTGAGGACACTCATATGCCCTATGCCCTTCTTCTCCACACTGGAAACAGGTTCCACGAAAGCCTCCTCTTCTCGGTCCTCGTCCAGATCTTCCTCTTCCTCGATCTCCATTATTCTGATCACGAGGATGATAGTTATTATCTCCTTTATGGTTTTGATTGCTACTAGATCCTTCGCCCTTCCTTTGATCTTTATTTCTACCTCCATATGGTCGTCCACTAGTCTTTCCACCATGACCTCCACCTCTTTGCTTGCTTTCAAACCTTCTATTCAACTTTTCTTCTACCTTCAAAGAAAAATAATATGCATCTTCAATGGTAGAAATTATTACAAGACTCAACTCTTCTTGAATGCTTAACTTCAACCCATTTATGTATCGGGAAACTTTATCCTTGTTGGCCTCAGAATGACGTGTTCTTATCAAGACTCGGTAGAATTATTCTGTATACTCCTTAACATATTTTCCTTCTTGTTTCAACCCTTGCATCTTCTTCAACAAATCCAACTCATAGTCCCCAGGAATGAACTGCCTCTTCAATTTTTCCACCATCCGATCCCATCTTGTTATTTTCTCTTTCCCTCTTCTATTTCTTTCCAACTGGACTTCTTTCCACCATATGCTAGCATGGCCTTTCAATTTGGCCTTTGCAAATTTAACCCTATCTGGGTCTTCTATTTCCTCATACTCAAAATACTCTTCCATGTCATTGATCCAATCGATCAGCTCCTCTGGATTTAGGTTTCCTGAAAAAATAGAAACTTCTATCTTCGGCCTCTTTCCAATCTTGGAAATGGCCCTAATCAATCTCACTTCTCTAAAATCCATTACATCCTGTGCTTCCTCCTCGAATGGCTCCTCATCTTTAGCCTTATCCTCACTTTCATCTCTTCTTCTGAAATCAGCTCCCCTATGCATCTCCTCTTGTAGTGCTTGAACTTGTCTCTGGAGGGCTCTAAAACCCTCTTCTGTTACCCCAAAATTTCTTCCACCACGGTTTCTTCGTGGAGGAATCTTTTCTCATAGACCCACAATCACAAGTCCTGGTGCAAACTACCTCACATTCGGCGATCTGTTTACACACTTAGGAAAACCCACTCTGATACCACTTGATGAGGGTACTCCACTTACAATCTAAAACTCACAAAAACAACAGATAATGGCACAAACAAGATGCAAGAAGGAAAGAAAATATTTTCTATTATCACTAAAATGAAAATGAAATTACAACATTATATTTTCCATCACATGGGATTTTTAATTTACATAAATTTACAAATCTACAAATTGGAGCCACCAACTACACTGCCCTAGCCCCCCTCTTTCACATCATTTATTTGGAAGGTGTAACTACCCTAGAATCTTCTGGAAAGTGTAACTTCCTCAAGAAGATATTTCAAAAATTTATTAATTTTGGTAGTACAACTTCACGGGGTCATAACTCTTGATCCGACCATCATATTTCCTATTATATAACCTTTTTGGAAAGCTCTCGAGAAAATTTTCAAGCCTTTGCAAATATAAAGGCCGACCATTTTCATTTTCCATCATTTTTCAAGCCCATCCGAAGCCTCTAAGTGCCTCAAAATTGACTCTGGAGATTTTAATAGGATTTTTTAAAATTGAAATTTTAATCTCTCAAATGACAAATGGTATTGAAGTGATCTCTTCACCATTGGCTTCAATTTTCCATTCCAGAGTTTTGTGTAAGATTTTGTGTCCAACCGTGCATAAATGCAAACTTACTAAAATACTAACCCTACCAAATTTAGCCCTTATTGAAAAGAAACAACATTTTATTTTTGGGTGATGCAAGATTGCTCTGACACCCTGGATGCTCCTGCATCATTTTATTACTTATTAAATCACTTAAAGTCATGACATCCAAAATAATATTTTATCGTTGACTGGATACCGACAGTTGAAGGTCACTAAAGTTATGTCTTAATCCTTTGGAGTAATTGTGGTGACTGACCCCTCGACCTAGGCAACTACTGGTTCTATGGAGTATCAAAGTTAGGTGACAAATATTTTCTCATGAAAAATCAATGGTTGATTGGTGATTAATGATTGGGTGGCTCTCGTGCATCTGCATTGATGAGAAGGTGATGTCATCAATTTTTCATGATAATGAGGGATTGTGACATCTATCCTCGGTGTGACCAAGCCTCAGCTTGTGGTTAATGGTCTAAAAGGAATCAATGTTCAACGCTAAGTTCATTAGAGATCAACAATCGCAAGATAGACAACTATAGTTTCATTTTGAAATAAAATGTTTGAAGCACTAGACTTGTGAATTCAAACCTTTAAAATAATTCCAGAATCGTTAGATTTTAAAATATCAATGGTTGATATTTTATTATTTTGTAAATAACTTAAAGCCATGACTCAATTTTTTTAAAATAATATTGTCACATCAAGTGTTGAATTAAATGTTAAGTGTTGAATATTTGATGTCATTGTCTTCATTCTAACTTCTATATATACTTCACCAAATTTAATTTTCTTCATATCATTTATAATATATTTAGATTTTCTTTCTTTCTTCTCTATTCTCAATTTAACTGTGATATGGAGTCTTCATGGTGTGTCATGCTACCCAAATGTTTTTGGGAGAAAAGAAGCGACGATGTATACTACAAACGAAAACTAGGTATGGTTTTTACAATTCCTTGTGTGCAAGTTGAGGATGCTATAAGAATAATTGTGGGTAGAGAATGGCTTTACAACAACCCCTATGCTTTATATTTTGAGGTAGCTTCGGCTTTCTTGTCCAATTACATGGACATTTTGCTCAATAAATATTTGGTGAAGATGTTGGCAATACGTTATTGCATCCTTTCATTTACTCCATTTATTCGTTGGACTTTGATGCAGAGTAGGGGTGGACAACTCCAAAACAACCTAAATCAACCAATCTTGAAACCCTAAAATATCACTTGATGGGTCTTTCCTCACAAGCCTTCAATCTTAAAACCTAAAACATGGGGGCAACAAATTGGGTTTTTTGGCCATAACTTTTAGTGAAGACATGATCTCAGAAATGTAAAAATAGTTATAGATACCCATTTGGGCTTTATACAATATATCTCAAAATTAGGGTAGGTTACTTTGTATAGAATCCTTAAAAAATTGACTTCTAAGAGAGTTTTTTTGGACTATCTACACACAAATGCAGACAAATTTTTATTGTAACTCCACCAAAATGGAAAACTATGAAATATCCTCTAAAGGGTTTTTATAACATGTAAAAATAGAAATTTTCACCAATTTTTATATATTTTTGATAGAGGGAAGAAAATATATGGAATTTTCTTGTTCATTGGAAACTCTAGAGCAAATTCAAACTTGTTACCATAAATGCTATAACTTTCTCTAAACTTAATTAAATTTAACCAAATGAAACCTAACTCAATTATCTTTCCAACCATATCATGTGCAGGTTGTACAAAGGCTGTATAAAGCCGTACGATGTGAAAGAATAAGACTATTACAGGAAAAAAAAAAACAATAAAAAATTTGCTCAAATTGATTCCAATTTTTATTCCAATATCCTCCCAGCCTTCCCAACCTTGGGATTCATGTTTACAACATGTATTTATGATTTCCCAATGGTTCATAACCAATTTTGAACTTACAACTGTTCAAATTCCCACTTTGTGCACATTGACCCTTCATATTCCCACATTGTGCAATTTGACAACATTTGCAACATTGGCATTTTTTTGCAACTAGACACTTCCACTCACCTAATGACCTAACTTAGACTCCAACATACATGAAATGGTCTTAGAAGACCTTATTACATATAAACAACTCAAACAAAAAAAAAATCACTTTTTGACCCCTTGGAGGCATAAAAGCACCGTGGGTGCCCCTGCACCATACTCCCAAGGGAAAGAAAAACTCAAGTCCACTTGAGTGCAAGTCTTCTCTCTCTTCCTAGTCTTCCAATTATTCTATAACTTGTCCTTCATTTCTCCAACTTTTTGTGAATCTTTTTTCTTATTTTTTCACCGTCTCTTACTAAGCATCTTTTCAACTTCTAGGTTCCAAAATTCTACTTCGCGTTCATATGCCTCACTACCACCATCTATGTCTTCATCATCCTCATTGGAATACAATTGATCAACACATTCATCATCCAAAAAATCAAAAAATACAACCACTACCTCGGATTTTTTGGCAACATCTTCTTCACATAGTGTGCTATATTTGTATAGACATCTTCATATATTTTATGCACTTCTCCTTATTTAGACTCTTTTCCATCTTCATTTCCATTTGTTGCACCTATAAACATATATTCACACATAGGCTTATTTTCAAAAACACAAGATTTTCTTGTCTCTTTAGATGCTTCTAGCACCCTTCCTTTCAACATCGCTTGCAACTCATCCATCCTTCCTGCTATCATCTTTTGCCTTCTTCTCCTCTGAATGATCTTCTTGATGGGCCACTTTACCTTCTTCCTTATTGGTAAATGCCAACCATTTTCTTGGTTTGCTTTCTCAAGAAGCTACTGCATCTCAAGTTCCATTCTTTTTCCATTTCTTCCTAAATTTCTTTCATTTGCTCCAAGGCTTGCCTCAAATCTGCTATCTCTTGTTCAATATCAATTTTCTTTACTTTCTCATCCTTCTTCTTCATCTCACTTTTCTCTTTTCTTTTCTCTTGTTTCTTGCTTGGTGCCTCCTTACTCTACAAGTCTCCATGGACTATTCTCTTTAACACGTCCATTCTTCTTTTTCAAGAAAGTCTCTTTCACTTTGATTCTTCTTGTATTTTTGATACCTCACCTTAGGCCTACTTTCTTCTCCCTTGGCCTAGTCTTTTGGCATCCAGGTTCTGCTTTAACTTCCAAAAAGAAAACACATAAACTCCAAAAACTTATCTTGCCCAGATCTTCAAGCTATGATACCAATTTTATGCATAGCAAGGGTGGAAAAGTCCAAAAAAAATTAAATCAACCAAACTTTAAACCCTAAAGCATCACTTGGTAGGTTTTTCCTCACAAGCCTTCAATCTTTAAAACCTAAAACATGGGGGTAGCAAATTGGGTTTTTTGGCCATAACGTTCAGTGCAGACATGATCTAAAAATGGAAACAAAGTTCTAGATAACCATTTTGGCTTTATACAACATATCTCAAAATTAGGGTAGGTTACTTTGTACGGAATCCTTCAAAAATTGACTTCAAAAAGGGTTTTTTTGGACTGTCTACACACAAATGCAAACAAACTTTTATTGTAACTCCACCAAAATGGAAAACTATGAAATATCCTCTGAAGGGTTTTTAGAACATGTAAAAAAAAAAATTCACAAATTTTTATAGATTTTTTGATGGAGGGAAGAAAAGATATGGAATTTTCTTGTTCGTTGGAAACCCTAGGGTAGATTCAGACCTGTTGTTACCAAAAATGCTATAACTTTCTCTAAACCTAATGAAATTTAACCAAACCAAAACCAAATGAAACCTAACTCAATTATATTTCCAACCATATCATGTTTAGGTCATATAAGGGATGTATAAATCCGTATGATGTGAAAGAACATGACTATTACAAAAAAAAACATAGAAATTTTGCTCAAATTGATTCCAATTTTCATTCCAATCTCCTCCCAGCCTTCCTATCCTTTGGATTCATGTGTACAACATTTATTTATGATTTCACAATAGTTCATAACCAATTTTCAACTTAAAATTGTTCAAATTCCCACTTTGTGCACATTGACCCTTCATATTCCCACATTGTGCAATTTGATAATATTTGCAACAAAACACTTTCACTCACCTAATGACCTAACTTACACTCCAACATAGATGAACTGGTCTTAGAAGACCTTATTACATATAAACAACTCAAACAAAACAAAATATCACTTTTTGACCCCTTGGAGGCATAAAAGCATTGTCGGTGTCCATGCACCAAAGTTGGCATTGGAGCATTACAATTTTGAAAGTGGGTTATCGCTTGTTGGTGGAATCTTCTGAAAAGTGGAATTGCATACTTCTACAACATAGGCTCTTGCCCTGGTTAATATGAGATTTGGTTTGATGTGTGATATGAGAAATGAATCAATAAAGAGTTTGGAGTTTTGGAGGAAGGTTTTGGGTGATTCCCTTTTTCTTCTTTGTTGTTACTTTGTTAAATTCAATTCACCTTCTACCCAAACACCTGGTTGAGGGCCTCTGATACTGTTACATAATTTTTTAGTAATAAATTGTGTCTATATTTTATTGTACAACATAACAGTTCTTGTAATATGTATTTTGTGACTGGTTTTTTGTCATGGTCAGTGGCTTTTTGGCTAGGTTGGCTATGTAGTATGTACTTCAGTCTTCAGCTACTTATATTAAAATAGTTTTTGTGGCTCCATTCTTGTAAATCCTTTTTTCTTTGTTCAATATAAAAATATGGATTTTAAAACTAATCGTAATTATCAACATATAGTTATGATCATAAGTGAGTGAAATTTATTCTGACTTATTAGTGGACATTGATAATGATTAGGGTACAAGCCATTTAATTCTCTCTTTTCAATCCCTCGAGGTGCTCTACCTTTCATTTAATTCTGAATCTTTTTATCAATTTTCGCATATCCACCAGATAGTCTTTCATTGGCTAAAATGTGTATGCGGTACTATGGATTAATGCCATATGTACTTGGGAAATCAAAAGGGATTAAAATAATTTTGGTGGCTTGCCACTCTACTCTTCTAAATCCTTTTTTCTTTGTTCAATATAAATATTTAAAATGTGGCTTTTAAGACTGAAAAGGTAATTATATTTTTTGTAGGCTTCAATTGTTTATTTTTTTGACATATATATTTAATATTACTCTTAATTGTCAAGAAACTCGTACATGTGAATAAAAATTTTAGTATAGTCTAGAAAGATATTATTATTTCATAAGTTAATATAACGTTAATATACTAATAAAAATGAAGTTAACATACAAAAAATATTTCACCATTCAATGGACGAATTATCAAGCTCAACATATAGCTCCTATTCTGATCATAAGTGTGTGAAGTTTATTGTGACTTAATGATTAAGATACAACAAGCCATTTAATTCTCTATCATTTCAATGCCTCGATGTACTGATACTCTACCTTGCATTTAATTCTCAATATTTTTATCGATTTTCACATATTTGTTGGATTGTCTTTCATTAAAGAAAATGTGGTTCCGGTACTACAGATTAATGCCCTATGTACTTGGGAAATCTTTAAAAGACTAAAAATTAAGTTCCTCTTCTAATCCCAAGCGAGTGAAATGATTGATTTGATAACTTGATACTAAAAAATGGAAAAAATTATGGCATGTGTAACCATGTTTATGTTGTATCGATTTCCACATATCCATCAGATTGACTATCTTTGAAGAAAATGTGGTTGTGGTACTATAGATTAATGCCATATGTACATCCGAAGCGAGATTGGATAACTTGATATTGAAAACTACATGTTGTACTATAAATAATGATGTCATTAATCAAATAATCCATTGAAATAATTTTTTTAATGATCTTGTATCGTTTGAGTGGCGTACTTGATAGCTTGTCAGCTTGATTTATAGTGTGCATGTAGGCAGACGTCAATCAAAATTTAAAATAAATAGTGAAAGACTTAAGTTACAAGTTTAAGTTGGTTACTTGGTTTGCACAGAAAAGAGAAATTATACCTCACATGAGTCACAAGTAAATAGGGGCCAGGATGTCGGATGGTGAGCTAAGAGCTCATAAATGGCCCATAAATAGGGATAGTGAGCACAACCAAAATCATTCATAGGAAGGTTTACTACTTATTAGAGTGCAATGTTCTGAACTCTCGTAATGTTTTTCATTTTACAATGTTTGGAGAGTGACTCCAATAATAGTTATTTGGTGTATTTGGTGGGAATGTAATAGGAGGATATTTAGAAATCAGAATCATACTCTTCAACAGATTTAATTCAAAATGGAAAAGCATATCTCAGATGTGGTCAATTCATGCGTTCGTAATAATAAGAATGTCTCCTCCATGTTTAGCAATTGGGACAATTGGATCTTGAGTAGTTGGGAGTACATTTCACTACCTTTTATAACATCTTAGTAGAACATGACTAAGAAAAAGATTGCTAGATCTAAGGTTCATTGGATTCCTCCTTCAAGTTTTTATAAACTTAATTTTGATGGTGCTTCGAGGGGGGAATCTAGGTTTATCAAGGGGGTATGTGCATTCTTGATTGTAATGGTTCATTATTAGTAGTAAAAGTAGCGAAGTTATCAAACAACACAAATAATATAGAAAAGGCAAAGGCACTTCTACAAGGTTTGCAATTAGAAAAGGATCTAGGTTTAAATAAACTACATATTGAAGGGGATTCTCTTATTATCATCAATGCTTGTAAATAAATATTCATAATTGGAGGCTTGGTTACATTCTCAAGAGGGCTTGGTTGTTAATGGACTCTTTTAAAGAAACCCAAATATCTCATGTATATCAGGAAGTTAATAAATTAGAAGAAAAGCTTGTAAGTATGGGTAGTGAAGGTCAAGAATTCACATTTCTAGGCATTAGGGATATTACAAAAGATTATCCTATTATAAAATTTGATCAAATTAGAGAAAGCTTCTATGAGGGTTATCCATTCATAATTTCTTATACAAAATTAATATAAGGGATGGAAGTATGATACCTTGTTTCAAATCAATGAAACGACTTGCCATTGGGAGGCTGATATAGAAATCATAAGTTGTTGCCATCTTGCATGTCAAACTCTTCATGTGATGGTGATACAAGCTCCCATGAAGGATGAATTCATTTCATGGCCGTTGATTTTATTACTAATGTGGTTTTGATTTTGCAGGTACTCAATTCATAATGATAGGTGGCGCATAAGGTTAAATCACAAATTAATGTTCCTGATTCTCACGTCTTTTGAGAGTTGGGAAGTGTGCAAATCCTTGAGCAAGAAATTTTCTAACTGGCTTAATCATTATTTCTCACTCCTTCTGTATATTTATCTTTTGTCAATAGTTTTGTTAGAATTTAAACATCTCTCTCAGTATCCTTCTCTCCTATTAATCTAGGAATGCATGAAGTGTGGTGGCATATGGAAGGTGTAAGAGTTGTTGCAATATTGTCATGGGTGGAAAGAAATGAGGACTGGTGGCAACTCTCTGTAGGTGGTTTTCATTAAAACACTTTGTGTGTTGGGTAAATGGCGTATCAACCCTGGAACCTCCACTTTTGCATGAGGGTGCAGGTATGGGAGAAGCCCTTTGAGGGCTTCCTATCACATGAGGATCTTGGAATTGTGTTTAAGCTAGAATTCCCATGGGTAGAAGAGTACATTCATACAGTGACCGAAATCGAGCTAATTAGTCTGAAAGCATGGAGCATCTTGTTGCCATCATAGGTTCTTTCTATTTTCTTATCAAATCTAATGGATTTATGCCAATCTCTAAGGGATTTGGAAGACATTATTGGTAAATATGTTAAGAGTCATTTCCTACAAGATAATGCTCTATTAATGATAGCTCAAGGGTATAACTTTTTTAAGGGAAAAGGGCTCATAGGAGGGTTGTTCTCATGAAAACTGCTCAAACAATGCTAGGGTTATCAAGAAATATATGATGCAATAAAATTGGCTTATTAGCATAGCAATGACAGTTTTTTTGAAAGCTATAAGGAAAAATTGTAGGTTTCTATGTGGGAATATGGAGATTGACATAAGAGATATTTGTTTTTATAATTTCTTTCTTGCGCTCTCATGTTTTTTTGCTATCTAATAATAACCCTCAATTGGAGCAATTACATGAGGCTACACAGGTATAAATTGCTTTAAGTACACAAATTTTTCCAGTAAAAGGTGAGGAGCGAGATGTGAGGGCTCTTGTGCGCAAAATATTCGTGGTGCTACCTATAACTGATATGGAAGGACAAGATGAAAATTTTCTAGTGTTTATGGAAGAATGACTGTAATAGTCTATTAATTTTGGGAAATTTTGTCAAAATATGATATACAGTGTCAAATGTCTCATGCTTTTGTGGGCTTAAAGTAGTAATGTATATAGGTTGAAGTCTATTAAGCCTTTTCTATTTTAAGTCGTTCTTTAGGGGGTGGGTTGTTATAGTATTCTAATATGTTGCAAGGAAATGATTGAGTATTGTTATGTAATACGTGGAAAGAAATATGTATTACATTGTTATCAAGAATATGTATTATGCAATGTCATCATGTTGCTAGGGTTGGGGGTCAAAGTTTCAAGAATTGCAAGTCGAGTTTTTGTAGTTTTAGGAAGGAAAATTGCCATTTTCAGTCGGCAATCAAAGACATACATGCTTTGTATACATATTTTATAATTAATATATAGGAATATACTACCTCTTACCTAAAAAAAGGGAATAAGATGATGTGGTATTATTGGGGATACTCTAAATTCCCCTTCCTCCAGTTCTGTAGTTACAGAGTAAAAGACCAATTTCCTTCAAGTTTAGAATGGGTCGAAATGGAAAGAAGTTGATCTAGTTGAACTGACTTCTTAGATGGGTTTTGAACTGGGATGAGGATCTATGATGGAGATAAGTGCTTTCACACAAAATCCGGCCACAAAACTATTTTAATCTTGTTTGCATTCAAAGTCGGCGACTTCTCATACTCTATTTTGACAAAGGCCCTCAAAGGGGAATGGCGGACTTACAAACTCACTGTGAGCTATTTATATGCATGGAAGCCACACAAAGATGGTGGAAATATAATTATTACCACTTATCTTCTACATACTTCTACATGGTAACTAGGATAGGTACATTTTCTATCTTCACAGATCCCATTTCCCCAGCATGGTAGGAAAGCCCTATGGATTCTCAAAGTCATTTCTTTGGTTATGTTTTGGTGGCTCAGATTGAGCATATTATAAATGCATAACCATATTTGAGATCCCAAGATAAACCATGGTCAGAAAGCCTCATGGTTTGAGAATCAATTGTATTACGCTGTCACCAGCAGAAGCTCAAAATCAATTTGTAATCAATTGTTACTAGCAAGTTTCAGGGTTTAAGAATATGGTTTGTATCCTTTCGCATACTTTAGGTAAAAGGGCATACCTTTGAATTTATTTTTAGAGACACATTTGTATAAATGATCATCCATGATATACTAAATGCTCTTCCATTGTCATGAGTAGCATCTTGGAATCAATTTGTAACCAATTGTCACTAGCAAGTTTTGGGGTTTGAGAATATGGTTTGTATCCTTTCACATACTTTAGGTAAAGGGCATACATTTGCATTTATTTTCAAAGCCACATTTGTATAATTGGTCATTAATGATATAAGAAACGCTCTTCCATTGTCATGAGCAACAACTTGGAATCAATTATGTTTGATGTAAAGTGACATATGTCATTTATACCAAATAGGAGCTTTCATGCTCTACATATGTCATTTATCAAAAAGCTATGTAATAATGTAACATTGTAATTCAATTATAATAAAATAAATCATTGTGTTATTCTTCATTATTCATTTACAGTAAAGAATTATTTTTTGAGTTCAATGTCTATGACTATTCAAATCATTTTCTTTTCCTTTAAGAAATTAAGTATTATCTATTTATGAAATATTGCATGCAGATTTAAAGCATAAAGCAATACAAATGAAAAATAAGTTTGCATCAATTTGACAAAAAAAATTATAAACACTAAAAGTTGTAACTCTTGTTAGGGTTTTCCGAAATTTTATTGATTTCTAATTTGTCATTGACCTGCTCCCTTGATTCCCGATATCATTATTCATTTTATTAAGTCCTTTGCATTGTTAAGTTACCAGCCCCTTGGCCTTCATGTCAATCAATGTATTTCTTTTAAAGGGATTCTGCAAGTTTGTGGGATGCTTCAAGTAGATCTATATGTGACCCGCGAAGCTGCAGAATGGACACATGGACTCATGTTGATGACTCCATTAGGATTTTGTATCCTAGTTCCATAAAATTTTAAATTTTTAAAGAAACTTTAAAACACGTGTTTAAAGAAACTTTAAAACACGTGTTTAAAAAAACTTTCAAACACATGTTTAAAACAAATTTCAAACACATGTTTAAAAAAAACTCTAACACATGTTTAAAACAACTTTCAAACAAATTTAAAACACATGTACATTGTTTATATCATAAATTACTCAACCGTTCGATGAACATTTGATGGATGGTTGTAGTTGCATTCTGGAATGAAATGCACAGAGTGCTAGGCTTGCGAACTCAAACCTTCAGAATCACCCTATAAAAATTAGATTTACAAAGATCAATGGTTGAGAATTTGTTTAAGAATTTATTTCTAAGTGTCATTACAGAAATGTAATGTACTAATTGTGTAGTTTGGCGAAAACACGTTGACTTTTCATTCACTTTAAAATAAGTGAAATTTATACTGCTAAGTGATTTTATTTTTAAGTGATAGAGTCAACACACAGGGAGATTTCAGATTTCTCATTGCAATGCACCAGGGATGTTGGACTCAAGGGAACACTGAGAGGGGGGGTGGGGGTGAATCGGTGTTCAACAATATTTAAACTCCATTCATCCAAAACTTGAAACCAT
>CM021103.1:706969945-707154599 GCA_007115665.2 Sequoiadendron giganteum
CATCATTTCTTAATCTTATTTTGTCAAACTTTGAAGTTTTGGGTTTAGGGTTGAGAGACTTAAGAATTAAGAAAAATTAGGGACAAGATGGAATTCACAAAATCACATTGTATAAGAATTTCTACCACCAATACCACTAGAGAAAAATCGGATAAAAAAATACATTATGTTGTATTGCTTAAAACCACAAGTTTCACTGATGAATACCATGATATTTATGATCCTAAAATCTATGGTAGGCATACCTCAAACCTTAGATTATCATCTGAAAATAAGGTTGCAAACCAAATGCAAGTTAATAGTTTTAGTGCATTGTGGGTAAGTGAATTAGGGTGCATGATGTTACATGAGGTTTTCTCTTGCCCAAAATTATGATGATAACAAAAGAGCAATTTTAATAAAGATAGCAAAGAAGAATTGTTATCCATTAATGCAGAAGAAATTGGAAAAGTGTCGGGGTTTACAACTGAAGAATTTGGAAACATCCATATTGACCTAGAAAAGCTTTCTAGTGATTATGAAGTAGTGGATGAAAGGGAGAAAAATTCTTTCATAAATAAAATTGTTCAGGATAACATACAAGTTAGAACAAATTGAAAGGTAATCATAAGTCTCATGATTTTGATATTTTTAGACCATGGGTTTAGGATACTATTTCCATGCTAGCATTTTGCCTCGAACTAGATAGAAATTGGGAAGTGGGTTCAAGCCTCCTTGAAATGGTATATAATAGCCATTTTTCTTTTCCATCTCAACCTGTCAAATATAACTTTATTGGGCAGATTGTACAATCCATGCATGAACAATTTTTAATGATTAAAGGAGGTGCACACTCAAATTACACTAAGACATTTAGGTTCACAACCTACTTGTGCTATTATTTTCTATTCAAATTTAGTTGAATGTTTCAAATTAATAAGCTTCAGATTCAGCCCTATACGAATGTTGAGGAAAAGAAAATGGCTCTAGTATATGATTGGACCACTGAGATATGAATGCATGATTCTCGAAGGAGCTACAATAATTTTTTAGACTATGTTTTGGGTCCATTGCATCAAGAAATTACAAATACTTCAATGCTTAGATTGCCTATGTCATGTAGAAATTGCATTCAACTAGGAAAAGAAATACAATTGGTTGATTGGTACTTAATGGAAGAATATACTATGCTAAGATTTTATGGACCAAGAGTAGAGTCATAAAAACTTCCAATACATGTGATAGAAAGGTTTTGCGTTGCAATATGTAAGGTAGATGAAGATTACTGATGAACTACACTTTGTCAATCAATAGAAGAGGACCTACTTTCCTTCTTTACCTTTTTCATGTGGAGGGTTCACATTCAAGAGAAAAGAATTTAGTGTGGCACATGATCTTTTGAATTTTTTGAATTTTGAAGTTGCTTGTTACTAGCAGTATGATCCATTCGACACAGTTAAATCAATGGTTGTGGCCAATAGGAATGTTGCAAGTAGAATTCAACATCAAAGTAAACCCTTGCTTGAAAACTTGAGAAACAAGGATTCTTGGGATGAGGTCAAAATAGCAATGGAGAAAAGTGTTGTTGAGAAAGGGATTTATTTTGAACAACTAGCAGTAAAAATTATGGCATTGCACCAAAAGACAATTAGGAGGTACAACAATTTTTATGAAAAAAGTAATAAACCATAGTAGAGTAAAAATGTGAGATTCTCTAAATAAGGAAGTTACAAATAAAAATTGGTCACGATTAAAAATTGTTGTCTTTTGGTCTATGAGGAAGGAGCTAGGTGAACCAAGAACTCTTGCAGACTTTGGAGATATCAAATAAGATCATGAGTTTAGCAAATTGTGGAATATAGAGCATCCCAATGAATGTGAATATCAAGAAACTGATGATGAATCTAATGATGATAGGGAAGAACAAAGCTATGTCAAAGATGGTTTAAGTGGGGCCACAAAAGAAGCATATACTTCAGGAGCAGCCATAGCCAAAAAAATGGGTTATGAAGGTGGTCCTTTGGCATCCCAAGGACAAGGCCCTTGGATGGTAAAAAATATAGAGCATAGAAAACAAGTTGATAAATTTGGCCTTGTAGCTGATAAATTAGACCAAGGGCATACAAGTACAACTGAAACAATTCATTTTTTTAGAGCTTCAAATCCTAATCCTCAAGGTTAGATACAATCAAAACTAAGACATGCCCATGGTGGAGAACCTAGTGTGACTACCACTTCCACTGGTGGCGATGGTATGGGTAGTAATACTAGTAGTGTTCAATATGTGCTACAACAAAAAGTTACACACAAGAGGACAACAATACATGATATCACACAAACACCAAGTGATCAAAGCATATAGAAGAGGGCAAGGGTTTTGATAGGTCCAAGTCCAACTACTATTTCCACCACAAAGGAGTTATTTCTAGGCACTCCCATAGTTAGTGCGGCTACAATAGCATTAGAAACTACAAGTACTTCTAATCCTTTTCCATTCAAGCATTCCATTGTTTCTGTGTCCTCAGGTTTTGATTACATTGAAGAGTTTAAAAAGAAATCAGAATTGTATAAAAAAGAAAAGAAGCAACTGATGGAGAGTGTGTCCATTATAACTTCAGATCCTGCAACAACCATGGTATTACCCACATTTGACACAAATAAAGAAATCATGGACTACACAATTGTTGTTCCCACAGTTCAAAATAAACCAACAAATTAGATGGATCGATCTAAATTTCAAGTGAGCAGTTTGCAATTGGATTTTTTTGGACTCAAAAATACTGACAAAATTAATGTATCAAAGAAGAACAATGAACTAGTGTACACACCATTACTAAAGCAAAAGAGAGAGAAAAAGTTTGTAGACTCAAATAGAAAAGTTATAGGTAGACCTAACAAATGAGAAAGCAAAGAGGAAAGTAGTAGATAACAAAAGCAATGAATTAGGAAAAAGAATAAAAATATATGCCTCTACATCAACAAGAAAATAGGATAAACAAAATGAGAGAGAAGTGAATGAGCTGAAGTAAAGGTTAGATGAGATCAAAAGAATATGATGAGGAAAAATCCACTTCAGAAAAATTAAGACAAAGCATTGGGAAAGGAAATGAACATTGGGAACAAAAATTGGAGAAAGAGAGTAAAAATGAAAGATTGGTCATAGAGCTAATGGAAGCAAAAAATGAAATAAAATATTGTCAAAATAAGTTAACTGCATTTTGTAGAGAAATAATGAGGCATATGGAACAAAAGATATGGGAGGAAATAATGCAAATGATTGATCAGTTTTATGAATTGTTTCAATTTGTTGATGCTATCAAACTACATTATAAGAAGCTCAACAAATATTTACTGGACAACAAAAATGTGCAGGAATTAGATAAATCTGCAAATCAAGTTCAACAAACAGTCTACAAAGCCACTGGTAATGAATTGAAATCAAAAGGGATTAATAATCAGCTTGTTGCCTCATTGATGTTGTCATCTATCATTCAAAAGTGTTTGAGAATGCATGAAATAGAATAATTTTTTTCTCTAGCTACAAACAAGATGAAGAAGTTGGATGAAAAGGTAAGGAACTTCACAGAGCTTGGTTTTCTAGAGGTTTTTGACACAAATGAGCAATTTATTAGAAAAGGATGATTTCAGAAAGAAGATGGAGGGTGCAAGGAAGATTGATTTGGACCAGTTTCCTCAGAACCCAGATGTGGCAAACTATTTGGATTCCATCAAACCACTAATAACCTTGAATGCAATTTTGATTGAAGCATTCAAGACAGGTTCCAGTTTCAATCATGAATTGTTAACAAATTTTCAAGTCAAGCAACATCAATTAGAACAAATGATAATTCCAACACTTGAATAGTGGAAGTTGCTAGAAAAGGTGATACAGTGATTTGATATTGATAATATGAGTTTCCAAGTTCCAACTCAGCTCTATGCAGAGTTGTCTTTGAGAAATATTTTTGCATTGCCTCTATGTATTCCTTCATGTGAAAATCAATAAAAAAGCTCAAATTCAGTAATGTCTTGATGTTCAATTATCTGTATTATTTATTTTATCATTTGAAGAAAAAGTCTAGTTTCAACTACTAGATACACATTAAACGATTGTTGATGTTCATTGTTGTATATGCTACTATTGTTAATATGTTATTAATCATTGAGTTTGAGTGATGAATCACTAAGAACATGTTTAACACAATTAAAATATGAAATTACAAATAATATGTTTATTTACTGAATCTGATGCATAATTTCAAGGAATACAATATCAAATACAATCTAAAATATAAACTATAGTTTGAAATATTAAATTCTCTATAATCCTCAACTATGATATTACTATCAGGATTCAACTGTGCATTTTAGGAGTCAAACTCGTTGACCCATGTTTCACGAGTGTTACAGAGATGGGTTCATGAGAGATGGTACAATTCATTATCATGCGTTTGAAATATTAAATTCTATGTAATCCTCAACTGTGATAGGACCACTCATTATCATGAGATATGGGTTCTTTTGAACCCTACTCATGAAACATGGGTCAATGAGTTTGACTCCTAAAATGCACAATTGAATCTTGATAGCAATACCACAATTTGACGCGTTGTGGAAAATACCTCATGCTTATCAATCCTCAACTGGTTAAATTAGGGTTTCTAGGTCTGCAACCTAGGGATTTCTAAAACCCTATTATCCTAAAACCCTAGCATCAAATTCTTGGTAATCCTCAACTGTCTAAATTAGGGTTGTTAGGTCTACAACCTAGGGCTTTCTAAAACCCTATTATCCTAAAACTGTGGTGTTAGATTATGTTTTTTTGTTGACATAATTCACTTTTTTACTGGTTTTTAAGTTATGACTTATGGGTATCGATGTTGTGAGTCCCATGTCCCCTTTTGCTAGGAAGTGCCCCTTTAATATCAGATATAAAATCAAAATCAAAACGTTTACTTTTCTGTAATGTTATTGTTTTATGTTCATTACGTGATGGAAGATAAAGGATTCTACAAGTTCGTAGGCCCATAGAAAAATTTCCATTTCTTGATTGTGGAACCGCGGAAGAACACTTTTTGACTGTTCTTTAATTTTAAGTTATGACTTATGGGTATCGATGTCATGAGTCTCACATGCCCTTTTGATAGGAAGTGCCCTTTAATATCAGAAGTTAGTTATAATGGGTTTGTGCTTCATTATTTACTTATAGTCATCTTTAATATTTTTCTCATGCATTATCTCATGCATTTATTATTTGCATTAGGCATTTAATGTTTGTATCAAGGGTAGTTATCCTACGTCATCACACCTTGCCTATATATATAAGTTTTTTGTACATTATAAATCATCTAGAGAAATTCAAAACCTTTACTTTTTTATAATTTTATTGTTTTATGTTTGTTACATGGTAGAAGATAAATGATTCTACAAGTCCACAGGCCCACAATGTAATGTACTTTTCTTGGTTGTGCAGCCATGGAAGGACACTCTGTGACGATATTAGCACGTGGGATGTGGGATAATTATGTTGGACAAAGAGAATGGTTATGTCATTTTCAAGACAATCAAGGCTTTACTCATCATTGAAATTTTAGATTTGTACGTTGCTTTCCATATGGACAACCCACGTTCAAAATCGATAAACGGGTAGATGAATGAACAACACTCATGCGAACGAGAAGTAATGCTAGATGTGATGGATGATGGCTCATAATTTCCTTCATAAATTTTTCGTTTCTTTTGTTTGGTCTAACATAGTAGCAAAAACTACAAAGGTGCACCTGTTTCGCGTCAACTTGAGCTAAACTAAAAAATAGGTACGCCCTTCTTGGAAAAATTCATCATTGTTATTCTTGAAGCTCATAATCAGGTCTGTAAACTCTCTTTCAAAATACTATAGAAATTTGTTTTAAATCATTCTAGGATTATGAGTGAGTCAAACACCCAACCCTCTGGCTCTACATCTAAAAGACCCTTTGAGGATGATATTTTGGCCCAGTTGTCAGGTTCCTCAAAAAAGCCTCAATGTCAACGTAACCTTGACCCCAATGCAATAGATGGGATAGTAGACATAACCAAAAATTGTAGAGATGTTGATCTGAAGTATGAGGATGACACAGTCACTAGGTGGGAATTGTTCCTACACTGGTATGGAAAAAGAAACTGGCATTCCCTTGTCTCTAATACATGGACCTATGATTTGGGGAAGTTGGTTGTTCCTAATGTCTTTATAAATGTGGAACTCATCAGATGCCTTTCTTCTAGGTATGATGAAAATATCAAATTGATTAGGGCGTTGGATAGAAGTGTTGTATTGGATATAACTAGGGAGCTTATTTGTGAGGTTTTTAGACTCAATGTGGCTGTAAAACGGTTATAGACCTTGCTTCTTTCAGAAGAAAATATTGGGCATCATCCCAGGTGTTGGGACAAGATGCAGGCTTGAAAATGGACACACCTCTTATGTATATGACTATTGATGTATAGCATCCTTTTGTCAATAGTGACTTTGACTATGCCATCTTTTTAGTTGATGCTATTCACAATCGACTGGTGGAAATTAAGAGAAGGAAAAGTGGTAAGGAGCCAAAGGTGAATTTCATGTGGTATTATCTCCTTTGCCATATGATTTTGTACAAAGGGAATATCATTTCAATAGTTTTTTACAACTAGACATGAAAGATAAAGAGGGCAACAATTTCCCAATGCATTGTTGGACCCATATTGGGACAAACATTGTAGTGAGTCTAACTATTATTTTTTTGAGATTTGATTTGTAAGACAAGTCATGGAAAGGTTGGGTCGACCTGGAATCATATTGCACAAGAAAAATTTGTATTTCCTTAGGCCCAAAGAGTGGAGGCTAGAGTTAGGATTACAACATAACTGGGGAGATTATTACCTCCATGAGAACTTAGTTGTTATTAGAGTATATGGCTGCCCTAATGTAACACCCCGCCATGCAAACCCCATAGGACAACTACAACAATAACATAATGTTTTTTTTTTTAAAGTAACAATTAAACAATGCAACATACAAACATTTATACAACATAGATATAACATAAATCATTAACCTAATCCTATGGGGTACATGGTGTGTTACTTAAACGAACCCAACAAATAAACGATATGTGATACTAACTAAAGCAAAAGAAAGAAATGAGAATAAAACACGATATAAGTATGAAAAGAATAAGATATAAACTCATAAACATAATTCACATATTATTATATTCAACTTTAGAGTTCAAATTACAAATGTGGAATATATTTCCACAGATACAACATAATATAAAATAAAATTTACATTACAAGGCCACTTTGTTTATAATATTGGGAAGGGTAAAATCATAATACAAAAGTACAATAATGAAAGAGAACTCTTCATAGGTACAATCTTCTCCGTGTGAGCTCTGAGATCACTGCAACTGCATCCACGTCACGATCACAACTGGAGACCCAATGGGTGCATTGCACATTTCCACCCAATCGTGTGAACCTGAAGGAACACCGCCAATGCAAGGAGTTGATAAGAAAGAACCCTCGGCCACAAACTCAAACATCAAGGACTCACATCACAAGACTCAAGCCCACGAAACAACATAAACATCAACAATAAATAAACAACTAAAACAACTCCAAAGGCACAAGAACAAGGGAAACAAAGGGGCACAATGGGAGAGTGTCATCGTATGGCCTTACATGGATTAACCAAGCTACCTAACATTAGGAATAGACTCCAAATTTGTGGATTAACCTGGATACCTAACACTAGGAACCACCTCCATCTATGGTTAACCAGACAACCTATCTCAAGGCACTGCCCCATAGGGTGACTCATGCGGAGCCACTTACCTTTCACGGAGAAAAGGTAGTGACCTTACCAACTAGGTCTTCCCACTCGTCCTTAGCCTTTGAGAGCACTAACGGCAAGGGTGAGGTGTATATTTTTATCTTATTATGTGATAACTATCCCAACCCACTGGGTAAATTGATTAGGTTTTCACTTAATTAGGGAAACTCTTTCAAGGGTGACCACTTGTACACTGGCCCCAAGAAGAGCCACTCTCCCTTTTGGTTTCCCTAAAACCAAAACCAAGAAACGAGTACCACAATGTATAACCAAAAAGGATCTTAACTCACAACAAGGTACCACTCACAATTACCCACATAGTATCAACATAAGCCAAAAAGATGCAACCATAGAAAAGAATTCACACCTTCCCTAACCTCTGGAGATAACACTAAATCCACACAAGACACACTAAAATGTCACTTTCAATTAAATCACACCACATCATTAACTATAAGGCATTCAAATAATAAATCATCTAAGTCTCCATCAAATAACCATTATCATCAATTAAAATCAAAATAAGGAAATTCACTAATATTTCTATTTAACCCAAAAACAATATTCAATTTAATGAATATCTTCCTACATTTAAATAATTCACTAATTAAATATCTAAGTTAACAAACTTGTTAAAAAGTTGATTTAAGAATAGCAGTGACAATTCCATTATTTATTTAAACATAATAAAATAAACTTGAAAAAAAATAAAAATTAAAGATACTAACTTAATTTATTAAAATCCAATTATAAATCATTCACTAATTTTCAATTCTTCAACTATATTTTATTTTCTGATTTTAATTCTTTTCCACACAAAATATTCTAAGTTATGATTTTTCTAAGATAATGGAAATCTAATCTTTATTTTAAAAATCAGTTTCAAGGTAAAAAGCAGATTCAATTTATTAATTAACTAAGTTCAAAAAATCTGATTGTACTACTTAATTTTTTAACAATCTGATATTTCATAAATACAGTTGAACTAGAAAATAATGAAATCAAATTCCATAGTAATATTTAAAATACAATTATTTTTCTATCTCTTAATACAAATTAAATTAAAAATGAAATTTTCAAACATAAATTAAAATAATAGTATTTTCTCATCATATATAAAAATTCTTCTAGAAAATAATTCATTTCTATTTTTCCATTATTTGTTCACATTTCATGCCTATATATATATGTGTGTGTGTGTGTGTGTGTGTGTGTATGTATATATGTATGTATATATGTATATATGTATATATATACATATATACATATATGTATATATGTATATACATATATACATATATGTATATATATATATATATATACATTTCACAGAGTATATATACACATACATATACATATATATGCATATATATATATAAAATAACCACCACACATTAAAATATACTGTAAATTTAAAAAAACTATTATATATATATATATATATTAAAATATAAATAAACATTGAAAAGCCAAGCGATCCCCATACTACCCACAGGGTGTTGCAACAAGGGGCACAACCTTGTATGGCTGCGCACAACAGCCACAAGGTTGTTGCACAGCCATCCAAGGCTGGCACAACCCAAGGTAAAGGAAAAGAGGGGTGTGGGGGGCTCACCTATGGTGATCACTCCCCACACCACACAACATAACACTGGCCAACACAAAGAATGAATTTGCAGCCCATATTTGCCTTACAAAAATTTTGATTGCCAGAAAAATAAATATATATATACAGAGAAACATAAGCACAAGAAGAGATTGGGCATAGCCCCAATGAACAAAATCCTTCAGATAGAAATGAATGAAATGGGGAAATACAAGGAAAGAGAGGATTCTCAGATCGAGATGAAAATTATAGAGATTTAAAGCTGGGAAGATTCCAAAGACAGAGGGAATCAAGATTTCAACAAAAAATCCACAATAAAATACAGAGAGAAGGAGAAATCTACAGGCAAGTAATTAAAATTATAGAGGAAGAGGATTTTCCCAAACACACACAGAAAACAAATTTTATTTTCTTCTTTTTTAAAAAAACTAAATTTAGAGATATCAGAATATGAAATTCGAATTACCCGAAGCCCTACACAAAGCTCGATTCGAGGACGAGTTGCGCAATTCTAGCTAGATGAAATCTTCGAAAACCAGAGATTCAAACCCCAGCAACAACAGATTTGACAATAAAACCCAGTGCAATCTAAAATCAAATCTTCTCAGATCAAATCGATGAAAAACCACACAGATTATCTAATCTTCAAAAGAAAAAAATTCAACAATTTTTGAGTTGCAAATTTTTTATTCATTTTTCATTTCCTCTCTCTTGCTTTTTCAAAAAAGCAAATTTGGAAATATACTTTTTCCCAAGAGGCCAAATCAGAAATTCTCATAAATTTTCCGACAACTTCCCCATACAAATTCCACTTAACACTCCATTTCTGCCATTTTCCAATTCTAGAAGAAGAATCTTCCATAATTAATTTACACCAAAATATGCCTTTTAAATATCTTAATTTCATTTTAATAACATTAACTTTTTGAAAAATAAACAATTAACGAATAATAATTTTAAACAACATTTCACTAATTATAATTGAAGCTTAAAATTTATTTTATTAAATCACCTTTTTCTAATAAAACAAATATGATAATGATTTCCTTAACTTTATTTCTTTTAAAAATATCCATAATAATTTATCTAACTACTTATTTAATTTAATGCTTTAAATTAAAGGATAGCTTAACATTTTAAAATATCAATAAAATGCTAATGTACATCATAATTTTCCAAAGTATTGATATCATAAACAATATTGAACATTTAATTAATTTAATATTTTGCATCATAGACTAGCATTTAATTTAAATCATAAAGCACTAGACCAAGCCATAAAAACACTTATAAAACTCATGCAATACAATTATTTAATTAACAACTATACCCTCACGAACGAATTATGGACATGACATGAAAAAACCCTAGACAACCCACTGACATAGGTGGGGTAATTTCTTACCAACTCCCTAACCACATCAACCATTGGGTATGTAGGATGTGCTCAGACCCAAAAATGTGGGTGGAGTTGACATCCGGTACCTACATTCCTGCATAACACAAAACGTCGAACAACATGTACATATGCATATATGTCATAGTCAACCACATTGTGAAGGAGAGTTACGATGAGGCAAGGCGCTCACGGACGAGCGATGCCAGCCCATCTCCTTCACCTGAATCAAATACAGTAAACATAATCTAAGCATCACATCATCAATATAACTCTCACATCATCAATATAACTCACAAAGTAACATCATCATAACATGAGTATCCCACACATAAGTCCAATTCTCATAAGTAAATAAGCATAATTGTTTGCCATGCCCGACACATGGTGAAAAATATGTCTAACAGAGTATCAAATATGCATCAGAACATAACCAAAAATCACATTGAAGCAAACACACACACCAAAGCAGTATAAGAACATGAGAGGCACTACACCTAAATGCCCCCATCTGCTACCTAGATTTGTGTCACCTAGGTTGCTATTTATGGAAATTATGTGACAATTGAATGAGATTGATCACTATCATTTAGGCAAACAAAAGAAAGGGTCTTTTTTCCCTTATGTTACTACCTTTTCAGATTTCACTTTTACCAGAGAGGGCTTAGATAGGGTGAAAGAAATTCTTGGGGAATACAGGTTATCTCAGTTAAATGTTAGGGATTTTGACCCTGAAGGTTTCATATAGGAGGTCAAGAAAAAGCTCAGAAGGTCTGATTTTCACCATCAGGTTGATTTAGATGAAGATGTCATAAGAAATTACAAGGATGAATCTAAGGTAAAAAATATAAAGGTGAAATGGATTGCATTCCACAAGGAAAAGGTGGCGAGGATAAAGAATGATAAGGTTCATCGTGGAGCATTTTCTGATATTGTTGACCCAATTTCCAAGATTGAGGCGGTGTTGAAGAATTTTAAGAGAGTTGTGGGTAAGGCCCCTAACCTGGAAGAGAAACCAAAAAAGTGGCCTAGACATGACCTTTCTATCAGAAGGGCCCAAGGGCCTACTATTAGAGAAAATATGTAATCAGACCCATCACAGGTCACTCCCTCTCCTTCCCCTAGCCATCAAACAATAAGCGTGGATTCTAATTCTCCCTGAAGAGAGCAACCATAGAAGAGGATAAAAGTTGAGCAACCACTATTGTTGGTTGACAATCCCATTCCCATCAATCCAAATGAAATTGAAGATGTTCATATCATTGTGGATGAAATTCAGTGATATATGCCATCCCCCCAAGACCAAATATTGTTGGCCTTCTTTAGCAAAGGTTTGGGTTGGACATGGCTATGGGGAGAGATAACCTTAATGATTTGAGGGAATTGGCCTCTATAAAATTCATGTCTAATGATGATTTTATAAAATTCTAGGAGTTTAAAGAGTTTTTTTTTAGATCAAAGAGGGGGGAGTACCTTAAAAGAGTTCAGTTGGCACAAGCAGATATGCCTAGAGAAAAGTATAATAAAGTAGCTACAAAGGTAATGACATTAATGAATTTTGAGTGCAAAAACATTATGCCTAGAAAAGAGAGAAGAATGGTGGAAGATAGTGGATTTCTATTGATCCCTGAATGTGACATTGCTTCTACAATTGTATTTGATACTATTAGGAAACAAGAAGGAGAATTTTTCTCCACAAAAGAGGAAGTAGAGATGGCATTATCAAGATCAGGGTTCGACGAATATTGGGAAGCCCTTGCAATCTGGGCCCTTGCCCCAAATACAAACAAGCCTCCAATCACTGAAGCATCGAAGGGTAAGGGTATCAAAGGGAGCTTGATTGTAGAGAGGGTGTCTAATAACTCTGACCTTGAAGTTCTTGCATTAGTGGTAGATGTTGCCAAGTTTAATGAAGTTAGTGTTCGAAGGTTGCAAGATATAATTAATGCAATGACCAAGGAACATACTGATCTCATGAAATATTACAACCAACTGCATTTATTATGTGCTAAACAAAAATCCCTTCTTGAAAGTGTGCAAGAAGCAGGCTCCTCTTCTATAGTCCCCCTACTCATGTGATGATTGAAAATGCATAGATTAAAGAAAAGATTCAAATGTTGGAAGAGTAGATGAAGAAGGCTCATTAGAATCAACAAAAGGAGAATGTGCACATTGCAACGTGCATCTTGGAGCACAAACTGTCTAAAATATTAAGAAGGTTGGAAAATACCAATGTGTCATATTTGAATTTGAGATATACCATTACCAAAGTACGTGGGGATCAAGAGCATCTCAAATTTATATTTGAACAATGAATTCCTAGATTTTCATCTTTGGAAGGTATGTATAAGGGATCTAAACACACTTTTGATGCCCCACTTGGTATCTATCTTACTTTTGAGATTTTCAAGATGGCACATAATCATAAAAGGGTATTTGGAATGTATAATTGAAGTTGCACAAGGAAAAATGAACTCTTTCATAAATGTTGACAAAAGGGTTGTACCTCGCCTATTAGAAGATAATGGGGAGTTGAAGACCCTAGAGGAATGAAAGGATAGTTTCAATATTCTGATCCCCACACTCCTCCCTATGATTTTTAAAGACGACGATCTTGATTTAAATTGGCTTGATTCCTATTTAGACCAGATGGTCGATGCAGAAAAAAAGATGGAAACTTTTTGTAAAGAGGCCAGTGCTTTACTTGATGCCAAGTATCATCAAAATTTGGAGAAATTAAAAAATATCTTAGCTCATGACTGGCCTTCTAAGGATATGATTAAGGCATGGGATGAAAAGTATAATTTTTACCCTACCTGTGAGTGGATCCATGCTTTTATTCCTATGCCTCCTATCTAAGAATTTGGTTTCCAGAAAGTTTTGGGATGAGGTTCTTCACTTATTTGCTTATTGCTTCCTTTTTTATCTTTCATCTCATTCTCTGAAATCTCTTTTTGCATAGTTTAAGCTATTTGATAGCACATATAGGAAATTTTATAAGTTTTCTCTATAATAACAAAAGATGACTCAAATAATTAAGTGTATTTCTTTAATTTTGAATATCAACCTATCTTGCTCTCCAATATTGTATTCACTATCTTTTGACTCAAAATAATCAAGGGTTATTTATAAGTTGTCATATCGCATCATGTGTTTATGTTATGGATATTGAACTATTAGATTTTGTTCAAGGAATGGATTAATATTCCTTTCAGTTTTTTATCAAAGATTGTGTGAATGGAAATGCAATAGGAATTTTTAAGTACTGTGATAAGTGTTGTTCTTTTAAAATGATGCAGAATCACATATCAAATTCAATATCATGGTATAAAATATAAAATATAAAATATCCCAATTTCATGGAATACAGTATAAAATATCATGAAGTGTAATGATTCACAATTTCATGAAATACAATATAAAATATCATCAACTACAATTTGGAAAATGATTCATGAAGTGCAGTATAAATACCTAAAAGTTGCTAATTCACTTCCATTTCCCAAATCAACTCAGGGTCCTTAAATGGATGTTCAACTTGAGATAAAGTAAAAGATTCATCTTGATTTTGAGTCTGGTCTTCATTTTCTTCGCCCTGCATCTCAAATTCAACATTCATTGTGTCACTATCATTTGTCCTACTACTAGTTCCACCAATACCAACATTTGGAGTGTTGCACAACCCTCTTCTTTCACATATGGACCTCCAAATTGTGTGTTCCCTTTCAAAAGGAAAAGTTTTGACATTATAGACAGTTCCTTTCACCCTCGAGCAATTTTCCAAATTCTTGTCTAGTTTGTTTCTTATATTTGATTTCAAAAATGCCAATGAACCGAAAAATATCTCATCCTCCATCGACCCCAATATCATTGTTTCACATAAATTAGCAAGTTTGAAATATTTTGATATCGAACTACGCAATATTTCACTCTGACCCAAGTTTGTCCAAGCCTTTGTTTTGATCCTAGTTCAAAGGGCTTCTCCATGGAATCAAACTGGTCAATCATACTTCTTGAAAAATGCTTACATTGTTGTCTAAGCTTATCTCCTTTTATAATTCCTTCTATTGTTTGCTCATTATATTTTACACTTTTCAAAAAATGTTCGACCAAGATTTTTACTTTATCATGAAAATAGGTTGGGCTATCTCGGTTTATCCAAAATTGAGGATACAAAATACCCATGGCTTCAAGTATTTCTTGTTGAGGGAATCTATTATAAATCTCTATGGAAAGAGATCTTGCAATTTCCTTCAAATTATCACTAACAAATTTAACAATGTCATTAAAAGCTTCCTTTGTAATAGGTACTTCTCTGATAGAGTACCTGACTGTCGTACAATGGTACATTGGTATCTTGAAACCATGAAAATAGATACATAAGTACTCGCTTGCATTAAACTATAAATAATTATTAGGTTGATTCAAATCTATAATTTTTTGTTAGATGAAAAAAATTGGTCTTTTAGAAATTAGATCTAGATATAGATGATCGAGGGCCATGCATGTATTTCTACATAGTTTGCCATATTCATTAATATACATAGTTATGTCTTGGGCTTTCTTCATAAGATTGTTCATTTCATCCAGCATGGGGAGAAGACTAGCCAAATTCAAGAGTGTCTCTATATCACTTAACCTATGTAAGAGGTCAAGAGCTTTGTCTATTGTGTTGCAATGCTCCTACATTACTCCAATCAAGGATTGATATTCTGAAAGAACTCGTTGCACTAGTCCATGCAAGGAGATTCATCTAGTATCAACATCCATGAGAATCTTGTTTCCTTTTATTATTCCCTCAGAAATTTTTTGAAATTCCGCGGAACGTTTGGGACTTCAACAAAAGTATGCGTAGAGCTTATGGACTAAATTTTCAACTTTTGATATAGTAGGAAACTTTCTTACAATTCTAAATGCTAAATTAGTTCTATGAGCCATGTAGCGAATGCCAAGAATGCATGGTGCACAAGTAGTTTGTAACTTTGTACAAACACTGGTCCTGTGACCTTGCATTACTGCAGCTCCATCATCTCCTACACACACCAACTTTTTGGCAATTGTCAAGTCATCCATACCTACAATTTCATTCAAAGATTTCTTAACTAGTTCAAATAGATTTTGTGATTTTGAATTGTCCTTCATTTTATGAACACAAAGAATATGAGCTTGGAGGATATGTTTTAAATTATACCCATGCATACAAACCCAAGAAGTATTATCTATTGTAGTAACTTCATCTAAAGATAATGCAATGAAGTTTGACTCTTTTACTTTCTCCTTTAAATCTTGCTTTTCCACTACAACAAGATAGTTTTCCCAATCCCATCCTGCATTTACTAACTAATGTGCACTAGGAAAGTGAGGAACACCCAAAAAAGGTAATAATTTAAAATATTCTAGGTAGTCTGTCATAGGACACCCTATGGACAAAATATGAAAAACAACACTCATTTGAACAGTTTTTGCCAATTGTGCTCCTTCCATTACTTTTCCAAATTGAGCCTCAATTGTACCTATACATGCAAAAATCTTTGACATTATTTTCTTATGCTCTTCATATTTTGCAACATACTTAACATGAATACATTCTTCCTTTAATTTCCATCGCACTACTAATTGTTCCTTTCTGTCTACATTTTTTTTTCATAAACTTTATCGGTATGCATTTCTATAGTGTCAAGCTTTAGCTGAAACTTCTTGTCTCTTTAACATTTCCAACTACAAATTTGAACACTTTCATTCTATTGGAGTTTCATCTTTGTTTGCTTTATCCACTAGTACAATGAATGGGTACTTTGACACCCAATCAAGCTGAAAATTCCTTGTCATTTCCCATTCATGCCCCACTTTTGATTTTCCTATTCTTTTCTTGGTACCTACGTCATCCAAGTCAATTATCTCATTCTGGCTAGCCATGGTATCCCTTGGAACATATTCTGTGGTATTTCCATCCTCATTCAACTCATTTAACTTAATGACAATCTCACCTTGACCTTCCGATGGCGGTGAGGTATTGTGAATGCCTTCTTCATTAATATTTGGTGGAAGAGTTGATGATGTAGCTCCATCTTGATCTAATGGATCAAAAGCATTGCCAATTCCAAAGTAAGATTGTATGGTAACTCTATGTTTTGGGCATTTTGATGGCCTCCCATTCCCTTTCACCACCCTGAGGATTCTTACCCTTATTGCACTTGTTGCTTGACATATTGATCTCTCACTTCGAATAAAAGCTAGAAAAAAATTTCTTCTTGTTTAAGAAGGATAGAGAATATAGATTCCATTCCCTACTCAATATCATCTTTAAGATTGAAGAAAGAATGGAAAAGAGATAAAGAAATCTTATAACACTGTGAAGAAATGATCACTCACCTTAAGTTTAGGTTTTCACTGACTTTCTATTCATTAATACAGGAATGCCTGTGTTGTAGGTTTGTAACTTGCCTACAATCAACTTCAAGGTTCCAAGTCCAACTTCTGAATCAAGAGCTCACAAGTTTAAAATTGAAAAAAATGTGTAAGAATAAAAGACAGTTTTGATTGTATTCATATCAATCCATATTTGATGAATTTTGCGAGATTTTTAAATGGTATATTAGAAATTTGGTGAATCTTGTGTGATTATACAATGATACGTTGTAATTTTCAAGGTGATTATGGACCTATAATTAGCATGGAGGTGTCACAACAATTGGTGAAATGTGTCCTCAAATGTAATTATTTTGTAATGTTATTCACGAAATGGGTCCTCATAAGTAACTATTTACAAATTTTAATTGACAAAATGGGTCCTCACAAGAAACTATTTATAAATTTTAATTGGCGAAATGGGTCCTGATATACAATGTTGTTTTAATAGTATTGGCGAATATGTAGGTGATTTATAACATGCTTCTAAGATTCCAAGCAAAAATATTAATCGATTCATTTGAAACGTGTAGTTTTTTATGGCAAATTGATTACTTAAATATGCCTCATAAAATAAATCGACAGTGAATGGACATGCATTGGACCGATAATTCATAAAATCCAGGTGATTCGGCCACCCTATTGGGTGTGATTCATTTACCAATTTTGACTTGGCCAATATCTAATATTCGCCAATTGAAAAAGATTCGCCACTAAAGTTTTCCCTAATACATTCTTTACCACCTCATCTTCTTGCAATTTTCCACCAAGGTCATTGATGGAATTGACAACTTCATCCACTCTATACATGTAGCTTGCAATATCTTCATCCTATAACATCCTTAGGGTTTCAAACTCAGTCTTCAAATTCTGCATTTTTTCTTGCTTGACCTTATCATCTCCTTCATAGATACTTTCCAGCTTCTTTTAGATTTCTTTATCAATTTTGTAGCTCATAACCTTCACAAGTTCTGAATCAACAAGACCACTCAAAATAACTTTCCTTGCTTTGCAATTTTTCTCATATGCCTTGACCTCACCATCAATTTTCATACCATTAATAGGTATGATATATGCATATTCATTTAGCTTTCAAACTCCAAACCCTAGGGAAACAAGGAAACCTTCCATAACGGTTTTCTAAAATGCATAATCTGTCCCATCAAATAAGGGAGCCTTTGTCCTATGCATGATCTGGATCTACCTCAAGTGGTTAATATTCTTCCAAGAAACCTTTCTCTAATACCAATTATTAGATGCACAAGACAACTGAGAGGGGGGTGAATTAGTTGTACATTAAAACATCAAAACCATCATTAACATTCAAATATGTATTAGCCCTTAAACCCTTATCATGCATTAGCAGAATATAAACATATGAAATAATAATGCAAACACATAAGAACACTAGATTTACATGGAAAACCTAAGAAGGGAAAAACCACGGTGAGGATTATCTCACAATTTTAAGTAATAGCAACACCGAATACAATAGGCTCATTATTGGAGGGCTCATTGCCCAAAAGAAAGAAGGGATCACTGCCCAAAATAAAGAAGATCGAAGAAGGGTTGGATCATTGCCAATTTTAATTACTAACAATGCATCTCTCTTATGCCAAAGGTACAACTCCACTAAAGCACAAAAAACTAAAATGTAGATACCTTTTGCTCATTGCATCTAGGAGTCATAGGCATTAAAGCTCGCACTCAAGTCACCACACTTGATCACTTTCACATCTTTCACATCACACACCTTCTCTTCTTAATTCACACAACAACCCACCTTGTATTGATACCATCCAAGACATAAAACAATCTCAATTAGGTTGGCCTTAAGAAAACGCATACACCTCAACTATGCAACATCAAATAGGTCTATGCAAAACACTTCCAAGGTGTAAAGAAGTGAATGCTGACCATGCCACAACTTAACTAGGACCCAAATATACATTGAAAATCTTCTCAACACTTCCACAAGCAATAATAATCCACATAAATTAGCGCTAACATGCTAGGTTGGCCAAACTTGCACTAACACTAACAAGAAACCACAATCACACCTCTCCAAGTTTGCAAACATCTCATGAATAACAAAGAAACATTCCAAATCATCTCATAATATTCCACATCATCAGAATATTCACCACTACTACTACAACCACCTGAAACTTAAGAAAACCTTCATTCTACACACCAAACACAACACAAACATCCAACACACCAAACAATCTTGTAGAGCACCACAACATCTAATACTTAAAGAGAAGGTAGATAAATTCAAAATAATCATGTTCAGAGGTACGCAAGATGAGAACCTTCACTACAGAGAAATGCAAATCAATCTCATCTCTCCTAGACAATTGATTCACTAGATAGATATATTTTCAAACACATCTTCCACTATAGAACGATTCAAAACCTAAAACTATGGATATAGAACCTCTAAACACCTCTAACCATCATATCCAAACCACATAGGAATATCTTCAACCATGAATAAATTTGGAGAAAAAAATTGAACACCACTCTATCACACTAAACTCTCTTTTATTCAAATTTTCTCAAAAGAACTTGGAAACCAAGTGAACCAAATGCATTAGCAACACTACTAGCATCTCTGCAACATGTTTGCAACATCTACAAAATCTCTCATCAACTACTGCAACTATAC
This sequence comes from Sequoiadendron giganteum, assembly GCA_007115665.2. NCBI lineage: Eukaryota > Viridiplantae > Streptophyta > Pinopsida > Cupressales > Cupressaceae > Sequoiadendron > Sequoiadendron giganteum. Next base: position 706,989,861 of record CM021103.1, read on the forward strand.
TGAAGTATGACATCAATGACAACACCAACAATATTGTGTTGACATCAATACCAACAACTTCAGGCTTCCAACAACTAGGGGTTGATATCACCAACACTAGCAGCATTCCAAGACTCTCTTCATACAAGGGGTTGACATCAACAATGACACCTAAATAAATCATCAAAAACTCGAGCTTTCAAAACCCTACAAGCTCATCTTCCCTCCCCTTATAATGATCTAGATTGGGAGAAAGATGACTTGTTAGAGGTGTTGGACTAGAGAAATACCGCTGCTTATCTTTAGATTAGATTTATGTGTTTGTTTGTGTTCCCTTGTGCTTGTATGTTCATGTTTTTTCCCTCCCCTAGAGGAACCTTGATACCCTTATTCGTACTTGGATACATGAGAGAAAATATATTGTAAAACTTCTATTTGTTTCATCGTTCTTCTATTTGTCATCAAATTATCTTTTCACTTCAAGAACAATGCAAAGATTTGGGTCATTTAGGCCTCTTCCATGTTGACCCAAAATTTTATTTGTCTTCAGTTTCTCTTCTTCCCATTCTAATCTATTTGGGGTGTGATGGTAGTTCATATAGTTTACACTATATATATTTACCTTTATGATCAGTTCTGACCTTGAATAATTGGATTCCCATGCGCTCTCGATCTCTTTACCTCTGCTTTTTCTTGATGTTGTGGATTCTATGTTATCCCTTGTGTGATAACATTCCATGAATACATCTCACCATGTATTTCATTACACAATGTCATCTCTCTCTATCTCTCTTCTCCTTAGAATGATTTGTGCAACAAATATCATTCTAAGGGGGGGCTATCATATCTAAATTATCTTTATTTTTTTAAAAAAATTCTTACAACTATTTATCTTGATCGAATCGTCTAGCTTGGGGGCAGCTTGACTAGACTTATCCTTTTTGCAACTGTCCTACAATACAGTTTGCAACAACCACAAAATTATTCGCTTGTCGTATGGTCTCTAGTATAACACATCTTTCTAGCCATACTTATCAACAATGTCTTTATATTTGATCAAATTATATCATGTCTATTTTTCACTATTTCACCTAGCATGTTTGTCTACAACTAACATGTTTGTGGTGAGATTGTAGTCAGCATCGTAAGATAGAAGACTCATTTCCTATGCATTTCTTGGCTCAGCCTTTCAATCGCATATACAAGATCAAAGACATGCGTCCTCTTCATCTTGGGTATAATCTCTTCAACCTCTTTCTCTCTAATTTAGCTCACATATGTTAGAGTACATATGCTCGCTAAAGTGGGGACAAAATGTAATGTCAAACATTGCACCCTATACAAATTTACATTCCATAAACCTTCCCTTTAAATTAATTAAATTCGATAATGCAATCCCTCTTTTTTCCAACCTTAATTTTGTCCTTACCCCTTTCATTCTTGGTCATTAAACTGAACTTTTTTTGTGGATGACCGTGCACCATATAGACGCTTCGAAAAGATTCTTGACTGCGTAGTCATTTGGATGTTACACTACCCCCCTGCCCGTGAAATGTAACACCTCTACAACTTACAGGAATGCTGAGAATGCCCATTTTATTTCATATACCTCTTTCAAACCTCCCATTTTGTAATTTAATTCATTCTATTCACTATATCCTTCATTATATTCACTCTCATTCAATCTAGCTCTCCACTCTTCCTAATTCTCAAGCATTATTTCCAATCTTCTTGCTTTTCTACACCACTTTTTATCACTCTCTTGCACTTAGGTTCTCTACATCAATGCTATAGCACTCTTGGCACATCTTATACAATCTTTGAGGTTGCATTCTATTCCTTGTGAAATTCTCATTCCCCAAAGGATGGTAATTATAGTCTCTTTATTGTATTACTATTTTACTTTGATTAGTATATTGTTATTCTAGCACATCTATTCTCTTTATCTCGTGTGTTATCTTTTATCTCTATCTATTTAGTTGTATGTGGAGGTGGGAACACCTATGTAGGGGTTTGAATGAGGTAAGCCACTAAAATAGCCCCAACCATTTTCTCATTTTTATGTGTGCAAGTGTTGAATTTGTAGCTTTGTGAGAGGCTTCATTCTTGGACCTCTCGTGAGTGTCTCCTTTCTTCTTTTCCATTCTATCATTTCCTTTCCATCTCATTTAGTCTGTGTTCATTATTGTTATTATGTTAATTTCTATTATTTTATTGCATTCTTGAGATTTTAGTTACCAAATAGTTAGTGGGTTCTTAGTCATTTTTGTAGTAAACTCAATTTTTGTTTGTATGAAACTATAATACACCATGGGGACGTCTGCGAGAGCCTACCAATTTTCTCAGAGACCTTTGCAACCTACTCTTTCAATCTCTAAAATTCTCATCCTCTGATTCTATATAAAACATAAAATATAAAAAAATCATTTTTCTTCTCATCTCGTCACCTGAGATTTGATCCTTGAGGTGGCCGAGGAACATTCACCCTTTGAGATCGTGTCATTTCGGGGTGTCAAATTCCCTCCTCTACAATAACTAAAGTGGAGTGTGTGTAAGGGATGCATGTTATTTTTTATCAAACTTTTGAGGAGAGAAAGGTCATGACTATTATAAGAAGAGAAAAAAGGAGGTGGTGACTTTGTAATCCCAACATTTTTTGAGGAAATATTTAGATGTTATTACTATTGAGTTGTGTAAGTTACCTCTAAAGAGGGAGATTGAATTCACTATAGAATTGATATTAGGGATGGATATCATTTCTAAGACACCTTATAGTCCATGATGAATTTTGAGCTTTGTGAATAAAATTTTAGTTGTACGAGCTCTTGGACAAGGGATACATTTCCCTAGTGTGTCACCTTGGGGACTGTTGAGATACCTTGTTAAATTATTTAATTATGATCAATTTTATTGATATAAATAATAAAATAATTAGGTGTTTGGCCATGTTGGGGAACATTCATGGTTAAACATCATGTTGTGATGTTTTTTTACTCATGTTATGACCTAGAGTTATTATTATAGATAATTAAATTATATTTTAAAAAGTAGTGATTTGTTGGTCCTATACTTTTTTTAATATCAATTTTGGATTATATGGTCAACATACTTTTTTGACAACAAATTTATGTGATATTTAATTTAGATGAAAAAAAAATCTGTGGTACAATTAAAATAGCATAAGCATACCTTGTTATAAGAGGATAATAAGTGTTATATTTAGTTGGCAACGAATTTTATTTGCATGCCAAGACTAAGCATATTGAGGTGCTTCTTCATTGTTAGTGATTCTAAGTGTTTCTTTTCAACTAAAACATTTTCCCGGAACTAAGAAAAGTAAATATTCACTATCTTTTAATGGTAAATTTTATTAAATTCAAAGTATTTTTAAGTCTTCTTATATGGTCAACATACTTTTTTGACAACAAATTTATGTGATATTTAATTTAGATGAAAAAAAAATCTGTGGTATAATTAAAATAGCATAAGCGTACCTTGTTATAAGAGGATAATAAGTGTTATATTTAGTTGGCAACGAATTTTATTTGCATGCCAAGACTAAGCATATTGAGGTGCTTCTTCATTGTTAGTGATTCTAAGTGTTTCTTTTCAACTAAAACATTTTCCCGGAACTAAGAAAAGTAAATATTCACTATCTTTTAATGGTAAATTTTATTAAATTCAAAGTATTTTTAAGTCTTCTTATTTTTCTCTAATGTAAGCATGTCAGTTAAAACATATCAACTTCCATTTTTTTTTTTTTTTTCTTCTACTTGAACATTCTTCTTTTTTATATATAAATAATTTTGATCCATTCCAAATAAAAATTAAAGAGGGATGTTAGGATTTTATTCCTATCTGAGGTCGACTTTAAGCACATGGTTTTAGTAGTTAGTTAATCATTTTTATATTGTTAATTATGGGTTACCATACCTTAATTGATATAAGATGAGTATGTATATTTGGAAGTGGTCTTCATTATATCATCTAGTGTATGATTTACTTTATAGTGAATAAAATATCCTTTTTTCATAGTTGATTGGGGTTTCTCATTATTTATCTTCAAAATATATTCCCTTGCAAAACTATTTTGATTGATCCCATTGGGAAAATTAGTTTTTTTTTCTTTTCTAGTGGACCATGGACACCTTTTGTAAGTTTATAAATTAAACAACATTGAGTGGGTTGTGTTCTTGTAATAATTTGGAATTGGTCTTCTTTTTTTGGCATTAAGGAAGGTTCATAAATAAAAGCATGACTCTAGATTCATAAAGTTAATATTAAAATGAACATTACAAGGCTTGTTATCAAGGACACCATCACATGGATTTTCAAGTCATGATTTCTTATGATTTATCTTATATGAATACTAGAAAGTAATATTGGAGATTTGATGTAGAGGGAGAACAAATTCAAGAAACAATGAACCAAGAAGAACAAGGAAATTATGGTTTTCACAACAATTTGCACAATATTTCTCTGACCCTTCAATGGTGATAGCAATCTATACCCTGTAAACTATACTACAAGCCTATTTTCTTAGACTTGAACCCTCAAAGGAATCAAAACTCATTTTATTTTACATTCTTAGGATCTTAAACACTTAATCACACTCCACAAGCCTCATTCAAACCCTACTTGGTTGTGGTTAACTCAAAATAATGTCATTTCCACATAACCCTCCAAAAGGCTAGGGTTTTTAACAGTCATATTGCTTGTAAACACACACAATCCTCTATAAATCACACAAATTATTGAGTTATCACTTCAAATTTGGTGGAAATGTGCACAAGGGTTTGTAGAATGTCTGTATCAACTTTCATGAATTTTTAGTGGCTGAAACAGGAGATATGAATTTTGCAAACTCATTGAAAACCCTAACCCTATCATAGGACTATTAGCAACATTTTGACCATAAATTTCTTAATAAAAAATGAAATTAAACCAAATCAATTTCAAAATTTCAATCACAAAAAAGAACTCTAACTCTTCATCCACCTTCAAAACTACCACTTTTCCGTATAGAGTCGTACAAGAGTGATTTCATACGGTATTTGCATAAAAAACTATCAAAAAATGGTGAAGTAACAAGATGTTTTCATCAAAAATCTCCTTCAACCATTTCTTGGAGAATTCTCCTTCATTCCTTCGATGCGTATGATGATACAAAATAGTTACAATCAAATTTACATGACTTTACAACAAAACCTAAAGTAACTTCATATCCTTTTTAGCCTTTAACTTACAAATTATGCTCTTTTTCTACAACCTAGAATGAAAAAAAAACATGTAGAGAGATCTTACAAGGTGTACATGGTCTTTCAAGACCTTATTAGACACATAAAACCAAAAACTTAGGCTGGGGAACAAACCTCAAACCTTCACAAGCCAAAAATCACCTAGGAATTCAAATTTGCACTTTTGGCGGGAAAATCACAATTTGAATTTCTAAGCCTACTTAAACTACCCAAACCATTGGAGACACTAAGACCTATACAACTCAATTTAAGACTCCTAATGTATCAAACTAAAGCATAAAAAAATCATGAAATTGATGCTCCTGCAACATACTCCCAAGGAAAAGAAAAGAAACTCAGGTTCCACTTGAGAGGAGGTCTATAACAGTCTTCCAATTACCTTAGCTTATTGTGAAACATTATTTTGTAAAGAAGATATCTCTCTTTCTTTTTCCCACAAAGTCTCATCCTTGATACTCAAAATTTGCTCCAAAGAAGTATATTGTCCATTGCATAAAACTAGCTCCTTATTTGCACCCTTTAAGGCCTTCTCAATGTCTACTATCTTTGTATAAATATTTGAAAATTTGGGTTGCAATTCAGTAATGAACCCCTACAACTTGTTAATTTGATATTTAGTGTCCTGCTCAAAATCCTCTAATCTCCCTTTTCTTCTACAGGAACATTCCTCTTCCTTTGGACTTCCAATTCAAATAGTCTCTTCTCTAGTTCCTTTATTTCATCCCTGAGACAGAGAATTTCAGATTGCTGCTCTTCACTTTCCTTCAACATGTTATTCAACTTAGAATCCATTTCATAAAGTTGTTCCTCCTTTGAATTTGCTTCATTATCTACATCTTTGAGTTTCCCTTGCAATATTGCTTCATATTTTTCCTTTTCAGCCAGTTGGAGTTTAACAACTAAGACCTCATTACTACATTGTGCAACTAAAATCTCAAACTTAGATATTTCTAGTTTAATGAATGCCTCTTGCAGTAAAAATTTATTTTGCTCATTCTTCGCATCAAGTTTCTTATACTTGTCTTCCTGCACTCTGATGAATCACTGATAGAACTATTCTCTACAACTACTTCTTTGTGTTGTTTCCTACACTCACCCAGTGATATTTTCAACATTTCAACATCTGATTGTTTTCTTTCCAATTTTACTCGATCTATTTTTGCCTTCTCCATTGACTTTGCACAATGATTGACCTTCTTCCTTTCTGTATTAATACTAGACTATAAAATTATCAACTAACAATCCTCAGTTTGAAGCTTCATATCACATAATTGGAATTAGTTTTTCAAAGACTCAAAACCCTTCAGTTGATCTTTAACAAAAAATAATATAGCTTTTAAGGTTTCCTCATTCAGAAAGAAACAATACAACTTTGCACATAGTTGTCTCTATTTTCATGGACCTCTATCTTAGGACTTAGCTCCTTAATGTCATCTTATATCAATTTGCATTCACCAAGCTGCCTTTGCAAATTAGAGATAACCTGGTTTGCATTCTCAAGTTCCAATTGCATATACTTAGCATCTTCAACTGAATTAAAAGCTTTTTCTTTCCATTCTAGCAATTGAGAGTTTGAATCCTTCATAGTGTTGGAAATTAGGTCAATCTATTTAGCTAGCATAACGGACTCAAATTTATTGTATTCTAGAAACTCTTTATGATGACTGATATTTCTCATTGGAGACAAGGAAGTTGGAAGCTCATCAACAACTATAGCTGCATAACCTTTCCATGTGTCTTATATTTCCCAAGGCAACTCATCAATTATTGCTGGTGTTATATGATAGTCCTAGGTTTGATCATCACTACACAACCTATCTCTTCCTCTTCCATTATCTTTAGAAACTTTTTTCACCCACTAACATCACACTTGATCCCACCTTTTGGTCTTTATCATCTTCCCTCAAAGGTGCTAAGGTGTAGGTAACTCCATCCTTCTCCAAAACATAAACATTCTTTCTACCATCATGCATTGTCTTCCTATCATATTTATAAGGCCTACCAAATAACACATGGCATACATCCATGGGGATGATATCACATAACACTTTGTCTTTATAATTTCCTATTTGAACCTCTACCCAACATTGTTCATTGACTAGTACTTGATGCCCCTTATTCAACCATGAGACTTTATATGGTGTGGGATGAGGTAATCACTTCAAATTTAGCTTCTCTACCATCTCAACATTAACTAAATTATCAGTACTACCGGAAACTATAACAAATTTGCAACACTTACCTTGGCACTTGTAAATAGTCCTGAATAATGACTTCCTCTGTGGTGGATCCTTCTCCATTAGAACCTTGATCAATTTCCTTCTCATAAGCAAGGATTCTCCTATCTCTGGTTCTTTTGGTTGTGGTGGGTAGTTAACACTTTCTTTATCTCCTCCTTGAGCAACTTGAGTCCTTTCATTCCTAAAGGTGGTAGTTGATTTCTCTTCTAGACACTCTCAAGCTTGATGACCTACAAACTTGTTGCACTTGTAGCATTTTCCAATGAAGCCATTGAATCCTCCTCTTTGTCCAAATATACCACTAAAGTTAGGCCTGCTTCCTCTAAAACCCCCTCTTGAACTTGTTGCTTGTTCTTGTGAGATGCTTAACTCACCTTGATCTCTTTTTGAATGTCCTCTATCAACATATGGACCTCTACCTCTATTATTCTTTTCTTGCTTCTTATTCAACTTCTCCTCGGCCTTTAAGACCAAGTGATAACACTCTTCAAGTGTCCTAGGGCTTCTAAGGCTCGACTCATCTTGCAAGCTATACTTGAACCCATTAAGGTATCTTGCAACATTGTCGATATCATCCTCCATGTGTCCTGATCTTATACTCAACTTATAAAACTCCTCAATGTACTCTTTCACTCCCATATCCTTTTGTTTCAAATTTTGCAACTTCCTATACAATTGAGTCATGTAATCACTAGGCAAGAATTTTCCCTTCAACTTGAAAATCATCCTATCCTAAGAAGTAATCTTGGATTTATCTTTCTTTTTCCTTTCTTCTTGAACATAGTCCCACCATAGGGATGCATGACCTTTCAGCTTGGTCCTGGCCAACTTTACTTGTTGCTCTTCAAGCACATCCTCAAATTCAAAATACTTGTCCAACTCCCCTATCCAATCAAGGAGTTCTTCACCATTCAAACTACTTGTGTATACTATAATTTCCACCTTCACCTTGGTTCCTTCACCCTTGGCTATCTTCAACAATCTTTCCATCCTCAAATCATCAACATCCCTCTCTTCTTGAGGTTCTCCTTGAGGTCCTTCATTCACCACTTCTTCTTCTTGGTCACTCATATCCCATGTAACCACTCCTCTTCTTTGCTTATCTTCCACTGTAGAGAGTCTTGCATCCAAACTAACTCTCATATCCCTCATTTCTCTAGCAAGGGCTTCTCCCAATTGTGTTGCTATTCTTTCTGCCACCCTTTCAGTGTTTCTTGGAGGCATCTTTCCGCTTTCGAATGGTTAATCCTTATACTAATTTTCTTGCTTAACTTGGCTCTGATACCAATAATGATGCAAAGGGAGAGAAAATTCAAGAAAAAATGAACCAAAAAGAACAAGGAAATTATGGTTTTCACAATAGTCTTCACAAGATTTCTCTGACCCAAGTCAATGGTGGTAGCAATCTATACCTTGCAAACTATCCTACAAGCCTATTTTCTTAGACTCGAACCATCAAAGGAATCAAAATTCACTTGATTTTACATTCTTAGGCTCTTAAACACTCAATCACACTCCACAAGCCTCATTCAAACCCTACCCGACTGTGGTTAACTCAAAACAATGTCATTTCCACATAACCCTCTAAAAGGCTAGGGTTTTTAATAGTCATATTACTTGTAAACACACATAGTCCTCTATAAATCACACAAATTATTGAGTTATAACTTCACCTTTGGTGGAAACGTGCAAAAGGGGCTGTAGAATGTCTGTATCAAATTTCATGAATTTTCAACAGCTGAAACAAGAGATATAAATTTTACAAACTCACTAAAAACCCTAACCCTATCACAAGACTATTAGTAGCATTTTGACCGTAACTTGCTTAATACAAAATAAAATCAAACCAAATCACTTGCATTTGGATCACAACAAAGAACTCTAACTCTTCATCCACCTTTAGACCTGCCACCTTGCCGTATAGAGCCGTACAAGAGTGATTTCAGACTATATTTGAATAAAAACTATAAAAAAAATAGTGAAGTAACATGGTGTTTTCATCAAAAAGCTCCTTCAACCATTTATTGGAGCATTCTCCTTCATTCCTTCGATGTGTATGATGCTACTCTTGGAGCATTCTCCTTTATTCCTTCGATGTGTATGATGATACAAAATAGTTACAATCGAATTTACATGACTTTGCAACAAAACCTAAAGTAACTTCATATCCTTTTTTGCCTTTAACTTGCAAATTATGCTCTTTCTCCACAGCCTAGAATGAAACAAAACATGAAGAGAGACCTTACAAGGTCTGCATGGTCTTTCAAGACCTTATTGGGCCCAACAAACCAAAAAATTAGGCTGAGGAACAAACCCCAATCCTTCACAAGCCAAAAATCACCTAGGAATTCAAATTTGCACTTTTGGCAGAAAAATCACAATTTGAATTTCTAAGCCTACTTAAACTACCCAACCATTGGAGATGAACCCCATGGACCTCCTAAGACCTACACAACTCAATTTAAGACTCCTAACATCAAACTAAAGCATAAAAATATCATGAAATCGATGCTCCTGCATGAAGATTACTTATTTGGATTATCAATCAATATTACTAATATTATGGATAATAATTAATTAATAAAAAAAATATAGAAAAATGTAGGATAATGCATTGGTGAGCGATATTTTGTATCCATATTTTTTTGACTTCTAGAACAATAAATTTAAATTTAAAAAATGCAGGATAAGACCGTGAGCTAATCTAAATGAAGGAATTACACATATGAACTATTCTAAAAGAAGAAAACTCTAATAAATTAGATTAATGTAATTCTATAACTAAAATAATGATATTTATGATGAAAATATTAAATTATAATCAACTTATATACATATAAAATAAAATAAATGTTAAAATAGTATTATTCATAATAAAATAAAAATAAAAACTCTAAACATAAAATAAAATTTTTAACTAACTTTAAAACTTCTAAATAATAAATTTATTTTAAACGATTAAAAAATAATAAAAAATATTAAACATTTTATATTGTAAAAATTAATAAACTATTATATTCCTTATAAGAAATTTTCAACGTAAATACTTACATTCATAAACAATTGATTAGGTTTCCCCACTAATTATAAAAGATTTATTTTAATATAGTTTAACATTCAAATTTCAAACCCACGTGTAGGATAAAATAATAAGTGGACCACTTCAAAGTGTAGAATAAAACAATCAGGTGGACTTTAATCAAGTGTTTTTTAATTATTTCCACATCTTCTAGATGATGAAAGGACAATTCAATAATTCATAAAGTAGACCATAATTGATATTTCATGTGATCTCTAATAATTTATGTGTAGTGTGAATTTAATTATTAATTATTAATTGTTGGGAAAGTTTGAGTGGATGTATTCATCATTAATTATTTTATTTTTATAATTTATTTAATTTAAAATATAAATATTTATGAGTTATGTTTATTAAAGAATTATTTTTAAATTTTAATTTAAAATAAATAAATAGTGGTTCTTATTTTTTAAATATCATTTATAATCTTTTAAGATGGACATATAATAATATTTTTTTCTCGTTACTAATAAAATAATATTTTAACATCTTTATGGACCTCAACGACTAGAGAGATGGTTTGTGTGTTAACAATGTTCTTGTTAAAGAAGGTGTATCTGTGAGGCATGGAAGAAGTTATTCGTGTTGTGTGTCTGGGAGTCAATGTTCCTTGGTCGGGTTACATTCCCAAGGTATTGGTGGTTGGTGAGGTCATTGAGTGGTTCCCCTTCCTGCCTAAGTTTTGCACCATGACCCTGATGTAGCACATGACCAAAGCCAAACAAGACTGTGATTTCTCAAACGGGTCACCAATCTAGAACCCACATCTTTGACTTGGAATGACTCAACGATTTTAACCACCTAGTTGCAAATGATGATACTAGATGTAACTAGTTGTTTGTAATAGTGATTAGGCTCTATAATAACTATAGAAATTATCATAGTATCTTTCAATCTCAGATTTTGTCACTATCTGGTGATAAAAACACTTGTTACTAGCTGAAGTAGTTATGATTTTGTATTGTAAATTTTGTAAATTCTCTTTTTGATTAATAGAATGGTGCAATCTTAATTGCAACCCACTTAGCTAAAAAAAATGATATTTTAATATAATCTAAAATCTGAACTTCAAACTCACTTCAAATTAACCAATAATTTATAAAATATTCTATGATTATTTTTCTATGTAATCTCTAATCATTTATATATGGACCTAATTATATCTTCATTACTAATACTCTAGTTAGGTTTTTATTTAATATATTTAACAACGTTATTGCATATAATCCTCATATTAACATCATTATAATATTCTTAAATTTTAGAAAAATTATTTGTATTTTAATTGAAAATTAAAATTTATGTTAAATGTGTTGTTTTTTATTTTTTCAAAATTTATTTTTATGGATATTTTAAAGAAATATATTCTATAATGCTAGCATAACATATTTATAATCATATTTATTTAATTTTGAGTTTGTTTTGATGGAATGTCTTAATATAATGATATATTAAGTGATACATTAGTTTATATTTATCTTTATTTCTTCTTATTTAGATACATTATTAGTTCTCAATTATTAGTCATTTAGTGTATATATTTGCACACTCTTCTATATTTTTTATCCTTATTTGAAAAGTGATCATTTTCCCAACTCGGGAGATATAGGATTTAGGTCAATCCCAAAGAGTGTGGAATTGAACTCTTAATATAAATGTTCAAATTCAAATTAGAGTTTTCTCACCCCTTTGTATTGGTTGTTGTGAGCATATTTAAACAAAGTTTATGTGAGTTATTACTTTGTTTTGGTGTTTAGAGACATTAATTTGTGAGACTAATTCATAAGGAAAAAGAAGAGAGATATGGTCAAACTAGGAATACTTACTCTAGGAACATTTGACTTTGGATCTTAAAATTTAAAATATGAATATGAATTATATAGGTCATCTATATGTTTGTGTGTGTTGTCTCCAAAAAATATCAAAGTTATAAAGTTGGTTTGCATATGGTCTTAACCTTAGAAAATTTGACCCTAGTGCTTCAACAATCTCCTTTAAGGTGTTTGCAAACATTTCTATCCTTACAATCAAATTAGAGATAAAAGAAACACGACAAATCAGCTTATTGAAGTCTACATCTTGTTAGACACTTTTTACGAGTCACGGTCCATTCCAACAATGCTTGAGTTTGATCCTAAGCCCAAATTGAGTTTAACCTACAAAGATTTATTAGTTTTCATAGAGATTCAAACATTTATCAAATTAAGAATATTATATTTCCACAATTCATAATATTTTCTTTTTGATTCATAATATTCAACCAAGGTTGCATAGATTATATTAATTTCTTCAAATATTACATCGTTCAACCCCATAAAAAGTCACAAGGAGATGAAGGATAGACATGAATTACATCCCCAACCCAAAACACATTGTGTAAGTCATCAAAGAAGCCAGATAGACCCTAAACCCATTACACATGAACCATCGTTAGCCAAAAAGGAGAGCCCATAGACACCATTTCCGATCATCGTCCTCGTAGAAACCACCTTCCTCCATAGTCACCATGAATTTGTTTAACCACTACTCACCATCGACCATAACCATCCCTAGTCTCCACGTCAGGAAGTTATATCTGATTGAGGCCCAACGGCTATGACGAGCCAAAGCAACGGCTAGGAAGTTATATCTGATTGAGGTCAATATGATCAAAGTCTCCATCACTAATGTATAATGCTTCACCAAGAGAGAAATCCTTTCATAAATAAGTTTGGCCCTTGAGAGCACATAAGCCACCAATCACTACTGTCGTCATCGTGCATCCTAACACTGTGACGTGTCCCGCCAACACTCTGATATAAGGATGCCCCAGTTCTATAATTCATAATTGATTACTATTGTTTTTGGATTAGATTGTGTAGAAGTTGCGTCAATGTTTTGGATCACACTCCATGATCCATCATTAGGATGATATAGTATTTTTTTAATTTATTGTAGGAATCTATCATTCTTATGATGAATCATGAAATGTGATCCAAAACATTGATCCAAAAATTATAGACAATCTAATCCAGAAACAATAGTACTTAATCAATTATCAGATTGTGAACATTATTGTTGTATAACTTAACAAACAATTCTACATGACATTAATATTAATTTCTCATTATCATTTACTTAAATCTAAATACTTTCATCTATTATACTTAATTTCTAGAAATAATATTTTTTCCCAAAACTTAAGTTAATTAAACAACTATTAATAATATTTATTTAATTAGCATATATTTAATTACTTTTATCTCATATATTTTACCAATATTAAAATATTATTATAATTATATTATTATTGGTAATATTTAATTAATTTTTTTTTTTGGTTTTTTAATGAAGATAAATAGTTTACAAATAATTTATATGGGTTGAGTCTTGTTAATATAAAATTTCCTGTATTCTTAGATTTTTATATTGTGGCATCGTAAATTGTCACCCTTGACAATTTTACTCATTGTTTTGCTCCCCCTAAATTATTGAGCCTAATTGAGGCCTTTATTTCCTAAACTATGCATTCTATAGCCCATTTGTACCATTTTTCTGAGAAATTGCAAGCATTGAACAAATATATGCAATTGATATTTTTCCCCCAACACTTAATGTCTTGGAAAATAGGGCTAGGACCCATTTTCCCTAATGCGTATGGGTCCCCCTATTTTGTCGGGGTCAAATTTTTGGATATGTCGGTGTCAGTATTTTAACATTCAAAATTCAACTTGCAAAGGTCGACTATCAAGATCTAATTTTGGGGAAATTGAATAAATGCCTATAAATACCTAGTCTTTTCACCATTTGAAATGAGAAGGAGATTAAATGAGTAATAACTATTGTCAAGAGAAAGTCAAGAGTAGCATTTCAGAGTGCAATAATTCAAGATCCTAGCATCATGTCAAATCCTATGTGATTTTATGCATGTTTAGGTATCATTGCTTGTGAAGGTTAACCCTTGTTGTAGGTCTCCAAGAAATTCAAGCAATTCAAGAAATCAAGCAAGAAATATCCAAGACCTTGAGGTGATGTGTATGAATTTAGTCCTTCAAGGAAGACATTGAAGGGTGGTGAGTTGCAACACTTTGTTGATTCAACATTCCTTCCTATCATTAACATTGCCATTGTGGAAGTGGAAACACAAACATGGGGTTTGACTAAGGAAAGCCCATAAATGGCACAACATTTTTTCTCTTTGTGAATTTGTAAATTTCAGGTTTGGAGAGGATTGAAGGAAGTAAGGATCATTTATCCATTGTTGCATTCAAAGCCCTACACCTTTTCAACTCATGGAAACTCACATACAAAAGTATCTGACAATGTTCTAACAAATTTGCAAGTGAAAACGAAGATCTCAGATCTAACATCAAAGGACTACAAAAGCAAAGTAGGAGGGGCATACAAGGACTCATGCACCCTAGGGTGAATCTGTCCTCCTATTCATATCGACATCAAATTTTCTAGGTAGGTACACATCATCTAACACTTCCCAGATATGCTTACAAGTTGTTTTAGTTTATTGATCATCAGAATAATGCAATTTTCATATTAGGGCACATAGTTGAGTTAGGTTAATCATAGAAAATTAATTTTAGTCCATTTCTAAGGCTCAAAAGGATCAAATCTAGGTCTAGTTAGCTCACCTTCATGCTTGAAATTTAATCTAAACACCTTGTTGATTTGCATCCTAATGTACCTTTGAAAAAGGAGTAAAAAACAATCCTAGGTTTAGACATTAAACTTAGGATTCCCTTTTTCATGTGTTACATTTGGTGAGCCTAACATTTTGACATAATAAACCTTATGCAATCTGAAGTCATTCAACCCTAAATCTAGGTTTTACTTGCATTGTCTTGCATTGTTAATTTAGGGTTTCATTTTTGCATCATAAAAGATCATAAAAATTCAAAAATATTACATCACAAATTGCATCATAGATTCCAATGGGGTTTGTTTCAGTCATCTTAATCAAATCTACATTCACATTGCATTCATTAGGTCTAAAATCATTCATCATATCCATTTAGGTATCTTTCATTTAGGTCAAAAAACTGAAAAAAGTGCATGGTTTAGTTTTAAAATTGCATCAAAATCATCATTTTCAGATTTTTGCATATTAGAATGAATCAATTATTGCATCCTAGCTTTGAATTTTGCATTCAAATTTGTTAAAAAAAATCAATATTGTTGCACACTTATATGTTGAATCACATTGACATAAATTCAACAAATTCTAGAAAATATTCACTGTTAAACCCGCTTGAAAGCAAACCCAAAATCCTTTAGCAATGTCATACACAATCAAACTTTAAAATTTTAGGCACCCTATCTAGGACTCAGACACCCTTGGGTACCTTTGTCCTACTACTGGTGGCTTAGAAAACTTTTGCATAGGTCTCTATCTCTGTATTTTCAATCTGTTTATGCTTGCAAATGTCTGATTTGAAATGCCAAAAAGGTGTTATTGTGTGTACAAGAAAGGTGTCATTTTTCTTAATTTGTTTCAAATTTATGAAAAAAATGTTGTATTTCAATGTTGGAAATTATCAGATCTATAGGACAATTGTTTATATTTTTTAAAGCGTTGCATAATTTGGATAGATTAGTTTCATTTTTGAAAAAATTCAAAACCCTATGTTGTTACAACACATTACAAATTCAGAAACTTACAAAAAAACAACAGAATCAATTCCAAATCTAGGTTTGCAAGCTATCACATGGTTAGTTCTTGTCACTAGTGCCTCTGAAACTAAAATTTCAAAAAAATACCTATTAGGACATAGACACCCTAAGGCATTCTAGTCCTCTAAAAACCCGCATGATATCTCTATAATAGATTTATACATGTCAGTTTACATAGCTGGAACATGGTTTCCAGATTCGTGCTTGCATCAGGTCTATAAATCTAGTCTTTATCCTAGTTTTCCTTAACACACATAAACATAGATTGCAATTGAAATTTAATGATTAATATTGGGAAAAGCATACTCATCTGATCATGTTAGATCTCTTTCTACAAGTACATTATGTACCTACCAAGCCCTTTAGTTGTGATGACTTTGAAATGTTAGATGATGCCCTTGGGTAATTCATCTCACCTAGATCATCTAATAAGGATTCTAACATTTCAACAAACACAATCATTGATACTTATGATAATCATGGTAACTATTCTCATACTATCCATCCTAATGGTGAGAGTATCTCAACATAAGAAAATGAAATCATTGACACATTTCTTGATATCACTTTACCTAATATTCATTCACCTCCCAACATCTTCCCTACTTGTGAGAGCACTTTGGTGCAAGAGGATGAAATCATGGCAATCATAGTTGTTCTTCTCCCAATACCTCACCCACTTGTGAAGAAGGTATCTTGGTGTTAGAGGATCCAATCATTGAGTTTCATGAGATTCTTGTTTGTTTCTCTCCCAATTCCTCTCCTCCTTGGGAATATATTGTGGTGTAGGAGGATGAAATCATTTATACATTTCTTTCAAAAGACAGTAAAATATTGGATGACATAGATGAAGATGTTAAGTTAACATTAGATCCCCCCAATAGAAGGTCATCAACAAGTAGATAACTCAATTGAGGTTATGAATGCACAAGTAACAATTAAATCACCTCTCATAATAGGACCTCCTAAACTCCCTAGCCATATCTTGAACTTTGCAAAATAACTCACTAGTAAGCATGTGTCGCAACAACCAAGATATCATGCAATTTATCACGCATTTAACATTCCTCAACATAGTGGTAAAGAGTATGATCTTGTTGATCAACTTCATAGTACCCCAACAAAATCCTCCCTTTGGGACTTGATTCCAATATCACCTACATACCATAGGATGCACCAAGAGGCTTTGTAGAAGACTAATGTCCCACCTTTTAAACTGAATGATGTAGCTGCCTTATTTGATTGTATGCAAGTGACAAAGTTGGATACTACATTCCCTCAACATGAATTACCCTCGCTTGAGATCCAAAATAAACATGAAGCCTTAATAATAAAGGTGTTCATTAATGAAACTAGAGTTAGGTGTAATCTCATAGACAATGGAGTGGGTCTTAATGTTTGTAGCATTGACCTCCTAGATAAAATTGGTGTGGACAAGAATCTTATAGAACCCAATGATTTTATATTTATGGGTTTGATAATGTTAATAAGAAATCATTAGGAATGATCACACTACTCATTGATGTTGGACTCATGGTTTTGCCTATCCCTATCCATATCATGCCAAACCCTCTTTCATACAACCTCCTCCTAGGTAGATCATGGATTCATTTCATGAAGGGAGTTTCATCTACTCTTCACCGTGAGATGAAGTATGAATATAATAACAAGATATACATGGTTAAAGCAAATGAACAATGTTATAATTCAAAATTTCAACATGATCCTAACACTTCCAACTCTCTTAACACTTTGATTCCAACTTCAAACGTAGAACCTATACAAGTTGATGGTAATATTAATTGTCTTTCACCTACAACAAAACTCTTAGATGATGATTGGGGCCATTAGATTTTACACCTTGTTTCAAAGGGGAGTCTAAAATATCGCCAACAAGGTCCAAAGAGTCAAATACAAATAATGATCATGCTAATGATTCATCTACAAACACCTATTTTGGGGATGATTTGAGTTCATTAGATTTTATACCCTCATTTATGGGAGAGTACAAAGTCTTACAATCTAAAAAAAACTTCTTGTTTTTCATTTGCTCAACTTGGTTCTACATCAACAACATCACCCCATGGTGGTGATGGAGGCTCTTCAATTCCCGTCCCTCATAAGAGCAAGATGCGTAACTTTAAAAAACTTAAAAAGGATTTGCATGCTCAAGAAGAAGCCAATCTTTCTTAGAAGCATGTAGATAAAATCTCTTCATCTGAGTTGGAAGCATGCTAAGGTCTTGGATACAAATTTTCTTCTAAACATGGATGTAATGAAAACATGAAACAAAATGATAGGAATCAAGAGAAGTCTATACCGTACTTTTGCAAGCAGGGTCTAGATTTCCAACCTTCATTTCAATCTTCATCTAAGGCTTTATCATCAACTGTATGTATGTCATCTTGTGATAAGAAAGATAAGATTGTATTCATAAGGTAAATAAATGACCCTTACTATTGATCAAGATAATATATTTTTGAGGCTTCTCAAAGCCTACCTAATTACTCTTCCTCCAAGAAAATGAAAGAAATTCTACAGTAAAAGCTCATTTTGTGCATATCATCAAATTCATGGCCATTCTACCAAAGAATGTCAAGCCTTGAGTAATAAAATACAACAACTTAAGGATTGTGGTGCTCTTCCATGTGTTGATGCACCTAATTCCTCTAATCAATAATGATCTTCATCTTATCGTGTTGCTCATCACTATGTGGCATTTGTAGCTTTCTGTGTTTTTCTCATTTCCATTCATGGTGGTACAATATTAAGTGCAACCATATTTTTCATGGAAGCAACATGATAGTCCTTGGTGTGGTTATCCTTGTCTCTATGCTTGGGGGAAAGGATAACTAGATTTGGGAGGCGTGCATTCTTTTCAAGGATCCCCTATTCCCCTCTTTCTCCTTAAAATACCAACATAGCAAGCATGTTGACATTTTAAGGGGGGGCATATATTACCCCTATCCATTTCATCTTGTGATATTTGACCTATTGATCAATTCGTCCCTTGTGATGTTAAGCTCGTGTCCGTCCCCCATGATGTTAAACTTTGTGCACCTCCTAAGGTGATTTTTGTGCGCTCCCTAAAGCGTGGTTTGCATAGTCCTAGCATAATGGAGTTTTTTGGTCTATGAATTTGGAGCTATTTTAACATAGCCACCTAGCATAACACAACTTGCTTGCTAGTGGACCCATGTGTTTCATGAGATACCTAGCATAACACACCTTGCTAGCCTTGTGGAACCCATCATATTGCATGCACACCTAGCATAACACAACTTGCTAGCCAATAGATCCATGTAGATCATAAGTGATTTTACATCCTTGTGAGAGTATCATTTTGCTAGAAAACACATTCGATGGATGTCATTTGGTATTTGAGACAATTTAAGAGTGAGGTCTCTTTACCTTACCGAATTGAATCCCTTTAGTACTAACATTATGTTCTGATTGTGTATGCTTCATGTTTTTGACATGTATGTTTGTGTATGTTATCTTGTTGCATTTCATACATGTGCATGTTCCTTTGTGCTTATGTTGTCTTCCATGGGATCTTGGATTGTGGGGGATTGCACGCCCTTGATCCTTATTCATCCTATCTCTTCAACATTTGGACAATCAAACCCCTCTTGACATAGATTTTCTACTTTAGTGTGAGTTTGAGTGTAAGTTCATACTCTCACTAAAGTGGGGGCTAAATGTAGTGTTGTAAATTGTCAAACTTGACAATTTCACTCTATGTTTTTCTCCCCCTAAATTATTGAGCCTAATTGAGGCCCTAATTTCCTAAATTATGCATTTTATAGCCCATTTGTGCCATTTTATGAGAAATTGCAAGCATTGAACAAATGCATGCAATTGATATTTTTCCCCCAACACTTAATGTCCTAGAAAATAGGGCCAAGACCCATTCACCCTAGGGTGCATGGGTCCCCCTATTTTGTCGGGGACCAATTTTTGATTTATTGGTGTCAGTATTTTAACATTCAAAATTCAACTTGCAAAGGTCAGCTATTAGGATCTAATTTTTGGGAAATTGAATAAATGCCTATAAATACCTAGTCTTTTCACCATTTGAAACGAGAAGGAGATTTTATGAGAAAGAACTATTGTCAATAACAACATTTCAAAGCTTTATTGCAACAATTCAAGATCCTAACATCATGTCAAATCCTATGTGAGTTTATGCATGTTTAGGTTATCATTGTTTGTGAAGGCTAACCCTTGTTAGTCTCCAAGAAATTCAAGTGATTCAAGCAATCAAGAAAGCAAGATCCAAGACCTTGAGGTGATGTGTATGACTTCAGTCCTTCAAGGAAGCCATTGAAGGGTGGTGAATTATAACACTTTGTTGATTCATCATTCCTTCCTATCATTTATATTTCCTATCATTGACATTTCCATTGTGGAAATGGAAACACTAACACGAGGTTTTACTAAGGAAAACCCTAAATAACACAATATTTCTTCTCTTTGTGAATGTGCATATTTTAGGTTTGGAGAGGATTGAAGGAAGTTTAAGGATCATTTATTCATTGTTGCATTAAAATCCCTACACCCTATCAAATCACAGAAACTCACCTACAAAATTATCCATTAGTGTTCTGACAACTTTGCAAGCAAAAATGAAGATCTCAGATCTAACATCAGAGGACTGCAAAAGTAGAGCAAGAGATGCATACAACGACTCATATGCCCTAGGTGACTCTGTCCTCCTATTCAAATCGACATCAAATTTTTTGGGCATGTACACATCACCCAACACTTCCCAGATTTTCCTGGAAGTTGTTATTTTAGTCTGTTAATCATTGAAATATTGTAATTATCTTATTAGGGCACATAGTTGAATTAGGTTAATCATAGAAAATCAATTTTTGTCCATTTCTAAGGCTCAAAAGGATCATATCTAGGTTTGATTGACTCACCTTCATGCTTAAAATTCAATCTAAACACCTTGTTGATTTGCATCCTAATTTAATTTTGTAAAAGGAGCAAAAATGATCCTAGGTTTAGATATTAAACTTAGGGTTCCCTTTTTCTTATGTTACATATATTAAGAGTAAAAGGTTTGTTTTTGAAACCCAATCAACATCAAGGAGTAAACATAAGGCAAAAATATCAACAAGTAATCAACACAACACTCCAAGGGATTGAAAATAAGAGGAAAATGGCCTAAAACCCATGTAACATAAAGGATTGGCCATATCATGTTGGTTTGGAACCAATATGTTTCAAGGAGCACTGAACAACCCCTTCCAAAATATACTTAAAACAAATTTCCTTCTTACCTGGAACAACCTCTTGAAAGGCATAAATAAGCAAAAGGCTAAGCTTTTCTCTCAAAACAATCATCATTTTTTCTTTACTTGAATTGGGTAAACTTTGCATGGTAGTAACTTGGGTCTCCTTGACAACCCTATATTTCACTATTTCTCTTTCTTGAGAGTGACAACTCATTGATGGTCATGCAAACCTCATTAATAGGAGGTTGAAGAACAATTATGTGTTCTTTCTTTCTCCATATAGATTGCCAACATTAATTGCTCGAACATCTTACCACAACATTATTATTTTGATACAACTATTACAAAATCACAAGTGAATCTGCACCTAAACACCTACTTTGGAAAATAAATAAGTCTCAAAGGAGAGAACTTTGTCCACCTCCACAATAATATAGAATCTAACAAATAGTAATCATTTGCTGACTTTGATGACCGTAGCCACCATCAAAAGTTGTCCAAAAAACTTAGCAGTGTTTGATAGAACCTCCTCCTTCTAGTATCCCAGCTTTAAAGAATTAGCAATGCTTGATAGAACAAGAATTTCGTTAACAATTTCTTTTTATGATTAAAACCTGTTGCCCATTTCTTTAAGGAATAAACCTACCTTACCAAGAAACAATGGTCCAAAACACCTGAATATTTGATCTAGCTCTCAGAAATTTACCAATATGTGAATGTTCACACTTGGAAACTGCACTGTCAACAATAGAATTAGGAATACATTAAAAAAAAAAACATTGTTAGATATTTGGTCTTCAATTTTATTTTATTTTGCTTTTTAAATTTATTTTTTTGTTTTACCCAACTTTGTACAAACATTTTTTTTCTATGCAGTCACAAGGTCCAATTCATAAAAAAAGTGGAGTCAAAATTATGCTCTAAAAACCTATCTTCCACTTTTTAAAATATATTTAAAATCCTCCCACTTTTAAAAAAAAAATTGTTTGTTGGGTATCCAATTTCAATATAATAAGATTTTATGTGTTTCACATTTCTGTGCTTGGTAGATGTCTTTATCCGCTATGAGTAGCTTACCGAATTTGAATACATCATGTTTTTTTTATCTATATTTAACCAATTTTTATAGACTGACAAGATTTTCTTTATAGATTTCTTCTTCTTAAAGCAATCATGGATTCCCTACTAGTACGATCAATGCTACTGTTGACGTGATTTGTTGTTTCCCATTCTCTTTCCAACAATTGCTAAAATTGGCCGTGTTAAATCAGCCCAGTGAAGATCTCTTTTGGGCATGTGAGTTCATCAGCAGCATTTGAGCTAAGTTGCAGAGATTTTCAATTCAACATTTTCTCCAGGTATAGTCAAGTATGGGTGTTCTTGGGTGTTTGAACTTGCTCACACCATCAGTTCATCATTCAATCAGGCCTCTAAGTCACAGGGGATCCATCTCATGGTCCTGTAAAAGGACACCCATATCCTCAAATTCGATGATTAGAAGGAGATGGAACTACAAAAGGAAGAGGTTTAGTCCTTCTGCCATTGCCCAGCCCTTAACAGCTTCCTCAGAGTCTTCCCAGGAGAATACAAGTACTGAAGTTGGGATCAAGGAAGATGAGGGTAAGTTCAATTGGTTTCAAGAATGGTATGCTGTGGCACCAGAATATGAGTTGGATAAGGGGGTGCCTCATGCATTCAAAGTCCTGGGTCTTGACATTGTTGTCTGGTGGGATAAAAGGGAGTTGGTGTGGAGAGTCTTTGATGACAGCTGCCCACACAGAAGAGCTCCCCTGTCTGAAGGAAGAATTGATGAAGATGGTGACTTGCAGTGCAGTTACCATGGCTGGTGTTTTGGCTCCAGTGGAGCATGTAAACATATTCCACAGGCACCCTCGGATGGACCTCCGGTATTACTTTTACCCATATATGTCCACTATAGAAACAATTTTCTGCAATTTTCCATGAATTCATAGATTCACAATTCATATAGTTGTGTAATTTTCAATCTGTCTGCTTTTGTTAGAATTGTTTTTGCTTGGTAAACTTATAATCTCTCCTCATTTTTAATTATTGAATGGAATGCATGGTCAAGCTTGGACCAGAAGCTGTGATGAAGGTGCTTCTATTTTGTCAAATTCACTATGGACTTGCATTGAGGATTGTCCAAGTGTTTTCTGCATTAATTCTGATGCAATGGCATTGAGGGATACTCGATGTGGCTTAAACCCAGTTCATCATCTTGGCAATTGGTCAAGGTCAACTGATTACACTGTTTCTTTTAGTAATTGTCATTGATGTAAATGTTAAAAATACAATACATAATTAATGAGTTTTTGGGTTGCTAATGAAGTTGAATGGTTTTAAGTGAGCTCATTAAGAATCAAGTCTTGTTGAGTACAAGGCCCTGACATCATAACGGATGAGGATAGAATCGTGTCTCACACAACTATGGCAGAATGGATACCCCTCAGTCCTTGGCTCTCATTTGAGTAGGTTTTAGCCTTAAAAAAATACAATACATAAATAGATATAGAGTGTACTTGTGGTTGTGATAATTGTCTTTTTCTTATAGAAAGAAGAAGCTACCGATTCTGGCAAGTTCTACCTCTAAGGCATAGTATGTTGCTATTGTTGGACATGATGTAGTATGAACAAAAAGGTCCTTGGTAAATATTTGACACCACCAACCTACCTTTTGTAAGGTGATATTTAGAGTTCTCTTTAGCTGGACAAGGATAAAATCTTCACACTTAGACCAAGTATAAAGAGGTATATTATTGTAATAGTAGACAATGGTTTGAGGGTGGTGTTATTTGACCAATTTCTAGAATGGTGCAGGGCATAAGATCAAGTTGGATATCACTAAATTTTTAATAGGTGGAGTTTCTCAAGTTTAGAGACCTTTTGAGAATTAATGATATCATTGTTAATAAAGGTGTATCAATCTTTCATAAAAGTATATCTCTCTAATCACATCATACGACATACGAATTTTAGAGATGTCAAATTGAATCTTAATTTGAGCAAGTAGATTACAAAAACATGAATATCTTCAAAATCTTTAATTTATAAAATAATACAATTGTTTCTCAAATAAAAAATTATGACCTTTGAAAATTAGGCCTCTCAAAACAGCAACCTCCCTTTCAAACTTTTGCCAATTCCTGTAGCAAACTGTAGTTTGATGCTGAAATACTAATCTCCCATATATATAGATCAATTGACAACTTCGTTTGTGAATAGACAAAATCAGATTAGCGAACTTTAATCAAAGAAACAACTTTAGATTTCACCCAATTCAAATGCAAAAACAGATCATAACAGCTTGTATCCGGTGGGTCCTCCCATCGAGTTTATACAATTATTACTGACAACAATTACAAATTTACTCTGTTTTCAGCATGCAAAAACCACTCAAAAACATATCAAATTCGTCCTTCTCTTTGGACAGCGACCTTTTCTGTTTCGAAGTCTGTGTCTATACATCCTTCATGCCCTTTTTAAACTGGATGTGCGGCAGTAACAGAGGTCATTCTCCTTTCAACCCCTTCACTAACTGGCGCAACCTTTCAAGCAGAATATTGGCCTCTCTTTAGACCCGCGGCCTCCCCCCTCTTCTCCAATTTCACACAGGCTTTTATCTTATCCCTTTTTCACATAACTCTCGGTCTTTTCACATAACTATTTGCCTGAATTTTATCCTGCAGGGGTAATGGTGGAGAATTTGTATTCTTGAAAGAGGGGTCATAAGTTCAAATCCTGCAGGGGGTAAGGTACGTACACCTCCTATTGTGATGCATGAGTTAGGTGCCTCCTTCATATTGGGAGTACAAGGAGTCCCATATACTGTAAGCCATCTGTAGACCCAAAAACAGACCGCCGGTATCGTGGACTATAAAAGGACCTTTCCTTTCCTTTCCTATTGGCCTCTCCTCTCTTCCATTTGACGTGTCCCTTGTTTTGTTTTTAAATCTGTTTTTTTGGCAAAGCAAAAGAACTTCAATCTTTTCCTATTACTCAGCAATGATTTAGTATATGGCAATTTAAGTTGTAATTGGCAATTATTATCTCTTGACTCAGCATGCTTCTCCTCCTCACACGGGCTGCAAACTGTCTATTCTAATGGAGTAGTTATTATTTAGGAAATGAAAATAAGCTTGAAAAAAAAGGGGCTGGAAATAAGCAGTGACTGCATATTGTCAAAAATGTCATGTGGCTCCACAATTTTATTCGCTCTTTTTAATATTTGTTTCTAATTTTTTTTTCATTTTTTAACTGCACAAATTATTATTATTATTATAAATATAAATTTAAAATGACTACTAAAAAATAAACAAAATGAATGAATGAGATTTTAATGACGTCCATGAGACCAAACAGTCTAAGGGACCGAGGGCCAAAAAACTAAGAGATTTCCATATTCTTTTCAATGTTGGATCTTCTGTTATGAATTTTGACCAGAAAACTAGCCGTATTGCTGATCCTTTCTTCCTCAAATAGCTCATGCAAGTTGTTGGTCTTTAAGTTGCCCTCATACTGAGTACGGATATCCTCATAAGCCGTGCATTCCATGATAAAGTGTCATTCAGTCTCCACCACCCACTTTCTACAAAATATGCAAATTATATCCTCCTATACTTCCTTAGGCATTGTCCACCTTCTGGTTTCACAGCTAAGATGATGTGATATGGTCCTCTACTGAGCTATTAACATCCTTGCTTTACCTTTAATAGCATCTCCCAAATAAGTTTTCTCATCGTGATCCCAAGTTGGGTTGAACTCTTTGACATAGTGAGTTTTCTTTCGCCCAATGGGCTTCGTCCACATGGTAGTCCTAAATTTTTTTGCGACATACTTTTTTATTTCCACAAAAGATTAAATATTCATGGGGCCACCAGCTCCATAAATAATTCCTAAATAAGTTGAGCAGTGATTGCTAGCCAAAATAAGCTAAGCAACTGCATGGGGACCTACCCTAAGTTGGTGAATTGATTATGATGAGCTTATGATATGTGAAAGGAACATACTATTTTTAATTTGTGGACTCATTTTGAGATTTGAGCTTTGGATTTTGACTTGGGATCTAGATGCCACAATTTCCTAATTACCGTTTGGTTTCATGTGTTGATGCTTCTCCTATATACTGGTTAATTGAGATGTATGTTTCATAGTGATTTTTATAGGTATTGTTATATTGCTAGAATTTCTCTAAATCTCTTGTTGGTAATACTTATATAAATGCTTAGACTCTACAAATGTATTGTAACCATTGATAGTTGAATACATTGAGTTTCTTTGAAGTGCATTTTTTTTTCTCTCAAACTAGGTTTCTCCATGTAAATCACTATATTATTTATTTTCTTGTAAATATATGATTAGTTTAATTTTTGCATATACCTCCTCTCATAGATTAGTATGGAAAATGCATTTGAAACCTCTACCTCCTTTCATTTGGTATCAAAGCACATCAAGGATAGAGACGGGGAGGATCACTAGCACTAATTTTGAGCCGTGGAAGATAAAAATGGAAGATATGATCATAGACATATATATGGGCTACTATATCTAAATCCAAATATAGTGCAATGTTACAAGCTTATTGGGAGTTTTTGGACATAAAGGTGAAGGGCTTCATTAGGCTCTATTCGGTGGATTTTATTTTGTTTAATGCAAATGAAGAACCACATTTAAAACTCTTTAAAGGAAGTTAGGAGACTTTTACTAGGATAAATCCTTGTTTAACAAATTTTTCCTAAGAAATAATTCATATACTTTGAGAATGGATGATGGTGGTTTTATGGAGCTAACCATTTGAACATGTTTAATATTATTGTAACCCAATTTCACTCTATTGGAGTGAAAATGATGGAGGAGGATCACTACATGATACTTTTATTCTTTTTGTTAGATTCATGGGAGCACTAGTTTGAAACTCAAAATTGATGATGTAGTGGTTACTTTACTCTTAGAGGAGATGTAGTAAAAAGATTCCAAATCTATTAAGGAGGCTTAGCAATCCGTGAAAGATTGAGAGAGAAAGGTAAGAAGGGTAAGAAGAAGGACAAGAAAAATGAAAAGTTTAGGTCAATATTCTAGGGGAGATTTAAATCTCCTAAAATATCCAAGGTTGATTTTTGGAAATACAAAAAGATTGGGCTATTCTACATAGATAGAAAAGAGGAGAAAAAGAAAAAGAAAAAGAAAAATGATTTAAACGATGAGTTCAAAAAGTCTTTTCAAGACATGATGCAAATGTCTTTGCTTTAGACTTGGCAACTTATGCATCAAAAGGTGCATGGTTGATAGACTTTGGAGCTTCTTTCCAAATGACCTTCCATTGGAGGTAGTTTTCCAAGTATGAAGAATATGATGGTGGGAATGAATACCTCGGTGATGATTCTGATTTGAGCATAGTTGGTCATGGTAGAGCTCATACTTGATACCTTCATGGATTAGTGAGGGGGATCAATGGTGTGCTACAAATCCTTGTTTTGGCATAGAGCTTGTTATTAGTTAGCAAACTCAATGCTGTTGATGTGTAATTTATTTTCTCTATTGAAGGGTGTAAGATAGTGCAAGGAGCTATGATATTTGTTAATGGTGTTCATGTGGGAACTCTATTTCAGATATATACATGCAATGCCTAGTGCAATAGTTCTTTTATTTCTATAGTGGAGAGATCTATATAATCTACACATTCACCATCTAAGACAATAACAAAGAGAAGTGTTGTGTTTACTTTTTATGGTCAAACTTTTTGAGCACATAAGTGAGCTCTTACTTCAAAGAACAAGTTACCTATGGAGAACACAATGCTATGACACCGAATAATGAGTTTGATAGGTGAGAAGGGTCTAAGGAATATACAAAATAAGAATCTTGTCGAGGGATGAATGATTGTATTCTTGAATTTGATTACTATGAGCAATATGTGTGAAAATAAAATTCAATTTTGTTCTAATTCTTCCAAATCTTTTGGGGTGTTGGATTTAATCTATCTAGATGTATGTGGGCTTATTAATGTTCTTTCAATTTCTAAGCCTTTGTACTATATATCTTGTATAGATGATCATTCTAGAAGGATATGGGTGTATTACCTCAAGAGTAAATTTGAAGTCTTTAGCCAATTTAAAGAATTTCTTAAAAGAATAGACTAGTGGGAAAATTAAGGTTTTGAGGAATTTTAATTGTGGTGAGTTTTATTTTACAAATTTTGATATATTCTATAAAGAGCATGAGATTAGGGGACATGATACAACTCCATATACCCTTCAATATAATGGATCTATAGAAAAATAAATAGGATGTTAGTGGAGAGGGCTAGGCGTATACTTAGTGGAGTTAGCTTGGAACATAAGTTCTAAGTATAAGTGGTCAATATGGCTTGTTACTTGATTAACATGTATCCCATATTAGCTCTTGTTGATAAGACTCCTATGGAGGCATGGATGGACAAAAATCCCTCATTACAACATTTTAGAGTTGTTGGTTGTGAGGCATATGTACACATGCCTAAAAATTAGTCAAAGTTAGAGAATAATATAGTGAAATGTATCTTCATTGACTATTTTGTTAGTGTGAAAGGGTACAAGCTTTGGGATCATATGACCAAAAGAACTTTATAAAACATGAATTTTATTTTTATAAAAATTAAGTCTTCTTCCGCAATGTTGTAACCAAAAGAGGATAGAAAGAAAAATGTAGTTCAACTAACCCCGAAGACCTAGATGGAGAACCAAAAGCTTGTGAAGGATGATACCTTAGATAGTTTTTATAGTTCCAGTGTGTGTATAACCTCCACCTTAGATCTTAAGGAGGTTCACTTTGTAAGGACAACAACTAGATAAGCATATGTGTGGAAAAGCATTGAGCGGGCCGAGTTTTTGTTCATAAGAGACACGTTTGGCGCATCAGAGGACCCATTTGATTCTCTGTTGAGAGGGCGACGGGAGAAGGAAAAAGAACCTGGTGTGGGAAGAACGACATTTGATTAATGCCATTCATCATCACAAGTGTCTACGAACAAGGTGATCGATCCACTGTTTGGAAGGCTAATTTCACCGAGCAAGAGGAGTAGTTTCATTTTTTTTGGTTGAGTCGTTTTGTGCCTTCATGGGAGTCGCGCCACCAGATTGTGTATGAAAATTATGTTACCGAATGCAACGATTGACCATCTCTATTGCAGCGAATTAACTTGTAGTTGGGAAACGATGTGCATTTGGAAGGTCGTGATAGGCTTTAAAGGGCACAATTCAAACTTGCAGGGTGGGGTATTCGGTGTTTGTGAAATCTAAGGGTGCCATTTTATCTCTTGTTGTGCTGGATTGAAGGCATTTTAGAGTTTTGAAGGCACAATCAACCAGTAGAGAGGTGTGTGTTTGGAGGCCTGATAGAACCAGACTGAGGTGTCATTTTCCCTACCTATTGTTGCATGAATTTTTTAAACTTTAAAATTTATAAAGTTTGCAGTGAAATATTTAGGGTTTCCTTCTTTTGCTGGGCGTGTAAAAAAAATTGTTGTTTCAACCTTGCTGCAAAATTATCCCACATTCTCCAAGCGCGGGAGTCCATTTGTGTTCATATACTGCTCTTCGCGGTGTATTGCTGCGAGCAAGTCTCATAGGGTGTGTTTACTTTTGTTGTGTATGGTGATTGATGATGTTGTTGCTCTCTAGAGTTTTTTAGTGTTGGCATGGAGATCTGCCAATGGGATCCACCATTTTTGTACCAAATCAGGTTTTTAAATTTTATAATTCTTTTTTGAAATTTTTATTTATTTGTGAAAGCACTATTTTTGAAAATTTTGAAGAATTCAATTATAATGGTTTCTTTGGAGAAAGGGAGCATTAGGAAATGGAGTGATTTTATTCTCACTCATCTTAGTGAGCAAAATCTACTATCATATTTGTATAATGAAGTTCCTATTCCAGGGACACGTAGTGGGTATATGATTTGGAAAGGATATAGGGCTAGAGTCTTTAGAGTTATTTTTGAACATTTAAATGATGATAACCTTTTGGATTCACTTGTTCATTTTGAGTTCCCTTATGCTCTTTGGACTTACATTCGAGAATCATATGGAAATCATGATACTTCGTCATCTCTTGATGGTCCTCTTTCCAATATGAATGTGCCTTGTTATTCTTCAGAGAAGATAAACCATGATTGTGATCCTTTGGAGGTTTTTGAGACTTCAAATGAGGTTGCAGTTTCTTTAAAGGTTCTTGATTCTTTGTCAGAGATAGTTGATCCACCTTCATTAAGTACTTCCAGCATTCCTAAGCAACAGGATTATCATTGTCTTCCTAAGTGGGATTTGTATTTGTCGAGCATTGGTTCATTATTCGTGGAATCTCACATTTCGGACTTGGAAGACACATTTGAAGGATTAACTTTCCTACTTGATGATAGTTGGGTACAATTGTTGTCACTCCATCTTTGTCTTTGGAGAATGTTCAAAATCAATTTCCGATGGTACCTTGTTTGTCACCTTCTATTGTGATTGGGCATGTTCCTGATCGGTTTGTGGCATAATCTTCCAAGGTCTTGGCGATACATGAGCAGACTTCAGATATGTCATCATACATCTTGTGAATCCCAATCCTATATCTGCACAAACATAAGAAACAAACACATAATTAGATTCATATGATAATAAGAACAAGGATTCCCCATGAAATTCATTAGCAATGCTCAAAAAATAGGAAAATGAAGAACAAAAGTATGGAAAATAAATGAAATCCTAATTAAGCATGCAAATCCTCAATCCCATGGGGGAATTGGTGCCAATTATGTGTAGAAAATGGCCCTTTCCCAACTCCTTTGTAAGTTTGATGAAGATTGATCCACTTAATGATGAAGAACAATATGATTCCTTGCGAAAATCTATAATAACCTAGCTATGATAATGAAAAATGCTCAAGGATATGGATGAAATTGCTCAAAATATGAAGATAATAACTTTGTTTTCAAATTGTGGATGAAAAATAAGAAAGAAAGCCTCTTATTTATAGGTGTGATTGAGAGAAGAGGCAAAATGGATGAATGTGGGATTATTCAACATCCAATGACCAAGTGTCACGTGTCAAGATGTGAATGGAGGAAGGTTGTGCACATTTTGATGAATGAGCCAATAAATGTTATTAGGTGGATTTTCAAATTTGTGAAATGACTTTTTGAAGGAAAAGAAAATGATTTGAATGCCACTTGGCTCAATGCACAAGGATATGTAAGAGGAGAATGAATGCTTTCTTGGATGTACAAATCCACTTGGAGAGATTTCAAACTTGGAGGAATATACCCCTAAATATGTCATGTTGAAAGAAACTAGAGATTTAATAAATCTATTAAATGTATTTTCATGTGCAAGTGGCAAGATCTAGAGAAATTAAGATATTTGGATTAAATTAATCAAGATTTGATCAATTTAATAAGAGATTAGATGATGTGACAAATTTGATTTAGATTTTATGATTTTATTTAAATCAAAGTTGAGAAGAAAATGGTTTAGGCTTTAATTAAATAAAGATTTTGATTTACTTAACTAAAAGGGGATGATGTTATACCAAATTAAAAAAGGTTTAATTTATTTAATTTAACAAGATGACTTTGGAGATTTTAATTAAATAAAATGAATTATTTAATTAAATAGCGACATAGAATTAATTAAATTAAATTGATTAATTTAATCAACAAGGAGAATGACTTAATCAGATAAACAATAATTTATTCAATTAAGGGATGAAAGGTGATGACAAGCTGAGAAGGTGATTCAACACGAAACGATGTTAGTAATCAGGATCAAGTGTGTCGGTACATTTTTTTTGTCTACACATCTTCATGCTTCTTCCTTTCAATTATTGTCTAGAATGGAAAGCATTCCTACATTTATACTTGGTATTGTTTCTTCCAAAAGGGAGACAAGTTGTTTGTCTACATTGGATCATGTTTTGTCTTCAAGCACTTACCATTTTTGCAGGCGATTACACATTGTGGGGGGCTACATAGTCTCTCTCTTTCCCTCTTATGGGGGAGCTATTTATTGTATATACATGATGTATGTAGTCCTTGGGGGGTGTTATTGGGTCCTCCATCCATGCATCTTGTTTTTCTTTTCTATCTTTTGGAGAAGAGTTTTCTCCCACAGGGTTTTTCTTTTTTTTTGGTTGTGAGAGATTGCATTGCATTTTTCATTGTAAATGGGTACCCAACATGGTTGTGTAGCTGGGACCCATATTACATCTTGATATTGCATAATAATCTCCCTAAGTTTCACTTAAGGGGGGGTGTTAGGGTAAATGGTGTTTACCATTTCTCATGCATAAGTTTTACTTAGGAAAATATTATTAAATATTAATTAGGTGCATATAGTTTATTAGTTGGTAGTTGTTGTCGGTTACATTTTTCATGCCTTTAAAATGCTTGTATATTATGTAATTTATCATCTCAATTTATTCACTCTTTGGTGAAATAGCATGTTGCTTCTCTCGTATTTTTGAAGTTTTTTACTATAGATGGTGATCCCAGGCTCGGTGGTCTCCACGTATAATGTTCAATCCAAGAATTGAACCCTTAATGAAGCAAGAGCTAACCAAATTGATCAAGTCAAAGGTCATGTTTCCTATCAAACACTTTACATGGGTATCAAATTTGATACCATTCAAAACGAAAAATGGGGAATTAGGATCTATAGATTTGAAGGATCTAAATAGGGCCTTGTTAAAAGGCCATCATCCCTTCCTCCAATGGAACAAATATTATAAATAGTAGTTATATTAGATAAATTGTCTTTATTAGATAGTTTCTCTAGCTAGATTAACATTTTAGTTAAAGAAGAGGATTAACACAAAATATTATTCACTAGTAAATGGAGAATGCATGTAATGGAAACCTTTTTTGATTCCAAACAATCTGTGAGGAAATTCATAGAAAACAACCACACATGCCAAATAAGTTGAGGACACTACCTATAGGATGGTTCAATCAACGATTCAAACCCATATTCTAGGGTGACCACAATCAGCGAGATTAAAGAACTCAACTCTCTTGAAATGAATCAACATGAAAAGGGAAATCAGCATTAAAGAAAGAAGACATGATTCCAAATTGTTGCCCCAACCAAGTAAGTTGATTCCAAAAAAATGGTACCATGATCGAGTAATTTCATTCCTTATGCATAGAACCATACAAAGTGCTAACATCACAAGTTGCAAAACAATAGAAAACACAATCCACCAATTGGCACGATAGGGAGTAGAATTGATTTGCAAAAGCAAAAAAATCCTCAATTCCCCAAACCACAATGATTGGAATTACACTGTGCAAGTTGATCACTAATTTCCCAAACCATTTTTTTTGCTCCCTGTTCTTGGTGTGTTTCTTTTCACTCATCCTCATAGCAGATTCAAAATCACTTCTGAACTTCTATTTTTTCTTCCAAGAAGACTCGAACTAGACTCTTCTAAGAATGGTTAATTCCTTCCTATTATTCTTCTAGGATTATCATCCCCCAACATAAGTTGATGCCTTCTTTCTCTTCTAGAACCGTTGCCTAACTACCCTACCTCGTTTTATTTTTAGTTCACCGGTTTAGGAGGAAAATCCTGATTGGGAACTTGATTTCCAACAACAACATGATACATGTCTAAAAGCCAAAACAAAGGCAAGAATTTCCCCCACCAAAAACAACACCACACACAAAAACCAAATAGAAATCAAAATTCAAAACAAAATTGAAGATGCCCCTGCATTAAGCTCCCCATGGGAAACAAAAGGTCATGAACTCCCATTCATGAAGTCATCGATGGAATGACCATAGGCAGCAATTTTAGGTACAGTTAACCATGAAGCATCCTCCAAAGGATGATCATTTCACTTCACCAAATACTTGAAATACTCTTTACCGTGAGTTTTCTTCAATAGTTGTTTGTCCAGAATGCATTCAATTGCCAGTGGACCGGGTTTGGTCACATGCTGATATTAAAAAAAAATCAACTCTATTTTCGTTCTTTCTTCATCGGTAGCACCATAATATGGATACAAATCTACCAAATTGAAGATTGGTGAATCCCCATTCCCGAAGGAAGACTAATTTTGTAGGTATTCGCTGAGAACTTCCGAAGAATCTTGCAAGGACCAAATTTCTTCATATTCAATTTATTATATTCACCTATAGGAAATATTTCCCTCCTTAGATG
Source organism: Sequoiadendron giganteum (assembly GCA_007115665.2). Lineage (NCBI taxonomy): Eukaryota > Viridiplantae > Streptophyta > Pinopsida > Cupressales > Cupressaceae > Sequoiadendron > Sequoiadendron giganteum. The sequence continues at coordinate 707,024,523 of CM021103.1, forward strand.
TGCCAAAACAAGATCACCCACTTGAAAATGAACCTCTCTCCACTTCTTATCAGCATACTATTTTTATTGTTGATTACTTCCTTCAATGTTTAGCTTGACCTCCTCATGAAGGTCCTGAATGACTTGTGTCAAATCTTCTCCATCTGCACTTCTTTTCTCCATGTCACCAAGATTTTTGAGTTTCAGTACACCCTAAGATGCACGCCATAAACTATATAAAAAGGATTGAATCCTGTACTCTGATTTGGAGAATCATTGAAAGAAAATTCAGCTTGTGCCAAAGCCATATCCTAGCTACCATGTGTTTTACCAACAAGGCACCTCAACATGTCACCAAGACTTCTATTTGCCACTTCAGTTTGGCCATCCCTTTGGAGGTGATAGGCAGAACTAAAACTAAGATGTGTTCCCAAATTTTTCCAAAGGGTTCTCCAAAAATGACCAACAAACTTCATATCTCCATCTAACACAATACTCTGTGGAATGCCATGTAAACAAACCACTTCTTTGAAAAAAATTTAGCAATATTGGTTGCATCACTAGTCTGTTTGCATGGGATAAAATGCACCATTTTAGAGAGCCTATCCACAACTACAAATACAGAATCATTTCCTCTTTGAGTACTAGGAAAACTAAAACTCATAACAAAATCCATACTTACAGAATCCCATGGTTGAAATGGAACTGGCAATGGTTGATACGACCTTGTATTCTAACTTCTTCCCTTTGCATGTTGACATACCCTACATCTCTCCACATACTTCTTTACATCAACCCTCATTCTTGGTTAGTAATAGTGCATACTCAACTAAAAATAAGTTTTATCCTATCCAAAGTGTCCTCCTAGACTGCCACTATGCTTCTCTTTCAAAAGATTCTCCCTCATAGATCCCTTAGGTATGCAAAATTGACTACCTTTGAACAAAAAGCCTTCTTGTAACTTATATAATCAATCCAAGGAACCCTATCTCTACTGATTGGACTATTGCAAGCTTCATAAGCATCTTTTAAATTTGCATCATTTGCATACAACTCCTTCAAACTATCAAAACCAACACTGTTAGCCCGAATTTCATGCAACAATAAACTTCTTCTACTTAATGCATTAGCAACCTTATTTGTTTGCCCACTCTTATGCTTCAAGAAAAAATTATAACTTTGAAGATACTCTACCCATTTGGCATGCCTCTGATTTAGCTTATGCTGATTATTAATGAAATGTAATGCATGGTTATCAGTGTAAACAAAAGAATTCTTAGGAAGCTAGTAATGCCTCCAATTCTTCAATGATTGAACCAATACATAGAATTCAAGATCATAAGCAGGATATTTTATCTTAGCTTCATTCAATTTCTCACTAAAATAAGTCATTGGTTTACCTTCCTGGCTAAGAACAACCCCTATTTCCAATCCATTGGCATCATATTTAACTTGAAATACTTTATTGAAATCAAGCAATGCAAGAATAGGTTGCTCAGTCACTCTATGTTTAAGAAACTTGAAACTCTTTTCAACCTCTTGAGTCCATACAAATTGCTTTTTAGATCACTTTATGGTTTCAAGTATAGGAGCAACTATATGACTGAAATTTCTAACAAACTTCCTGTAAAAGCTAGCAAACCCATGAATAATTCTTACCTTAGGGGCACTCCTTGGAGTTGGCCAATCAATAATAGCTTGAACCTTATCCTTATCTATTTTTAGCCCTTCACTGGATACCACAAAAGCCAAATAAATCAATTCAATCTACATAAACACACACTTCTTTAAATTAATATGCAACTTCTCTTCATGCAACCATGTCATCACCATCCTTAAATGTTGTAGATTCTCCTCTTTGGACCCACTAAACACCAAGATTTCATCAAGATACACAATAACAAACTTCCCTAGAAAATGTGTTAAGACTTCATTCATGAGCCTTATAAAAGTACTGGGTGCATTTGTGAGCCCAAAGGGCATAACCAACCATTCATATAGTCCATCATTAGTTTTAAATGTTGTCTTCCACTCATCTCCAGGTCTGATCCAAATATGATGATAACCACTCTTCATATCTATCTTCAAAAAATACTTAGCACCTCTCAATCAATCCATCAAATTTTCTATTCTGGGAATTGAAACCTATATTTGATAGTTATCTTATTAATGGCCCTTGAGTCTATGAATATTTTCCATTCATTTCCCTTCTTAGGCACCAAGACTGTACACACTACACAAGGACTCAAACTCTCTCTTATCAACCCTTTTTGAAGTAATTCCTCAACTTTCCTTCTAATCTCATCATTCTCTTGGGGAGTCAATCTGTATGCAGCCTTTTTTGGAAGGCTAGCCCCTAGAATCAAATCCATGTGATGGCTAATGCTATGCATAGGAGGTAACTCATTAGGAAAATCAACTGCAACAATATCTTTATGTTCCTCCAAGGTATATTTTACCTTCTTAGGAAATTCTTCCAATTGTGTAGCTCAGTGAGCAACTCCTTGGGTTTGAGCACCAAATAAATTCCCTTTTCTTCCTTCTTCATGATATGCAAGAACGCTTTGCCACTCACCAACATTATCTTGCTACTGCTACTACTATTTTTGTCCTCTTCTTGTTCCCGCATAGGTAACAAAGTATGCTTGATTTCATCCTTTTCAAAGGTATAGGTGTTACTCCTTCCATCATGTACAATTTTTTTATCAAACTATCAAGGCCTACCAAGCAATACATGGTACACATCCATGGGCATGATATCACAAATCACACTATCCTTATAACTGCCAATAATAAATTCTACTAAAGCCTATTCATCTACCAACAACAGATTCCCTTTCTAAAGCCAAGAAACTTTATAAGGAGTAGAATGTTTAATCCTCTTAAGACCTAACTTATCCACCATTTATACAGCAACTAAATTATCCATACTACCACTTTCAATAATCAATTTGTAGCACTTACCTTTGGCCTTGCACTTTGTCTTGAATAAAGCTCTACTTTGTTCTGGTTATTTACTCTCCTTCAGTGGCTTCAACAACACTCTCTTGAACAACAAAGACTCTCTAATCTCAGGCTCCTCAGTTCTTCTTTCTAGCCATGTGTGCCTTTCCTTTACAAATTTTGGACACTCCCAACTCTTGTGACCAACATACTGATTGAATTTGAAACATTTACCTGCAAATCCTCTTCCTCTTCCTTGATAACCACCTCTACTGAAAGATCTTCCTCCTTTGTTCTGGTAATCTCCTCTTTCTTGATTAGCTGGTCCACTAGAACTTCCAACCCCTTCATCATGATGAGAAAATTGTCCCCTACCAGCCTGTGGTCCTCTTCCTCTTTGCCTTCCTTGCTGATTTTGCTTCCTCACAAGCTTCTCTTTTGCCTTAATGACCAACTGATAAGCTTCTTCAAGAGTTCTCAGAGACACTAAACTTAACTCATCTTGCAAACTACATTTCAACCCATTCAAATACCTTGCCACCTTTTCCATATCCTCCTCGATGTGGCCTGACCGAATCACCAACTTGTAGAATTCTTTTGTATATTCTTTGACTGACATATCCTTTTGTTTGAGGTTCTGCAATCTTTTGAAAAAAATGGTTTGATAATCAGCTGGAAAAAATTGTGTCTTCAATTTAGCAACCACTCGATCCCAGGAGGTAACATTTTCTTTTTTTTTCTTTTGTCTTTCCAACTACACGAAATCCCACCACATTGTAGTGTGGCCTTTAAGCCTTGTATAGGAAAACTTAACCTTTCTTTCTTTTGCAACTCCTTCATATTTGAAGTACTTGTCCAAATGATTAATCTAGTCAATGAGTTCTTCTTCATTTAGGCTTCCCGAGTATGTAGGAACTTCAATTCTTGGCTTGTCCCCCACATTCATCACAACTTTGATCAATATTTATTCCATTCCTTTAGGTTCTTCTTGAGCTTCATCTTCAACTTGTGGTTGCTCTTCTTCCTCAATTTCACTGGTATCATCCACAACTACTCCCCTTTGTTGTGCCTGTTCTATTGAATCTATTCTTGCAATCAAGTTTTGTAACATCTATGATTCCAAAATCACTGCCCCAGCCAATTAAGCCGATTCCAAAACAATGATGCCAGGTTCGAGTAATTTCATTCCTTATGCATAGAACAAAATACAAAGTGCTAAGATCACAAGTTGTAAAACAACAAAAAACACAATCCACCAATTGGCACGATAGGGAGCAGAATTGATTTGCAAAACAACAAAAATTCTTAGTTCCCCAAACCACAATGATTGGAATTACATTATGCAAGCTGATCACTAATTTCCCAAACCATTATTGTTGCTCCTTGTTCCTTGTGCGCTGTTTTTCACTCACCCAAAGCAGCAAATTCAAAATCACTTCTAACCTTCTATTTTTGCTTCCAAGAAGACCCGAACTGCTCTTCCAAGAATGGCTAACGCCTTCCTATTCTTCTTCTATTTTTTTATCTTGTTGTCTGCAGTGGAAAAAGGTGGAATCGATTAAGCATATGCATGCAATTTGTGTTTTTAATCCCCCATAAAATAGGATAGTACCAAATTTTGATCAAGGATTGATCAAATTTTGAATGTAAAACTTATTGTATCTACCTTATTATATAAATAATATATATATATATAGGCTTTAATCCTTTTGTTAACAAAAACAAAATAGCACCACACACAAAAACCAAACATAAATCAAAATTCAAAACAAAATTGAAGATGCCCCTGCATCAGCATGCATATGCCAAGATGTCTTTCAATATATCAAATACAAGTGAATTTTTTAAAATTTTCATGAATTTATTTTCAATGAAAAAATACAAAATATTCTAATAATATAATTGAATGATCTCATCATATTCTCAAAGAAGAATGATGATCACTTTGAGCATCCAAAATGAGTTTTCTAAAAATGTCAAGATTTTGGTATCTCTTGGAACCCAAAAAGGTGTGTATTTGGGGTCCCTCAAAGAAAAATCCTAGACATATTATATCGAAAGAAGGTATTTTTATTAATTTGGATAGAGTGCAATCTGTTATAGACTTGTTATTGGTAAACAAGAAGGTAGTCTATTCCTTCATTGGAAAGATCAACTTTGTGAGAAGATTTATCTATGATTTTTTTAGTCTAGTGAGACCTATAATAGTTCTACTCAAAAAAATAAGAGTTCAAATGGACCCCTAAGGGAAGGGAGGCTTTTGAAAAATCAAACAAATTATATCAACTACTTTGAACTTGATAAAACCTAATTTTTAAAAAGATTTCATAATTTATACTTTTGGTGGTGATCACAATATTGTGGTAATATTGACATACAAGGATTATTATAGATAAGGGAAGAACCCTATTTCCTTCAGCTTGATCACCCTTAAAGAGTATGAAATGATGTATAATTTTTTTGAAAAGTAAACCCATTCTCTAGTTAAATTTTTGAAGAAATTGAAACATCTAATATTAGGAAACTTAGTTACAATGTTTGTTGTACATCTTAGTACTATGGAGTATATCATGGAAGGATAAATAAGTGAGAAAAGATAAAATTGGATCACCAAAATCATAGAATATGTTACCGATATCAAACCAACTAAACTAGTGAAATATATATCATTGTGTTAGCATATCATTGAAAATTATAAACCATCAAATCAATATAGTATAAGAACAAAAGTACTCTATAGAAATGAAGAGTGAGAATTGGAAACTTGGGTTGAAGAAATAAATTTTTTTATGCAAAATAAAAATTACATAGAAAATATGTTTCCTTCTAATAAGAGATCCTACAAGATGCAAGGGGTTTCCTATGTATTATTTCATAAAATTTTATTCAAGAAGGGTTCTAATGGACCTTTGTTAAGATGTGTTTAAGGGGATATGACAGATAAACTATTGTACATATCTCACAAAGGAACACCAAGAGGATATTGTTTTGCTCCAAAAAGTGCTAGGGTACTACTGGCCCACTATGTTCATTGATTACCATAAATGGGTTAGGAAATTACCATATTATTAGTGTACAATGGAAAAAGAAAAACTACAATGCCTTTAAGACCTATATTGGTAGAAGAACCATTATCCTAATGGGGTATCAATTTCATTGGGATGATTAATTTGGTATAGGCTAATTCACTAGATGGACCAAAACTATTACCCTTGAAGAATCCATTGAAGGAGATGCCATCAAATTTTTGGAGGACATTGTCACTAGGTTTGGGGTTCCTCAAATCATAATATAAAAAATGCAAAATAATTTCTAGACTCCAAAGTTTTTGAGTTCATTTAGAGATACAATATTTATTTGAAAACATCCTCCAGCTATTATTTGTATAACCTATATTTGGAATGAACAATAGGAAACTTTAATGAAAATCTAATATCCCTATTCCAAACATAAGAATACCTTAGAGAAAATAAAGAATGTAAGTACAATAAAAATTAGTAAATTATTACCTTCATACCTTGGATGTGTCGGATATACTCTTGGATGCTTGAAGTAGAGATGTTGGTTGCTCTTCAAATTGGTAGCATGTACCTATGGATTGATAATTCAATCATGATTTGATAAAGGATTGAAGGTCAATTTGTATATTTTTTATGAGGATGTGAATGTGATTATTTGATATTGAATGAATGGTTGAGATTGATTGCTCGGTGAGTGGAGAATCTTCACTTACAAAGAATAGTGAAGAGGAGTTATAAGGGCTCCTTAGTTGGCTCTAAAATGGGTGAGGATAATTATTCTTCTTTATTTATTTATTTTGGTTAATTAGTTGTGTGTGGGTTAAAAATAAAGAGGTTATGGAGGAGCTATGATGAATATGAGTGTATAATTATATTTTTAATTATTTATGGATAATGAATGAGAATGCATTTATTTATCTATTTTGAATAAATAGATAACCATTAGCCTAATTAACTAAAAATAATAATTATTTAATTAGTTAGTGGTGGTGAAAGAAAAGGGGAATTAGAATCGAATTATGAAATGGTATTGGGATGTGACATGGTCTTAAGATGTAATATTAGGTAAGATATTATATAAAGTTATTTAAAATAAATAAGTGTCTAAATGATCTAAAATGAAATAGTTTGGTTTAATCGATAGATGATAACATGATTAGAATAATCAAGTAGATGGGTTTACAACATCAAACACAATGAAACTGAAATTTAAAATTATCCCTATGGGTTGAGTGGATCACTCCCAAGAAAATAATTGGGAGATCTCCATATACTTTAGTAAATGGAAAGAAAGTGATCCTTCTAATCCCATTAGAGATTTTAGCCTTGTTGATGGTTAAGCAATTGATTATAGAGGAAGACATAACTATGGAGGTAAGAATAATACAAATATTGAATAACCACAAACTCACTCAATCTATGGAGGTAAGCAATTGATTATTCACTTTTCTTATTTGTTGTTTTTAGACATGTGGAACTTGTGTGGATGTTCAACACTACCTACCATCCCTACATCCCTTTTTTCCTTAAATTTTTGTATGTCTACTTTTGTTTCATCCTTTTTGTGTGCTTGTAAAACTTACATGGACCTTTGCTCTTCCCCCTAGTTCCCCATATCCTTCCCAATCTTGCATCCCCACAAGATACAAAATTTCTCAACACCTCTTTGCAATCTTGTAGATCTCATATGCACTTGCACATTTTTCCCTACTTCCCTCTTGGCCCACTCCCTCGCAAAAGAGAAAAGCTTGTGAGAACTTCCAAACATACTTCCTTATCTTGCATGTCCCTATTCCCCACACTTTGCTTGAAATTTTTTTATTGTATCCTTTCCCTTCCCTCTGGGAACTCCCTCATCTTGTTACATGTTGATTTTCCTCCATTTCCCCAAGCTCTTGATACCTAACTTCTACTATGTTCTTCATTTTTAGGCCTAGCGCTTTAGGATTTTGACTAATCTCATACTGCAAAAGTAGTATTCCTAGATTTTAGCCCCCATCAACTTGCCACTTTATATTCCATTATACCTTTATAGTTTAGTTCTACTCTTTTACTTTGGAATCAAGTATCACATTTCCTTGTTTCCCAAATTCCCTAGTATGCCATAGGCCCCACATATTTTCTTACCATCCTACTAGAAAGTGATTGCATTGTGGATCCCAAATCATTGAACCACAACATAATCCCTAGTCTTATTCTCTCATGAAGCATGGTACTTGGTACTCTCAAAACCTAATCCTTCATCACCTTCACTAATATTTGTAGATCTTTAGGCTTTTCTATCCCTTTCTTCACTATTCATTGTTGCTCTCATATGCACTTAATAACCCAATTCTTAAACCCTCACTAAACCTTCAAAGTTTCTCCAACCTTGATACCTTCTATAGAATTGTAAGTGAGGTATCCTAACCTGATTACCCACACCTCTATGCATTATACTATATTTTCAGCCCCAAGCTTGGTAGTTTTTCAATGACTGGAAACCATGTGAGATTATACTAGATGATACTAGATGTGAGGTAGATTAGGGCATGATATTTTAAGCCTCAAGCTAGGCCCTCAATGTGTACACATTTCTAGTATTTTGTTCTATTTAGAACCTTTTCCATTTTATTAAACAAACAAACCCCAATTGCCATAGTTGAGCACTCATGACCATCTATCTAATATGAGGATGAAACCCTTTGGATTCTAGATATTGACAGATGAAAATGCTTTCATTTCTCAAGGGAAAGCTCACACATATGTTGTAGTTTATTATTAAAGTTGTAAGAAAAGTTGTAATATGAAATATCAATGAAAGATTAAATTTGAAAAAATTCGCATAATTTTTAGTTAGGGTGATCACATTCTTTTATGGTGTTTATATTATTAGGGATTTCCTTTAGTCAAGAGGTTGGTTCATCTAGTGATAATTCAACCTAGAAGCCCTACCTATTGTTCAACCGAGACTCTAAAGATCTTTTTCTAGAATTGTTCTCATGTCTAGTCCACCTAACATTGGATTCATAGGTTTTTCATACCTAATATTAGATTCATGGATTTTTCATACCTTTCAACAATTTTATCTCTTGAAGAATCCCTATTTTGAAGATACAATCCAATTTGAAGAACTACTATTTTGAAGATACAATCAAATGACTTATTTACATTGCTAGACTTAAAATTTCTTTAGATTTACTATTATTTTTCAAATTTGAAATTTCTTTAGATTTACTATTTTTTTCAAATTTGAAAGTCTAGAAACAAAATGATGATATTGTTTGGAGTTTCTCCCTAATCACTATATATTCACAATATAAAACAGTCCGATGAAAGTTGGTAGTTGGTAATTATAAATGAAAGGCAGCTATCACTTTTAATAAAGTGACTCTACCTTAAATGCAATGCAGGTCCACACCTCCAAGAGGGCATGTGCAGGTGTTTATCCAAGTCTATTACAGCAAGGCATCATCTGGTTTTGGCCAAACACTGACCCAGATATTGCTCTCAACAAAACTCCCCCAGTCATTCCAATGCTAACTGATCCATCAGCCCGATCTGCTCTAATAATGAGGGATATTCCTTATGGGTAACTCTTTTTCAAGGCCAACATCAAGTATATTTCGAGTGGGATTATACTTCACAGAAAATAGTTTTTATTGTTTATCTTTCCTTATTTTTTTAGTCCAAAAAATTTTTATTTTAGTGTTCTTCTTTCAAACTGATAAGCTTATATATGTAAATTAAATAATACCTTGACTGATAATTTGCAGGTATGAAATACTTACTGAAAATTTGATGGACCCTTCTCATATTCCATATGCACATCATGGGCTTCTTGCTGCGACATTTAGAGTCCCTGGTTTCAACAATAAGGTAACTTCTCAGATATTTTGTTTTCACATTCTTATCAGAAAATTTCAAACTAAAAACCTTAGGAAGAGCTGTTGAAAATGGTAAAGCCAGTGATATATAATACTAATCTTGGTATTGTATTCTGTTAATGATATGCTAGAAGACCGAGAGAGCAGGCAAACCATTGGATTTTCGTGTAAGCAAGCTGGACAAATCAGGTTTTGAAGGTGAACGTGAAATGGGCCCTGCAAGATTTATAGCTCCTTCTATCTTCTTAATGGATAACTTGGTTCCCCTATCCACAAAAGTACTAATTTTTTCTTTCACTTTTATTTGCTTTCGAAAGATTATTTTTGAAATCAATTGTATATATTTTTACGTCGAAATATCAAATTAAATTGTTTTTGAAAGAAATTGTATATATTTTTGGTTCTAGGAGAATTCACGGCCAACAATTCACCACCAACAAATTCACCTCCAACAATTCATCGTCAACAATTCACCCCCATGATAAATTCATCATAGAGATGAATTTATCATGGGGGTGAATTGTTGACGATGAATTGTTGGAGGTGAATTTGTTGGTGGTGAATTGTTGATGATGAATTTACCTGAAACAATATTTTTACATTACAATCAGTAATCCATCATCAGAAAGAAGAAATTTCAGTCATAAGATTTACTAAATAATTTTAAATTCTGATAAACTCTTAAATAAAAAAATTATTTCATTTTCTAAAACATCATGTAATTTTTGCAGGGAAAGATTCATACAGGAAGTAGAGAAGAGAATATGAAGATTTTTGCTCTTCTCTTTATTTGTGTACCAGTAGCTCCAGGTAGAAGCAGGATTATAATGAGCAGGAATTTTGACACTAAGGTCCTCTTTCCACAATGGATACTTCACATTCGGTGGAATCTAGTCATTGACTCAGATACATACCTTCTCCATCTTGAGGTGAGTGCCAAATTGATATAAATATGAAAGCAGGTTATCTTTTAAGGTGGTTGTCGACTGTGCACAAGATTAAAACCATGGTTACTAAATACAGGTTGATTTGATTTTTTTTCTTAGTATATTAAAAAAAAAAAATGATTAAGAGAAAAATAAAAAGTATTTTTGATTCAGAGAAAATTAAAAAATATGTTTATATATATTAAATAAGAAATAAAAAATTAAAAAAATATTATAAATTAATATAGTTTGTAAATATGTTATTTATTTTTCATATTTCATGTTAGTCATTTTTATGGTGGATGATCATGAAAAATGATATATATATATAAGGGGTCATTCAAAGTGAAGAGGATGGGTAGGATGATTTCCAAGCATTGGGGATTATTTTGTCTCTACTACATATAGGTGAATGCATGGATATTAGTTTCATATGAACTTTTGTGATAAGGAAAAACTTGAGATTTGTTGATGATGTCGAGAATGGTATAAACAATTCACACAATTCTAAGTCTTTGTAATATTTGTTAAGAAATTCTATTATACTATGTCAATAAGAATGTCAAGCCTCTTCATGGTTGTAGATCGTGTATTATTCACATTTAGGGTATCAAATGTAACTTGCCATTTAAAAATTTGGTAGAAGATATCACTAGGTGAACAAGCATTATTGAAATGGATGTGTATGTCAAGAAAAAATCTATTAAGATTAAATAACACATTTTTATAGGTCATCGATCCTTCAAGTTGTTGTAAGTATAAGTGACTTTGGTATGAATAATGCATATTATGCAAATATATGTTCATTATATCCATTTTGGAATAGCTAATATCTATTTTCTTCTCACTTACCAAGCCAACATGTAAGACTGAAAAAGAGATTCACAATTTTGGCTAACACTTTCATTCATTTTTTCCTCCGTTGCTATTGTTTGGACCGTGATGAACAAACACTCACCTCGTTTTAAAACAAATTTGTCTCTCGTACTATCTAATGAAACTAAAAATTGCCTAGGGTAGTTGGAGCAATTTAAGAAAACCACTTTTTCTAGCAACTTCAAATTCACGAAAAAATGGCCTAATTATTATCCCCCATCTTCTACATGTTTAAATAATTTGTGAGAGTGACATGCAATCCAATTTCACTATTGAATACAAATCCATTATGTTTAAAATTTCTAAAATATTGAATAAAACTCTAAAATGTAATTTTGAGGCCTTAGATGGTTAAATTAGGCCCTCCAAAATATCAAAATTGTTTTCCTAGAGAAAGAAAGTAAAGAAAGTTATGGTAACCTTGAATTCTTCGAGATATTAGTTCTAAAAAAATGGGTTCAATTAGATTTTAGGGTCAAAAGATATGGCCTTTAATTTTTTTCTCACACATCATTACATACTTCAATGAAAAGTTGAATGACATGTGTAGGAGGTATTTGACATATGATCAAGAGTTCTATGTGATCATACATGCATTGAATTAGTGAAGGAACTACCTACTACCTAAAGAGTTCATGTCATTATGGACCATCATGCACTATAATTCATTAGAAACTAGGGCAATTTGAATCATCAACATATAAAATGGTTATAATTCCTATACAAGTACTCATTTGTTCGAAAGCATCAAAATTGGAAGTTGAATTGAGTTGGTGATGTGTTAATTTAGATATTTACCTTGGTGAATGAGATACACATGGGAGTCATTAGTTTTTAATCAATGGGGTAGTAGATTAAGATAGAGACCTCAAGGAAACATGGAGGCCATGTACATAACCCATATGCACATGCTAAGTTTATTGATTATATTAGTTGATATAGGATGGACTATTATTTAATGGCACATAGTTGTGTATAATTAAGGAGTTGATGTGTGAGAGCCTCATCAAGGAGAATCATAACAAAGGTTTGGTTGATTATTTTTACATCAAGAAAATGGTGTCACAAGTAAGCAAGCGGTATTTCTAGTTGCACATGTTTGTGGATATGTGGAAATTTGTGTAACAATGTAAATTTTATCTATTAAAAGGAAGAAGCCATAATTCAAGGTTATATCAACCTCTGATAATTCTTGAGAGACCATGGGAGAATTTGACCACATGTTTTATTTTGGGGTTGCCTAGGATGCACTATGGCCATGAATTAGTCTTTTTGGTTAAGGAAAACTTCTCCAAGATGGTGCATTTCATACTATGCATGTAGACCAACATTCTCATACAAGTGAAAAACATGTTTTGAAAGAGAGTGTGAGGTTTTAAATATTTCTACACATTATTAAGTCAAATAAACACATATTAAAATTCATGTTACACTTTTGGAGGGTGTTATGTCCAAGAAGATAAACACCCAATCATAGTTTAGTTTAGCATACCAACCTTAGACAAATGGACTAATGGAGGTAGTTAATAGGATCCTAGAAATCTATTGTTATGTTTGATGGGATAAAATATAGGCCTTTTAGAATTGGTCTTGTTATAGGTAGAATTTGCATACGAATTAGTGAGTGCAACCAATGAGAAGATTCCATTCTAGATTTTCCATATATAGAGTCCGATAGGAGTTTGTAGAGTTGCACACTATATTGTGAGAGCAAAGGAGGAGCCCATGGGAAAACCATTTCATGAGTTATACGCATGACAAAAGGAGGTACATGTGTAGCTCAAGAAGAGAAACACGCAATATAAGGAGAATGCAAACAAGAAGATAAAGGATACAAATTTCTAGGTTGTGACTTGGTTCTAGCATAGTTGTATAAAGAAAGGTTTTGAAGGGGAACATATAAAGTTGAAATGGAAGAAGGGCCATGCAAGGTCTTACACAAATTTGAGAATAATTTGTACGATATAGAGTTTCCAAAGGGGATTTCCATTTCACTAATATTCAATATTGTGAACTTATACACTTTTGTCAAGGGACAACTTGAGGGTTGAGTGAAGGTTTAAATTCTAGAGAAGTGGATTAGAGGTGATATTTGTTAGAGACAGGATGAGATAAAATTGAATGAGAGGAGATCAATTGGGTGTTATACACTAGAATCAAGATATGTAGAAAGGAGTTTAATGTTAAATTGAAAGGCCAAGGTGTTGAGGATCCTACATGGTTAAGTACATCACAAATTTTCAATTTTGGAAAGGAAATGTTAGATCAACTATAATATGCATGAGCAAGAGCTCATAGTGCATTCTTTCCTACCCAAGCTATTTAATACAAAAGAATTTGGGCATAGAGAAAATCTTGCAAAGGTATGTGTGGAAGTCTTAATGTGTTCATAATTTTTAGGGATCATGTGGAGATGATGCACAATATAGAATCTTGAGCACCAAAGAGGGTCTTATGCTCAACATGCAATAGTAAATATTTTTAAATTGTGCATAATGATTTATTGATGCATATAGTTGGTTGATTCATATTTGGTAGCACATATTTCAAGAATGGTCAAGTCTTCTAGTTTTGTGGTGGATGGTTAGTGTGACATCTAAATGGTAGTTGAATGCAAATGATAGGTGTCAATTGGACAATAGGGATAAATTATTAGTTTGTACATGTTATAGACTTTTATCTAATTTATATTAATTATAATATTTTCTTGGATTGATTATAGATTTGATATCTTTAATGTATGTAAGGGGTTGGTAGATTTGAATGTGGGAGTAGTTTGCAACAATAATAGTTGGTGGATTTTGGTTGCTCAATCAAATTGTAAATTGTATAAATAGTAGGTTTGTGTACATAATTAGAGTATTTTTGGAGAATTAAATTTCTTTAATAATGGGGTCTTTGGGTAATATTTGAGTTTGCATGTATAATTGAGTATGACTAGTCTACAAATTTTAATTTTTAATTCCATTAAATATTAATAAAAATAATTGATTGCTTCTTATAATTTCTTTGTTTCTTCCTAAATGTGTGTGGTCTACTTTATGTGTCTCTATATTATATGACTAGATAATCCTTAATTGGGACCTCTAGTTGTTATCGTGTTCAATCAAATAAGGATTCAAGGTCATTCAAGAAGTGGGGAGAATTATTAAGTTGATATTATATAAATAGAAAACTAATGTCATAAATATACTAATCCCATAAAGGTGATGAATAAATCCTAAGAAAACCCATGTGAGGAATTTCATAAAACAACAAAGTAATATCCTCCAAAAAATGAGGACAACCATTAGTATGATTCAATAAAGAGGTGGCCATATTTCACAAATAAGATTGTTTTAAGTGTGGGTCTATGATGTGAGAAATATCCTAAAATGTAGAGTCAAAAAATCATCACAAGAATAATAAGATAACATGGTCACATTTGATTAAGTGTGAGATTTTTTGGATTTGTAATTCAGGGTCATACGCTCTTTTTTGGTTAGATTATTGGGATGGTCACCCACCTATTATCTCTACTTTTCCTCACCTCCAGTCCCTTTCTAATGTTTTTTCGGGGGTTGGCTGGGATACCGTTGAGCATTATAAGGTTGCACAACATTGTGGTTTGGTTGTAAGCTTTCGTTGGAAGCATCCTTCAAAGTGGCCACCTGGGGGGGTCTGAGGAGGATAGGTGTGATCTTGCTCAACTTCTGGCTTCCCGTGCTTGTAATTCTTTGAGGGGACCTGATGTCTTGGCTTGGGATGGTTCAGATTTGTCCAAGAAGTACTTTTTGTATGTTGGTTATAAGCAGCTTGGTAGTTTGTTGTTTGGGGATATTGAGGTCCCTTGGTGGAAGCAAGTTTGGCACAAGTTGGTGTGGCCCAAGTGCAATTTCTTCATGTGGTTAGTAGTTCAAAATCGGTGTCTTACTTGGGATAATTTATGTAAGCATGGTTTCCAAGGCCCTTCAATGTGTGTTTTGTGTCGTAACGGTGAGGAGAGTGTCTCTCATCTCTTCTTCCAATGTCCATATGCTAGGGAGATTTGGCATGTTTGGTGGAGGGTGTGGAATACTCCCTGTCAGCATGTTTCCTCGTTGGTTGAGTTTGTGGATCGGTGGGGCAGGGCCCCTGTTTCTACTTCCTTTTTGCAAGTTGCTTGGGCTCTTGGCCCATCCTTTATTATCTAGAACCTTTGGTTGGATAGGAATCATCGGATTTTTCAAGATATGAGGTTGGTGGCCCCTCGCTTGTGGTGGAAAATTTTGCATCCTTTGGGAGAAGCAGTTGAGGCTAAGTGTGATCTAACTGCATCAGTGGATCCTTGTGATGTTGGCTGTTGTAATCATCTTCATCTTCCTCCTCAACAACGACAGCTCATGCGCAACAGATGTAGACATCCTACCCCGAAGGTGAATAGGGAGGGGAGATGGTCTCCTCCACCTCAGGGAGTCTTAAAAATCAACACAGATGGCTCTTCTCAAGGAAACCCTAGTCATGCTGGAATTGGTGGTGTTGGTCGAGATAGCTCTGGAGATGTTTTGTTTATCTTCTTTGTTTATAAGGGTCTTCATACTAATAATTTAATGGAGGCTCAGGCCATTTTGTCGGTTGTGGAGCATGGAAGTCAATTGGGGTGGTGAAGGATCATATGTGAGTCTGATTCCCAGGTTGTGGTGAACTGGTTGAATAGGTGGCATTTAGATGATGTTAGTTGGCATTTGGCTTTGATTGTTGATCAGATTTTCAACCTTTGTGCTTCTTTGGAGTTTGTTACTTTCACTCATATTCCTAGAGAATGGAATGGTGTTGCTGATTGTTTGGCTAAATGGGCTTCTGATCATATTCATGATTGGAATTTGGTAGATCGGGGTCAGTTACCCCCGGATCTGTCACAACAATTGGATCACTTGGTGGAGCTTGATAGGGCTATGTAGTGCCTCTGTTTTGTACTTCTTTTTTTAATAAAAATTTTACCCCTCCTTTTTGTTAAAAACATGGTAGATGAAGTTGTGTGCCAATCCTTAGGCTATGCATCATCATCATTAGAATCATCAATATTCCTAGATGGAAGTGAATCCGTGAGAACATTAGGAAATGATAAGGTGTCACTAAAGAATAACAAAGTCGTATTTAGATAGTAGATATGATATTAAAATTCCATGAAAAGTGACATGCAAAGTTGACTATTACCAATTCCATAATTATTGAGCTATCTCACTTAATTATCTTAATTAGTTGATGGTGGAACTTTTTTTTTAGACTATAGGAATCGATTGAGTATCCGCCTCCCCTATAAACTGAAGTGTTCCTGGTAAACTTTTTTTGCGTGACCAGTGGCGCTGGTGCGACATGCCCTCTAGTACCACGGGGATGGTGGGGAGACTAGACCTCATGACCTCTTGCCTACAACAAGATGCTTTTAGCCAATCGAGCTAGGCCCACCGCCCCGATGGTGGAACTTATCCAAATATATAGGGAAGAATAAATTGCTAACTATAAAGGCCTCCATATACTCTTTCCATGAGTGATAATTAGTTCCATCCAGTATGACAACAAGAAAATTTTCCACCATTTTACCCCTAAATGGAAACATTTTACATAGAAAATGTCTAACACCATGTTGAAAAATTTAGAAGAGAGTAGGATTATCATGCCATGAAATAATTATATAGGAATATAAACTACTTAAAGAGGACCTGTGATTATATTTATGTGAAAAATTACTCCAAATTCAAACCAATATTCTTAAAAATGATATTCAAATGAAGAGTATATAACATATTCACATTACATAAGTAAGCTCTTCAAATAGAGATCAAATAGTAAAATATTACAATCTTCATATTCTCCACATTCCTCACCCCCTCCCCTTTTTAGAAATGAAATGAGTAATCCCATGTTTATATAAATCTATCCTAAATCTATAAATAATCATATTGATAATATTATGTAGCACTTGAATGTGATTGCCTATCTTGCACAACTACTTATTTTTTTCTAATCTCCTAATTAGTAAAAATAGGAAAATAATCAATAAACTTAACTTGGGATAATTTAGCTATATAAGTAAGTTAAATAAATAATGGTTACACAATCACACTAACACATCAAAAAAAATAATTTTAACATATTATCCTATGCAAGTGGAAGAGAAATCCTTCTAGCATGAGAAATTCTTATATTCACTAGGAATAAAAAATAGAATTGATGGGACACATTAATTCCAAGGGTGTTAATGATCAATGTGGTAGGATATCAATTCTAATCAAGATAACTCACTTACTAGTTGTGTACATTTTCAATTATTGATTGAAATGATCCTAGTTAAAAATAATTATAAAGATAAGAGCATGTAGAACACACCCATATCAAATGAAACATTAAAAAAATCCATTTTAGAAGGCTTGGAAATTTATTTATTTATTATTATAAACTTGGTTTAGGATCTAGGAACCATCAAAATAGGGGCTAAACATGGATGGTAAAGGGTCAACACCATATAGGTCCACCAAAACAAGTAAATCAAACAACTAACCAAACTATCTTAACCACACTATCTAATATCATAAGATATTCATAATAGTTTTAATTGTAAAATGACTTAATACACCCCAAACATTCAAAAACTATAACATAGGAGCCCCAACACTCCAACCCTTTAGACAAGCCATCACAAAAAACATGCTCAAAATTTTAAAAGAGTGTGTCAAGCCAAATTAAATGGGCCCTATGCCACCCCTATGATAGGATTTACATTTATCACAAGGGACATTCAAAATAGGCAAGGCAACCCTCACTACAATAGTTGAATCATCATTATCATAGTATTCAAAAAATGTTAAGATAGCTTCCACCAGAAGCCTCACCTTTAAAGATTTCTCCATTTCCTACAAAGCTCTTTGTAGATAAATATGACAATGTATAGTCCAAAATACATTTATAATATACCTTAAATTGATGGATGAGATCCCCAATTTCATCATGGAGAAGGTAAGAACAAGCCACCATAGAGAGAAATGAGTCACGAGAGGGAGTTTGAGCCATGTAAAAAATATTCCAACACCCTTGCATATACCCATGATCAATTAACATTTTCACCATTGTAGAATGGATGCCAATATTTTGGGATCCATCCATATCTTTCACTAAATCCCAAACCCTAACCACCTACCTCTTGAGTTTGGCATTTTGAACCTCCTTATCAACATACACCATAAACCCAACCACCATTTCTTCACTAGACTACCAACACTTCCTTTATTTCAAGGGAATCACCACAATTATCTTACCCATATATGTTTTACCCTTCTTACCACCCACACCCCTAGCACTAGACCTATGATCCATCAATAAGAAGCCAACAAAAAATGAAGGAAAACACACTTTTTGAAAGGAGAAACAAACAACACCCTTCATAATCATCCAATAAATGTAGGGGATTGCAACTCAAGATAATTCATTCCAACATAACTCTACCATCATTGAAATGCAATCTCCTGTTGGCCCATGTACCAACCCATTAGTAGGTGACTACTTCCTAAAATCCTTTTGGATAAGAATCATCATCTCCTATGGGAAATTTTCCCCTAAAAAAAATTCAAAAAAAAAATCATTTTAAAATCTCTTCCTTTATTAGATGCCCAATCAGCCACCACATTGCCTAATTTTTTTTAGATTGCAAAAATCGAGTAGCCCCCCTATAAACTACAATGCACCTAGTAAAATATTTTCACATGACTGGTGAAGTTGGCCAGACACATCCTCCGGTACCACAAGGACAGGGGGAGACTAGACCTTGTGACCTCTTGCTTGCAACACGATGCTTTAGCCAATCGAGCTAGGCTCCCCCGCCCCACATTTCCTAATCTTTTAATGTGACTAAATTGAGTATATTTAAACTATTCCTTACCCTAATTATATTTTGTTAATAAAATATCTAGTTTCCAATTTTGAACCTTTCCTCATTTCATCACTTAAATAACCAATTTAGAATTGTCTTCTGCACTTAGCTTCTTCCAACCTTTTTATTTGGCAATATCATCCCCCACAATATGGCCTTGGCCTTGTCGTTATTATCATGGTCTGCATAAAAATCATAAGCAAACATACCCTATAGATCTCCCTCCCCATTCCTAAATTTCAAACCTCCCCCAATTTTTTCTAGGGTTACCTTTTGCAACCCCATCAATATTAGATTTTATCCATCTAGAGTTAGGAGGACACCAATAAAATATATATTTATTATGTAAATTTCTCTCTTGAGATCCATATAGCCACCTAGATCTATACCAAGCCACCCCCATCTCACTTCCTTATCTAATATAAACCAACATTATCTCTTAAACATTTATCCTAATTCTAAAATAGTAGAGTCCACTTGATCCTAGATCCTTTCAATTGAATGTTCTTTATCTTGAAAGATTATTTTGTTTCTCTAACCACCAAATCTATAAGAAACCCCTAGATAAGATTCAACCCCTAAACATTTATCTTCAAAGACCAAATAGAAAGAAGGTTGGGGATATTAGGTAAAGTTTCCTAGAACCCATTTATCCAAAAAAAAAAAACCATAATTTCAAGGAAAAGTTGTAATGTAAGAATAAGTGATCATTAATCCATTTTTTATATACATTGCATGATGGGAAGGGACAACCTTACCCAAATTTTGTAACCTATCCCAAGTTAAAGAATTGCATTTATATGAAACCCATAAAAAAACACATGCATTAGACACACACTTAGAAACCCAAATTTTGTTCCCAAGGAAGGGGGGGATCCTCATCTAGTTAGAGGAAATGAGAAAATACAACACTCAATAACACCCTACCACTATCTTTTCCGCCCTTAATAATGGAGTTCTCATTACCATGAGGAGAAGTAGGCCATTTTTTAGTACTTTTTAAGAGTAGAACACACCTCATTGAGTTTAGCTATAGGAGAAAGAATGGTCTTCCAAACATAGGAGTTGCTAGAATTTAACTAATAATCCTTTACTATTGTGCTAAAACAAGCTTAAAAATTGGTAGAAAGAGACCAAAATAATGTAATATTCAATAGAGTTTAATCCTTAAGCCTAAAATCATAGTAGAAATTAATTTCTATTTGATATCTATACCAAAAATTTTGCTACAACTTCTAATGAAGTTCTAGATATTGGAATCCCATAGAAGAATTTCCATATTTTTGAAGATATAATATAGCTCTTGAATCAAATATTTTGAATGTATTACCTTGCTTCAAAATCTATATTTTCCTCATCAATTCTCTAGATCAATTTAGATCCAAAAGCTTTATCCATTCTCTTACATTGTGTAAAACCTAAAGACCCCATCCTTTATTATAAAGAAACATCCTCCCATTTAAACAAGAAAATCTTATGACTAGACTCACTGTCACACCAAAGGAAATTGTGCTACAACTTTAACCACTTTACCAAAGATTTAAAAAATTGACATGACATGTATTGTAGTGGAGGAAAAATAATATTTAATTGGTGTAATTATCCCAACTAAAGGGAGCCATTTTTCTTTCCAAGAAGCCAACTTACCCTAGGATTTATCAACCATTAATTTTCATTCAATTTATATTAATATTCTATTAACAAGTGAAATCCCTAAATACCAACAAGGAAGTCTACAAATATAAAACTATAGAATACTTTGAACCTCAATGCTTTCTATACTATGGTCTTTGAGAAAGAATATCCCATATTTATTTAACTCTTTTACCAACAACTTTCTCATATAGTAATAAAATATTCCTATTGAATCTAGCTTCCTTAGTAGTAACTTATTCAAAAAATAGAGTATCATCCCTAAACTATAAATGTGTGATGTTCCTTATTCATCCTAACAATTGTATCCCTTTAAAATTTCCTTTTATCAAATTTATCTTTAAAATCTCTACCTAACACCTTTACCACAATGATAAACAAGAAGGGGAAAGGGGATTACTCTATCATAAACCCCATTTAGCTTGAAAAAAATACAATAAGAACTATTGAAAAGTAAGGAAAAAAATAGCTTGGAGATACAATTGTAGATATATTTAATCGATATTCCTAAAATATAAACTTTATCACTACCTTAATAAAAAATTCCTAGAAAATCCTATTGTACACCTTATTCATATCAAATTTTATAAGATCATACATTCGTTTTATTATGTTTGATAGGATGAATGGTTTCATGGGAAATAATAAGCCCATGTAAGATCTATCTACCCTTCAAGATGACACCCTGGTCCTTAGAAATAAATCCTTTAATCATTTATTTATTATTGATGTCACAACCTTGGTAACAATATTATAAATTTTATTATAGAGAACTATAGGCATAAATTCATCAAAGGAATTTGGTTTCTTATTCTCATGGAAAAGCACAATGAAAGAAAGATTCCATGCCTTCAACATGGCCTTCCTAGCTCTACATTCTTTTGCTACCATCCATACATACTCTCCCACTAGTTACATCCAAATTTTTTTTAAAGAATTTAAGTTGAGAACCACTCGATCTGAGACCTTCCTAAGCTCCAAAAAGAAAGTAGCTTTATTTATTTTATCAAATAAATCCAGAAACTCTTAGCAATTGATTTATTTTATCAAATAAGAATTTTGAGCCTTATTCACAAGCTAGTAAATATTCTTCAATAACGTTTCTTGAGCTTGAAAATCATCTTGGGGAGTATAATCAATTAATTCCTTAAATAAATTGATGCTTTCCTTTCTAATGGATTTTTTAACCTCTACAATGTTTCCAAAAGGGAGTTCTATACTAACTATTATATTATTTTATCTTCTTATATTTGTAGAAAGATGAAGGAAAGTAGTTTTGCAGTCCCCCTCCTTGACCCATTTCACTTTAAATTTTTGTTGCCAAAAAATATCCTCCATCCTCAAAATCTTATTGAGATCTTTCATTAAACTATTTTTCGAGCCTCTTAGATTTTTTGTATACTAAAAAAGAGAGATGTTTATTTTAATGGTTTTCAACTTAGATTCAACTTGATTCTTCCTTTCAAATATATTTCCCATAGTATCCTTATTCCATCTTTTAAACTATTTTTTAACCTCATACAATTTCTTATAAATCCTAAATCTTTTACTTTCCTTTACTTCTAGCTTCCACCATTCATTGAAGGTATCCAAGAAATATGAATATACATAGAAAAATGCTTCCATTTTGAAAGGGCATCCAGTCAATTTATTATTATTATGTAGAATCAACTCCTCTAGCCAATGATCCAAAAAATTAAAATGAATAACTCTAGAACCAAAGAACACTAGATTCAAAATCTAATTTTAATTCACAAAAATATATCTAATCTACATATAATATTATTCTCCTAGTGCAGCTATTATTCCAAATAAACCATCCATATTTAGGAACAATATCCACTAGTGAAAGTTCCCCACAAAAATATTCAGTTGCATGAGAACTAGAAGTGAAATCCTTACTACCCCCTTGCTTCTCTTCTAGAAATATAATGGTGTTGAAATCTCCCACAATAATTTATTTTTACCCCTTATCAATCTCCCTTAAATGTTTCAATTACTCCCAAAGCAATACCACTCAGTCTCCAAATTAGGGCCATGAATATTGGTGATCATACATTTGTTATTATCCTATAAAAAAATAAACTTAACTAAGATACAATATTGTGATTTGAAAATAACCTTTTGGAAAACATATATTAATTCCAAATAATGAAAAACCCTCCAACTATGCCATTCAAATCCACCATCACCCCATTGCCACCTTTCTATATGTGTGAGAGAAAATCAAGTAAACATTTATTCACCACCTTAGTTTCTTGGATTAGAAGAATATACAAAACCTCCATTTCTATGAGTCATTTAAGCAAATAGTATCTCTTTGGACCATTTATGCCTTGTATTTTCTAACTTATTACTTTCATTCTTTCATTTTGGGAAGAGGATCTCACCTCTAGATTTAAAAAACTTTCTCATTGAAAATTGAGTACCACTTTCTAATTCTTCCAAAGCCTTTAACTTTTCTTTGTTTTCCTTGTTTTTCTTTCCTTTTACATTGATGCCTCCAACATCCATCAGGGTATTGTAAATATTCTTCCCTCGTTATCTTTTACCCCTATAGGTTGTAACAAACCACTATGTAATATTTTCTTTATCTTCTATTGAATCTTTGATAATATTTTCATCACTTCTAATATAATTATGGCCCCTTCTTATTCTATTTATTTGATTGAAAGACTAGTCCCAACAATTTAACATAGCTCTAGATCTAAATAATTTAAGGTTATGTTTGAACTCCATCAAACAATTGTCACTCTAATGGAGACCCATCTATTAATGGGAGTTTATCCCTTGTTGGAGGGAATGTAGACATTGGAAGCTCGACACTTCCACCCCTTGGTTAGCGCTGACCGCGTGATTCGCCGCATGGTTTAACCACCTCTCATGGATCTTATTTGATGCTTGTATCAGGAATTGACAAGTCGACCTTTTGGTGCAACGACAAGGCCAAAAATTGGTATTAGAGCCAAGTCATGGGTTTGAATATTGTGGTTGCGCTAGGGGGGATTATTGAAAGCTCGGTGATTCCATCCCTTGGTCAGCACTGACCACGTGTTTTGCGACATGGTTTGACCACCTCTCGTGGATCTTATCTGACGCTTGTATCAGGCATTAATAGTTCAAACTTTTGGTGCAACAACAAGGCCAACATTTGGTATCAGAGTTGGGTTGTGGGTTCAAATCTTGTGGTCGTGTTGTGGAGATTGTTGGAATCTTAGTGCTTCCACCCCTCGATCAACACTGACCGTGTGATTTGCGACATGGTTTAACCGCCTCCCATGGATCTTATTTAATGCTTGGTCAAGCATTGATAGTTCGACCTTTTGGTGCAACAATAAGGCCTACAGTAGGCTACTTACTAGCTTCTATAACTTTCCTCTCAAGAGAATCATTCTCCCTATCTATTTGAGAGGAATAATTTCTTGATATATGTCTAACCTTCCAACATGGATAAAATTTGATTAGGAGACACTCATATTCAAGCTCTAGATGTCACTCTCAAAATAGAGTTCAGCTTAAATTCATCTTGACGTAAATCTTGGCATAAGACCAACTACTTGCCAAAATTGGTATTTGAACTATAGACATACTCCCCCAAGGCATCACCTATCAACTAATCACCTCTTTTGACCATAATACCTATGAAAACCTATATAATCTAATGTATGGATGGGATTTCCTAATTAATGTAGTACATGGATCAAAACCTAGGGAGCATGCTTGGATATAAAATCCAACATTCCCCATAAAACAAGGACCATGTTTAAGAACATTATCTCTTTCAAATTGGAAAATGATTTGAAAAAACTCTTAGAAAACTTACCTCTAGAAGAGGACAGTTCTATTTTTTAATTATCCATTATTTGATTTGATCCGTTGATACCCAAACAATGATAATTTTGGTGATTGCCACATCTTTCTTCAACTTTTCTACTTTCAAATTTAGAAAAATATTTGGGGTGTTGATGAATGGTACTTCCTTATCCACCTCAATATTGACATTACCAACCAAGATTTTGTTAAAATTTTCTTTAGTCTCTTCTACCACCTTTTCTTTATCAATAGCCATATTCTCTTGAAAAAAATTCTTCCCAATTCATAACCTACATCTTTCTTTCTTACCAAACAATGTTGAGTAGAAGAAGAACCTCATGGGAATGTAGAGGAATTTGTATCTCCCTCCCTACCTAATTCACCTGCATTTCCTTTCTAGCTATGTTTGCACATTTTCTTACATTAATAAATTAATTTTTCAATTAAAAGTTTAATCTAAAAATAATTTACAAGATTTAATTTATGGAGATTTAAAATTATGGTTCCAAGTCAAATTTAGGTATATCATGAAATTTGTTTGTCTTATTTGACAACACAATTTTCTCTTTATCTATTTATAGCTAATGAATTCTTGTATTCATTAGGATCAATACTTATCTTTATTAATTTATTGAAGCCCTTGGTTGTATATAATAAATTGCTCCACACTAAAAGTGGTTGAGTATTTTTGTTTAAAATATATATTCTTAGGGTATTTATTTTTTAAATACTTCTCATTTTCAATGAAAATTTTATTTACAATATAGTATTATCTATAGATATCGAGGATTTATTTTTCTTTATTTTAAAGCATTTATATTGTAACACATTATATTTAAATATATAATTGGGCATGTTATGCATCAAATTATGATCAAAATATTGATCAAGAATGGAGATAGAGAAGTATTACACTATAACATTGGTACAATAGTAACCAAATTTTGAAGTGATGTCATTTGCGACAACTTTAAATATTATGAGAAAAGCTACTAAATATGATGTATTCCATCAAATCTACCCTTTTTTTGTATTTTTATCCCACCATATAAAAACATGTTTTGATTATACGAGAAAAGCATGTTTTGAAGGACCCTGAAACCCTTTACAACTTAAGATACAAAATGCTGCTAAAAAGATACTGCAATAAGATATCAGCAGCATACTAGAATCCAAAATAACAAAACAAAGAGAGTGTTGCACAAAAGAAAAAAAATTAAAATATCAGCAGCACCCAACATCAACAAAATGACAAACTAATAGGAAATAAACCGAGACCCAACAAGAAATAGATAATAGTCAAAAAGGAGAGAGCAAGACACTATTTCATACTGCTTAAGGTGTTGGCCACCTCAAGCTCTTGGCTCCTATGCAATTCAATTATGTCCAGCAACTCTTTCTTCTCAGCTTCAAAGGACTTCTTCCATTCAGTAGACCCTCTAACAACAGGGCCTTTACCATCATCTTTCGCACCTTTTTTTCCTTTACCTTTGGCCGAGTGATCTTTCTCCATTAATTCAGAAAAATACAATTGGTCCTCCCTAAGCTCATTAATTTTATGAAACAATACTTTCAAAGAGTTTGCACTATTCTTCACTAAAATGTGACACGCATGGAGAAGCTTCTTTATGTTCGCATTAGTCTCCAATATCTTGGCTTCTAAACCAACCAATCGTTCTTCACACAAAGATTTGAAGTCATGGAAGGAACCCTCAAGGTCCACAATTATGTCGATCAAAATATCTGACACCGAGCCTTTTAGAATATTCTTCAAGTTCTCCTTCAAACCCCTTGTTTTAATGTTAACCTTATTAAATTCCTGAAGATTCCACTTAGCTAACTTAAAACTTTCAGTGGCCCCAACCCTAGCCATGTCCAGCAACTCAAATATTGAGGTAGAATCATCATTGAGATAGGAAAAGTCCTCAGAAAGGGGATTTACCTTTAGAGGCTCCGACTTAGCACTCTTCTTCTCAACATCCTCCTCAACTTGACCCTTATTCTCGTCCTCCAGCTCCACATTGGGTGTGCTATGAACTGGGGAGTCATCAATTTCCACCACCTTTTCACCAAAAACCTTCTCCTCATAGATCACCTTGGTGTCCTTTGCTAAATATTTTGAGGCCTGGATCTTCAATTTGGAAATACATTTGGATGCCCTCCTCAGCTTATCCTTGGTCTCCATAGTCAGCACATTCTCCTACAAACCCTCCTCATTACCTCCACCTTCGGCTTCTCCCTGGCCAACAACCAAATCCACATTCTTGGGAGAGGACTCACCCGAGCCCACCTCCATATCCTCACTATTAGAAAGAACAAGGCGCTTAGTTGCCCAATTTATTTTAAGGCTACCCGTATTCCTCTTTTTCAAGGAGGTAGTCACAGGGGATGGGGATCCTTCTTCATCCTCTTCACTCCACGAGCCTCTTCTTCAACAATGTCGGTATCTGAGTCAGATGAGCCAGAAGCTTTTCTCAAAATATTCTCCTTGCCCTTAATAGCAGGGGCAGGGAGAAGAGCTTTAACATGCTCCATGATTAAAATAATGAGACCTTCATGGAGGACTGAAGCCCTCCTATTTTTTAAATGAGCATAAACAGAAACCTCCATGGAAGATAACAAAAAAAATGTAAAGGAGATAAACAACCCATGCTTGAAATGGTTTAAAATAGTGAAATGGTGACCAAGGATTGTAGTAAACTTTCCTTCCAAAGTCACATAGCGCAGTATCACCTCCGCAACACCTACCCATATCTTCTTGAGGGACTTCCGCTCATAGCCCCAACTTTCCATCTTAATCAGTTTTTTTCGTTTGTCATCTTTCAAGAATTGGGTCATCACTTCCTCATTGCTATTTTTGTCCTTATAGAACTTACGGCCAACCATCGTCAACCCAATCACAGAAGCAACTAGCTCCTCATTTACATCCACTACCAGGTCCTTTATCTGGAGCTTGTGGTTATGCCAACAAGAAACAAATTCCGCTAAGGCATTTGGGTCATGCCCATGCAATATTTCTAAAAATGGCATAAAATTCTCATGGCGGAGAATCTTCCATAGCTTCTTATTCTTCCTCAGGCTTGCACAAGAGTGTGGCTCTATTCTACTTATGTTGCCACCCATCTCCTCAAACACCAAAAGAAGAGAACCCTTGCGATAATCGCTCAACTAATAGCCAACAAGCCAAACAAAACCCACAAAGCGTGTGAGTCGAGAATTGGTACTAAAGATTAAATGATGCCACTGCATCAACTTATCTAACGGTATCATTTATCATTAAGATCCTAGATTTCTCGGGAAGGAGAGAGCCCTCCTCCCATGCATGAAACTCATTTAACCTAATAGTCTCATTGGCAAAAAAAATTGCTAGTGAATTTCCTTCTCGAAAAATGTGAGAGACGTGGGTCTCTTCACAAGAACTTAACATGATTATAGTATCTTTTATTAATTGATCCACATTCCAACTAGACTTGTGGGTGCCATGTAGATAATTGATGATATTTAAGGAATCACCTTCAACCCATATTTTGGAGTAACCCCTGTCCACAACATATTTTAGGCTAATAAACGCAACCTCCACCTCAACACAGTGATTAGTCTGATTTCCCATATATAAAAACATGTTTAAATAGTAAAATTTCTAAAAATATAAAATGTATATCATTTCATAAAAATAAAAATGATCAAAAATAAAATCTATTTTATTAATTCATTATATATAAATTTGAAATTTTAAAGCCATATAATAGCTTAGAACATGAAAATTATTTATGAACTATATTTTTAAATAATTATTATATTTTTAAATATATAATAAATTATATTTTTTCATTATTTAACATATCTCTTAGGAAACTATGTTTTCTCATTTTGAAGTTAGCCACATTATTATGAATTTCATTGCTAAAGAAAATGTCTTCTCTCAAAGTTGACTATGTTAAATAAATATCTATTTTTTTAATAAATTATGTGTAATTATAAAAATTTCTTTAGTTTTCTAGAAGAAAAAACTTAGACCGCAAAAATGATCTCAATCTTTTCAAAGATAAACGTGGACCTTGAAACAATTTTAAAGAGTGTATGTGCATAATGATAAGATTAAGATATAAGTTTAATTCTAAATTTTGATGAGAAACGATTAAATTAATGATCTAAATTTTCAGAAATTATATGTAAATTAAAAATATTGTTATTAGTTTATTGTTAAAAGTATTCTTGTGAAATTCAATATTTATCTTTTTTTTCACTTGATTGTTAATCTATATTTTGAATGCTCAAAAATATTTGCACTAATCATTAAAAACAACATAATTTTGTCTTAATATAGGAACATATACTCCAAAAGTATGGAAAAGGGAATTGGGAAAAGTCTTGTTATGTGCCTACAAAATCAGATGCATTTGTGGTTGCATTTAGAAAATGGTTAAAACGATATTCTGATGGTGGAATTCCTTGGGGAGAGAAGCTAAATGACACACTTCCACCTACCCCTCCAAAAGAGCAATTGATGGACAGGTAATTTTTTATATTTTTAGGGGAATCTATGATATCATGGTTTATTTAGCAATCTAAAGAAATCAATAACTTATAACTATCATGGTTCAAAAAAATTATTATATGTTGGTTCCTTCTTATATTTTGTTTATTCTATTTTTAGTATATTTTATAATTTTTATGTGTTTTCTTTCATCTAAATTGTTTTGGTATGATATATTTTTATAATGTTCTCTAAGGTTGATGATAGGTATGACTTCAATGAAAATGAAATCAATTAAAAGTTAGTTTTAATAACTTAGATTTTCCATTAAGGAAATTACCATATTTTATCAACAAGTGTTGTTGAGAGAATAAAAATGTCTTTTATACAAAACGTATATCTATATATTTTTATTTATTTCTAATAATTAGAAAGAAAAATATAAAATATTATAGAGATCTACAATGATTAGAATGTGTTAACATAGTAATTTAATCATATCACAAATAACACTTAGCTAAAGTTTTTTATTCTAGTGTGGGTAATATTCTTCTCCTCTCCCTATTTTAGGTAAGATACTTATTTCCATGTAATGTTAGAAACCATGATTAGACATGCAAACTAGAAAATACCTTCCACAAGAGAAAAACAGAAAAAGAAAGAGCAATTTGCATGAAGATGTGCAAATGAATAATATTCAGGAATTACGAAAATAGAAAAGATGAATTGTTTTATAAAAGCAAAGTATGCAAAACCCTAAAGGTAAAACCTAATGTTGACCTAAAATTAGCTCAACTAAATAAAGCTTACTTATTAATTAAGTAAACTAATTATCACCTAAGTAAACTTAATTAAGTGTAATTAAATAATTAATTACACCAACACCCCCCCTTAGGTGCAACTTAGGGAGATTAAAAGGCATGCACTTAATGCTAGGATCAATGCATGAAAGCATGAATGGGTCCTGACTACAAGGCCATGTTAGGTACCCATGTACAAATGCAATGAATGGGAAAAAGGAGAAAACCCAGTGGGACAAAACCACCCCCTCAATGAGATGAGTTGTTGCAAAGAAGCACTAGAAGAACACTGGTGGAGTAACACTGGAATCATGAATCTGGAAAGCAAGGAAAGATACCTTTGTTTACAAGAAACCATATGAGAGTCACTAAAGGACTCAGGTGGAATCATGATAATGTAACAACAAACCTGATGCCAAGGAACACTGGAAAACTCACAAATTGGAACAACCCTAGAATCTGTGAAGCAACAGTAAATGAATAAATGATGCCCCCATAAGAGAGAATGATTTAATTAAAGAATCTAGAAGCTATGTGTATCTCGATGTTGATGCCAAACTGTGACTAAAATTGATCCATAGGAGCAAGTACCATGAAGATTCTAGAACATTAACCATAAAATGAATGGCCCTCAAACTGAGATGTGACCTGATGTGATTCAGGATCATTAACCATAGGCTCTCAATCTGAGATGTGAACCGATGCGAACCAAAATGTGTCAAGCTATGAGCAAGATGTGGCCAAAAGAAACTACAGAATCCAGATACAACTCATGTGAGTTGTCATCAATATAAAGATGAGATCAAAGTGCATGCAAAGCAACTACACTCTAATCAAATTATTATGCAAGAAGCCCCCTTGATGGAACTTTATAAAAGTTCATTTATTACAATACCCCATGATTGTAAAAAGAGAACATGCAAAACATGCATAAATCAAAGAGAAAATGAAAACCTAATGCATGAAAACAAGAAAGAGTGCATGCATAGATCAATGTTCACATCTGCCTCCATGATTAAAATTAGCCTCAAATCTGTGTAGAGGACTGAATCGGCTTTTTGGTGTTGCTTGAATCGCAAAAAACTGATAACCGAGGCAAAAGTTATGCCCTCTGAAGCAAAAATTGTTTCATTTGACTTCAAAGGCTTGAAAAATAAATTTGGAGCATAATCTGGAAAAAATACTTTCACCACTGGATTGGGCTCGAAACCAGCTTTCCAACGGTATCTTGTTTTTGAAAAACGGACTCCATATGCTCAAGATACAACCATTTTACTAAAAATGCTCATTTAGCTTTTAAACTAAATATTTTATTAATTTAAAGATTAAAAAATTAATAAAATATTCAACTACACTTCATGGCACGAAAGCTAAGGCAACACAGAAATCAAGAGGGCACAAAAATCGAGGAAAATGGTATGAAAACTGAGGCAACTCAAAAATCCTCTATCTGCTCAAAAAATAAGGCACAAAAATCAATGCGTTCGTACAGATCCGTACAATCGTACGAATTTTTCTTAGAACATTTTTGAAAATTCTCAAAAACACAAAAAAATCAATTTTTAGCAAACCCTATCATATTTTATATGAAAATAGGGGTTTTTGGGCCTTCTGAGCGCACTAGTGAAGTACGTTTTACACCAACATGCACTGTTTGAGAGATCAAGGTCAAAATTTCTTTAAAAATGATGGAAAAACCCTCTGATCTGGCAAAAAATTGTCGTAGCTTCAAACCCTCAGAAATTTGATAAACCGAGATGAAAATCAATGAAACAAAAGCCAATAAGTTTAAGGCATGAAACCCTCAAGGAACCCCGAACGTGCTCTACAATGAATTTCTCCAAAAATTGAGAAGGGGTTGCAAATCAAGGCTCTGATACCATGTTAGAAACCAAGATCAAACATGCAAACCATAAAATACCTTCCACAAGAGAAAAACAGAAAAAGAAAGAACAATTTGCATGAAGATGTGCAAATGAATAATATTCGGGATTTTAAGAAATTACAAAAGATGAATTGATTTATAAAAGCAAAGTATGCAAAACCCTAAAGGTAAAACCTAATGTTGACCTAAAATTAGCTCAACTAAATAAAGCTTACTTATTAATTAATTAAACTAATTATTACCTAAGTAAACTTAATAAACTATAATTAAATAATTAATTACACCAACAAGTAATTATATGAGATTGCTTGTATAGTAAAACAAATATAATAGACCACTATGTTATTCCCCACACTAAGACAAGCAAGAGAGAGAATTGAGAGGTTTATTGGATATGTGTGTATACCTAACCACTAAGTACTTGTATAAGATTTTTTTCTCTAGACTAGATTTCATTTAGTGAAATATTATATGAGTCCTATAAATATTTGATTTAAATGAACTATCATATACTCATAAATTAACACCTCCATACCCTATTACTTATAATATTGTACCTAATAAATTCCCTCCTCTCAATCTATACATCGTCAGGCACACAATTATCTCTAAACTAAGATATTATGAAGGGACATAACTCTTTTAGTCTTAACAAATTTTGATTTCATGAACAAATGTGTATTTCAATTTAATATACTAATCATGAAATCTTAGTTCAAAATAATTCACTAGAATTCTCTTATTGTTGATTTACTTTTTAAGAACTAAGGCTCTTTTTCATCCTATCACCTTCTAATTGCAATTGAGTATAAAGCCCCATTGAGTGAATTTTAATATTTTTGGTGCATTCATGTAGTGTTTACTTATTTATTTCATGTATTCCTAACTATATATCTAACAGTTGGGGGATTTGCAAAATATCAATGCTACATACATAAAAATATCCAAAAATATAATTATAAAGGAAAAAAATAATGTGTCTAGTTACATGCTCATTTTATTCTCTATATCCATTATTTCACTATAAGGACAAATTATGTTTCATAACCTCGTTCAATTTTTATATCATTATAAGTATTTTTAATGTGGATTTAGGATGATTAATACTTTATATTAATTATCAACCCTATTTACTCAACAATATACATCAATTTCATATCAAACATTTAATAATCAAGAAAATTATATTAATGTTCACCTCAAAGAAAAATAAGAAAATGAGACTAGAAATTGTAATCAGTAATGATAATTCAATAGGTGACTCTATCTACAAAATAAAGAAAATGTAAAACTAAGTTATATTAATGTTCACCTCAAAGAAAATTAAGAAAATGAGACTAGTGTAATCAATAATGATAATTCAAGAGGTGACTCTATCTGCAAGATAAAGAAGAGTGGACACTAGATAGACTAAAATTGCATTCACTAGAAAGGGAATGTAAAAAAATTCCACGGAGTACAATAATCAAAGAGAGGATGAAAGAGATGTTGATGTAACCACAATTAGACAATTTAATGAAAAACTTTATAACACATGATAATGATAAAAATCAACACATTCACACAAAAATTCAAAGGGATTCACATAATAGAAACATATTTTATTACGTCAAAACATAGTTACATCCTAAGCTTCATGAGATTCAATAGTAGTCAAGTGTAGGATTATAACTAAAATGTAATTTATCTAAGATCTCTAGTTTGAACCTATCACTACCCCCCACTACTTCACTACCTTTTAAATTGATTTATAACCTTATATAAAGAATTTTTATGTATTAAGGTATCAACCTTCAAAAATTTAGTACATCATTGTAGGAACCTATGATAAAAGTTGTTGGTCCCTTGCTAAATGTTTTGAACTTTGAATCTATCTTGAAATTGGGTGCATCTCCATGAAAAAGTAAAATTATCACCTTTTGATGTGGTTGTTAATCACATAACATAAATATAATTTCTACAATGAAAACCTATCTCTCTTGAAATATATTAAATTCAAACAAAATTTAACATCTCAAGGGTTTGATCATTGGGTCTTGACATACTTGGTCCACTCAGGGCTCGTTGTATTTTACTATTCTCACAAAGGGACTTACAATTTTACATCCTTTACTTACAAGCTTTAGATCAACAAAGACTTATTGGGATTTCATAGGATCTTGAAAAATCACTATAAATGAGAAGTAATTGTATCAATTCTTTTGAAACTATATGCTCATTTCTCTTAAAGACGTTAAGTTTTGATTCTCTCTACAAAGATGTCAAAAAAATGATAAAAGATTTAGGGGAAAGAAAGGGAAAGGGTGATGCATTTTAAATTTTCAGCAATTGCACAAGCATAATTTTCAAGAACTATAATCTAAAACACAAAAAAAAAAACTTTACACGAATTCTTCGCAACTACATACATAACAATGCAAATCTTCAAAGGAAAGTTGATCACCATGTAAAATGCTTCAAATATACCCAAATAGTGGCACAACAATTTTATATTTCACATAATCTAATCAATTACAATCATGATGAATATAAAATTAAAAATGGCCCTTAATTAGCCTCAAATTTACAAATATTTAAAAAATATATAAATATTCTCACTGAATATGAACAAAAACCATGAAGTAAGATAAAAGTCAGCAATTCTCTAACTCAAAGCTTACTATTTATCAACAATTTCTAGTCCTTTCAAACTGACTAACTTTGGTCCTTTTATAGAAACACAAGGAACCAATATTTATTTTACAAAAATTAATGGTTAAGATTCAATCAATAGGAATCAACAACAATAACTTGTTAAGTAGCACATGGGTGATGTCATCACTTTTACAACTGGAATAAGTTAGCAAATAAAATATTCCACTTCAAATTTACACCTTTACTTTTGAACAATTAGCATGAAAATTAATCCATTTTAGATTCAAAATTTTGCAAAAGGATGACAATGGGCAACACTTTCCATAATGGTGAAATTGAAAATACATGAGAGAATACATCTCACTTTACTAAAAAAAACTGCATAAAATTTGATCGAGTTTTGATGGCAATCTATTAATGGCTTTAACATCATTATTTAGTAACTACTAAGTATACATAAAATAATATGATAGGGTTGAAATTATTTTCTTTTAACATCTTCCCCTACTAAACATTATCTAGCCACTTGCATCCTATAATCATTAAATGCAATGAAAGTTTCAGTGATTTCATTTATATTCTATTCTTGGGAATTTCTCCATATGAACTTTTGTGTTTCAAAATTGTTCATTATTTAATCCATTTGACCCTTCCTTAATCTAATTTCATTATGATATTCCTTGATTTGCATATTTATTTATATCATTTTATCCATCATTTCTTCATTAAAACCGTCTATTGGATTTTCTAGAACACTATCAAAATTCTCTTTGAATTCCCTCCATGAGCTCTCCTCATAATATAATTTATCATAACTATAAATATGGACCATTAGCCTTTCAAAAATAGTCACATCTTCAAATACCAAATACATAACTTTCTTTCTAATATTTTTCATTTTTGGATTATTTCAGGTTTTCAATTTTAAATTCTCTTATCCATAAGATATTCTCTTATTTGTTACTATTCTTTCCTTGAGAAATAAACTATCCTCTATCATTTCTATAGCTTGCAATCTGGAGGCTTCTACGTCATTTACTTTAATCTTTCTATGCATTCATCCCTGAGCTTAATAACCTTATCCTTTCAATGTAAAATTTCTTCCCAATTTCTATTTACCAATTTTATAGTATTTTATCCTTGGGATAAGAATTTCTTATTCAATTTTTTTGTTACATTAGCCTTATGTTTCTTTTTATTTGGTTCTACTATTTATTCGTGAGATACTAGGGCAATATTAAGAGGCATATTCTTCAACATTTTTTCTTTGAATTACAAGGTTTAAATGATAATTTTTTATAATTGAAGGATTTGTTCTTTCAATTCCCTTTTTCTCCTTTTCCATTTTTCTAACCTATATCTATTACATCCACCTTAGCTTAGAGCTCTTTAATTTCTTATTCCCTTGTAGTATGGCCTAAATCTATAGTCATGATTTGATAATAAGACATGCTCATTTCTCTTTTATTCTTATCCACCAGTGGGGTAGCCCTTTGATAAATTATAGCTCACCAATAGCATGCCTCCTTATAGATGACATTACTCTTTCCTTATGTTTAGGTCTTGGTGTCTCTTTTTCATGGAATAGGATTTAAAAATCTAATAGAACTATATGCACATTTTGTGCAAGTTGAACTTCTATAGCAAGCCAACTAGGAATATCTATCATTTGTTCCTCACCTTGGTTTTGTTCCTGTTGGGGTTTTATATGCACCTCTTACTCTATATTTAAATTGGAGACTGGTATTGTATAGAAAACTCTTCTTCATTTTATGCTTGATCCTTTTGCTCTAAAGTTGGAGTATCATTCTCCACTTGTTTCCGCTCAAGAAATTTTTGCTCTATATTTGTTGTATCTTCTTTATCCTTTTCTTGTTCAAGTTATGTTCCTATTTTTCCTTTTTTATAGGGACTTCTTGCTATTGTTATTTGAATTCATCTTCTTTATTATAATCTTGTACATTTTTAGCCTTGAGATTACCTAGTTCATCTTGAACTTCCTACTATTGTTGATCTACATTTTCATCTTCTTGACCAAATTCTTGCATTTTCTCATCAATAATCCCTTTATTCACTTCTTGAGACATATATTATGAAAGAATAGGGTTATTTGTAACTATATTCACTAGTTAAATGTGAACATTGTGAGACACTTATTTATTCACCTATAATACTTCATCAAAAATGGGGTCTTCCCTACTTATTTTAGGAAAAAAAATGGAATGAGTTGATTGAACTCCAAAAATGGACCCAAAATCTATATTTATATCACTCTTGTCATCTTTCAATTCAATAACCTTGAGGAGAGGAACCTTTGAAACCTCTATTTTTTCTTTGTCCTTTTTAGCTTCTTGCATCTCCTAAAAAATTCATAGGGTTTTCACTAATTTTCCTTTCCTCTATCACAACTTTTTGTTGCTTTTGTGTGGATTGTGTAAACCAATTGTAACTAAATATGGAGTAAAATTCTCCTTAGCATATTCTGGAATAGGATCCTTAGATATACCCTTACCCTTATCATTTAATTCTCCTTTAGAAGTAGTAGGTAGTGATCCTTGAAGTGCTTGTTTCCACATTCAAATAAATGCCTTTGCATATGGAATTACTGTTGTACTATATGATTTAATTTTAGGTGATATAATTAATTATATGGGGATAGCTTGGGTTGGTTGATTTGGATCTCCCCATAAGTTAGCAATAGTTATTTCTTCTGCTGAGACCATTTCTTTATCTAATTCTTCCAAACTTTTTGCTTCAACTACCTTGGCTTCTACTCTCCATTTCTTCACCTATAAATCATCAAAGTCAACAACATATCTAGTTTTCCTTTTCCCCTTTTTGCTATTATCTTTTGGGTATATAATGACTACACCCCTTAAATGTAAAGCTTGGGCACAATGGTTCAACCACATTTTACTTTCCTCAAGTAAAGGTTTATAAATTTCATCAATTGATGAAACCTCAAGCTGAGACTAATAAGGATCTTGAATAAGCTAATAAAAAATATTGCTAACTTCATAGCTAGAATGTAATACATTTTCATCATTGTCCTTGATTTGGGGAGGTACATGCTAATCTCCAAGGGTCTTCATTTTCTTTAATGTTAGCCTCTGATAATGCCTTCTTTTGACTGCATAATCATCTAAGCAATCAACCAAATAGTCTTC
This sequence comes from Sequoiadendron giganteum, assembly GCA_007115665.2. Taxonomy (NCBI): domain Eukaryota; kingdom Viridiplantae; phylum Streptophyta; class Pinopsida; order Cupressales; family Cupressaceae; genus Sequoiadendron; species Sequoiadendron giganteum. The sequence continues at coordinate 707,062,447 of CM021103.1, forward strand.
TATTTGAGGCTCACACTTGTTCTTCTTATTGGTATGCTTCTCCATTTTATGGTAAGGATCATAATTTACTCTTCTCAGCTCAAATGGCTTTAACCCCAACAAATTTTTTTGATTAATTAATCAGGGAAAGGGCCATGATCCCGAACAAAAGCAGCACATTAGTCCAACAAACAACAACCAGAAAAAACAACAAAATTGAGGAAGCAGAACAAGAGGAGAACCACTTCCCCAAGCCCAACTAACCAAAAACAACATTAACCTATACCAACCGTATTAAACCATACATATCTATCAAGTATCCAATACTAAAATAACCATTCCATATTATCAACCATCCACAAAAAATGGTTATATAAGCATAACATATAACGAGTACCCAACAAGTTACCAAAGTTCAGAATAGAAATAAAAGTTAACTTAATACAGTCTAGGCTTCTAAAGCCATTACCACTAGAACTCTAGAAAAAGGAATGATAAAACCACATGATAGCTAGCAACAAAAAGCAAGAAAAATGAGAACCAGGGATTAAGCATCCTCAATAAGGCTCCACGCCTTCAACAAGTCCTCTATCGAATCTTCAAAGCTATCTTTGACCTCTATCTTCCCTGACAAATCTGCATCTTCCTTATTCTCCATTTTCCTTTGTCGTTTCTTAATTTTTCCCTGACTCAAGATGGTCGCCATTACAACTTTTTTCATAACCGCATCCACAACCCTACACATGTTCTGCATAGCATACTCAAGAGCCTGAAACCTGTTAGCATTATCATCATTCTGCTTCTCAAGGAGCGTCAACCTTTCCTCCATCCTTTGCACTTTAGTTAGTTCCAAACCCATTTGATAATCCTTCAAACACTTTGGTTCCATAGTAGTTATTTCTTTATCCTTAGTCATATCAATATCCTCCTCAACATCCTGCACATCCTCCTATTGATTGATACCCTCCTCCTGCTCTTGACTCGAGTCTTCCGTCTCCTCCGACCCTGACTCCTCTTCTTTAGGAGATCCAGCTTCACCCAGGCTGTATGGCACACATTCTTCAGAGGAAGAATCCTTTTCCTCCCTAGCAGCCTTCTTCCCCTTATTGTTCAGATGCTCATTTGAATTCTTTTCCTCTGAAATTTTATATTTTTACTATTTTCTGACCCCTTGGATGTAGCCAAAGAAAGGCGAGTAGATCTTCATCCCACTGGGGTGGTGGACCCACATTCAGGGATATTTTCATTATCATCTGGAATAGTTATAGTGTTAGGGTCAACACCTAGTTCACAAATATACAATTTCCTTCTCTTATTTTCAATAGAAAAAAGGGGGTAGCCTTTCATTTTTCTGGGGTTATCTTAAGAAGAGTTGACCAAGTAGGATCCACAACATTAGGTGAGGATTTAGCAGGTTCTTTGGTCGGGGAGTGGGGTCAGCTCTTAGGAGTGGGATTCTCAATCAAATTATGGAAAAAATTCTTTGCGGGATGGTAGAAAGGATGTATTTGTATATGGCATGAATCAAACCCTGGTGTAAAGGAGGGTTAGCTCCATTAGTAAGGCTTTGTTTCAGGGATTAGAAGAGGAAAAAGGGTAAAAAAAAATTTTCCTGGTGCCTGATATGATTCAATATTGGGAAAAGATAACCATGGACAAACTGAAAACAACCTTCTAAATTAAATTACTTCATGACAAAAAAGCAGACATTGTGGTAAGGGGGTGGTAGAAAAACCCTAGAGTAACCATTCTAGAATCGTTGGGATTTTTCTTTAGCTTCAAAAAACTTATCAATATAAGTTTGGTAATTTCTAGTACTTACCTTTGCAATCTTCTTCCCTTCATACGTAAGACCCATCACTTTGGCTATAAGCTTTGCATCAACTGTAAAATGGAGACCACCCAGCTCAACTTCACCGTCTTTCCAAGCATTCGCTAACTTACAACTGAGGTTTTTGATGTAACCTTCCATGGTAGAAAATTATGGAGTGAGCCCATCTCATTCAGACAAAACCCACAACTCCACATTCTTTTTCAGAGAGTCGTATTGACTCGATTTTGTCATCTTCCTAGGGCCACCCATGGTATTATCTTTAGTTTGAATATCCTTAGGAAGGAGAAAATACTCAGCTCTTCAACCTCCCTCGTTCACCACAAATATTATTTTTTGACTCTTTAGAATTTTTGAATGCATTGCACTTATACCAACCTATATTTATTTATAATTTTATGCCCCCTCATCGGCGTAATGCCTCGAATGCTTCATGGGACTCTATTATTTGTCTAGAAAATTCCAATTAAATTACCTTTTTCTTCGATACTTAGAGAACATGAGAGGTGTTCCAATGAATCCCTTCATTTTGATGTATGTGAATTTGGGAAATTGGAAGAACCAACTTCCATGTGGATGGATTGCACTATGTGCTTCTAAAAAATCCTTTTTTCTTTATCTCCTTCCATTTTTCTTACTAGCCACATAGAAAAGGTGTCATTGACCCTTTCGAAGTGATAGATTTATTTCTTCAATTCTAACTAAGTGTAGTATTTGTAAACCAAATTCTACCTAGGTCCATTACCCAATACACTAGCTCTTGTTAATGTAGCAAATTATGCACTGACAACATAGGAAGAGACAATATATGAAGTCATATAAAAAATTGGTTCTTCTCCACTTCATCATTTTTTCCTTAACAAAGTCACTCATTTCTTGATCCCATAAATTTCACAATATTAACATATCCAAACATTCATGTCTCAAAAGTGCTTGAAGTAGGCAATTTGGATACTATACTTAATAAAGTGATTATATCACTTATCTCATCTTTAAAATTGTTCCTATACAAAGTTTGAAGGAACTTTGAAACAAAATTTTGGATTTTTATCCTCCAAAATCCAACCAGCATGTATCCACCTCATACATTTCTCTCCATTCTCCTTGTACTCATTTTTAGATTTATCCTTTTCAAAAGCATACATTTTTGGGTGCATGGGTATGTTAAAAGTTCTAGAAATTCCCTCTGACATTATGCATACACTTTTCCCTCATGCATGACCAACCTTTTGTCTACATCATCACAATGAATGTATTTTAATATAAGCTCTAGAGACTCTAGAGACATAGGGAATCCTGCAACTCTATGTAGTCCACTTCTAGCTATTTTGGGCCAAGGATTAGTGTTTTTAGTTATAAATATTTCATGGAACTCATCCATATTGGAATTCCCTAGATTGGTGTTAGAGAGAACACCAAACCTAGGCCAAATTTGTGATTGGTGAGTTACTCCTTGAAATTGATATTTCATGTCTTTCAACATTTTGGTCATTGGTCTTGCAAGTTACAAAGGTCTGCAATTACCTTTATTTGCTTAACTAGGGTTCAAATTGATTATGTTTTATAATTAGGGTCTTAAATTTTACCACAACAAAATCAATTTTACCATAGTCAAATAAATTCATGTTTCTAAAATTGAGTAAAAATAAATAATTCCAAAACTCATTTCTTTAAATAAACCTTTTTTAACCCAATTGTGATTTTAACATAAGAAAAACTCATAACTTTCCATTATGGTTTTAGTTGGTTGCATACCTAGTTATTTTGGAAATCATCAAACCTTTTTATTAATAAAATGTGTAGCTCTATAAACCTTAATGATTCTTTGAGTTATGCTTTCAATAATTTTTTGTATCAAATTCATCGTGATTGCCTTCATATTTTATCTTCACCTTTTTATTTTGCTCTTTAACTTGTCTTTTCTCTCTAAATTTTATTTTGAGGCAAGATGATATGATAAAAAAAATTAAAGTAGAAAAAATCATAAAAATAAAAACACATTTAATGCAATCATGAAGTAGGTGAGCATAAATTGGATCAGGTGGAAATACATTTTCGAGCACTTTGAGAAATGTTTAGCACATTGATTTTTATCACTCAAACTATTTAAGTTCAAATGGAAGTCACTTTTCCACATCTCTCTATAATTGACCTTTCCAAATGCTCAAAATTTAAACTCAAATGGTCTTTTTCGTTAATTTTAACATCAATGTAGTTAGGAATTGTTATTTCCCATTTGTGGGTAATTTGGTTGCTACTAGATATAGGAAATTCCATGGGATATGGAAATGTTAAGACTAAATATTGGGTTTAAGTGAAAATCCCCAATGATGATGTCATCATAAAGAAAAAATATGTCATTCCCTTAGAATTAGTCATTAAGTTGATTGACGAGAATGATGATGTAAGCATGACCTATCTGTTGGAATGCTGGATACACAGGTTGCCTTGATGAAGCTGCAAACTTCAATGGAGGACCTTTGCCAAGAAGAAATATTCACCCACACAGAAAGTATGATAATGACATTCAAAATAGAGATTCTATTATGATGATCTGGATTCTTAATTACAAAGAGTACATATGCCTGATTATATAGGCAAGAGCAAAACCTAAAATGCATAAGATGTTGCCAAGTGTACAAACCACACTTCATGTGACAACATGAAACCCTAACCTAGGGAATGAAAACAAGATGGAGATAACTTCTAGAAAAGACAACTCATCTTCTAGAAGGGAATCTTATCTCAACACCATTATTAAATGATAAAAAGTAACCTAGGACTAATATGATTAATTAACCCTAAGTTAACTTATGCTAGTGTAATAATTAATTAATTAATTACACTAACACTATCAATGACTATTTTTTGAACCTATCGATGATGTTATCAATGTATTATTGTGGGAAATTGTAATTGAACCAAAAAATTAAGCTCAAAATAGGTTCAATTCACATGGAGGTGGAATATTCACAAGCTACATCAACATGACATCATTAGTGTATAGTTGCAAAAAATTATATGTGAACATAGAAGTTATGCTTCATTGAATATCCAGTTTAGATGGACCTCAAATTGTTATAAAATAATTAAATTTAACTCATTTCAAGTCTTGAGGTTAAAAAATATAAAGTTTGAAAAGAATGAAGTGGAGTATCAACCAAAAACCCCGCAATTGTGGGTAAATTGAGGTGAACTAGAAGTATCAACAAACCGAAGTGAACAAGAAATTTAGTGCTTAATAATTTAGTTCACTTAAACCCCAAATATCTATAGAGTTTTAAACTTGATTTTATGATCAACTTGTGTCCAAAAAGTTTCTTATACTTTAACATTTAACATACAACAACATTTACTTCTCATATTGATGCAATAGAGCCAAAATGTGAGAATACCTAACTGAAACAGATGATAACACCATAAAATGTGAAGTTCGGATAGGTCTCAAACTTCTACAAAGGATTAAACATGGAATATAAAATGATTGAGTATGTTAGTAACAAGATCAAGACCAAAAAATCTTAAAGAGATGAGTTCACTAACAACTAAAACTTTCACAATTGTGGAGAAATTCAAGTGAGTTGCATATTGCTGAAAAACAAAAGGGAACCATTGTGTTGGTTGGGTGTAAAATGCTCACAAAGCAACAACTTTCTTATTTTTATGAATCTGAGTGAACTTCAAAAAGTAACTTATGCTCCTTTTTTCCACTCTATCCATTCATATTAAAATTTTGAAACTCTCTTTCAATATTGTCTAAGGACAAGATTTTAAGGAATTTTTCCTTTGATCGCCAAAATAATCTAAAGAAAAAGAAAAGAGGGGGTCTTCATTTTTCTAAGAAAAAAATGGGGTGTGTTGTGAGAGCATACAAAAACTTGCAACCAAATTAAATAAGCAAATTTTAAACAACATAAGAAATAAAAGAAAATTTAACTATATAATTTCCAATTTCTATGAAATCTAAGATTGCTATCAAGCCAACCACATAATAATATATTCAACAAGGATAACAAAATTTTCCAAAATAATTTAGGTTTGCATGAATGATATTCCTTTCCTTCAAAAAGTGAGAATGCAATAACATTTTCATTAATCTACATAGGTTGGTTTAACCTTTTAAGCCTCCCTAGATAGAGCCTTGCTATTAGAATTGTGAATAACATGAGACACAAGATCAAATAATGAACAAAAACACCTACCACAAAATAGAGTTGCAAATAATGATTTTCTATATTCTCAACAATTAAAAATTACAAAATGAACCTCAAGGGTCTTCAAGGAGATCAAGAGATAATATAATGAGGGTGAGTGCTTTATAGGAGAAACCGTAAATGATAAAGGGATTAGATCATGGCAAGTTTCATCCTCCTATGTGATGAGACATAATTATCTAATAAAATATCACTTCAGTTAACATAAAAAAGCATCTCTATTTTTAGCTTAAGTGCATGAAATGAATCAGACTAATAATCAATTAAAGATTAATTATTTATTAGCTAATGCATGATTACTCTAAATCCCCCCCCCCCCTTAATACAAAATTAGGGGGTATCTCAAAACCCTAAAAATTCCAATACATAAAAATAAAGAATGAGTGATGGGTCCTAAAAAATAAGGCATGATGAGGTACCCTTGTACAAACAAAGAAATCTCTCACAACTAAAGAAAAGGAGAAAACCACATGGGAAAAACTCCTCCAAAAGAGAGAAAGGTAAATGAAGGATTGAAAAGTTTCTAAAACAATGTCCCAAAAAGATTAGGAACATGAAGAACATTGCACAAGAATGAAGAAGTTGTAGACAACCGTCGAATGTACACTAATATAGTGTTATAATGAAGAACCTCCTCTAAAACAAATTATGATCAAGATCAAGAAGGAAATAATTTGCATGATTTCCCCCAACAACACTATTTGAATCAGATGGAAAACAAAAGAAAATGTCTAAAAGTCGAAGATACAAATGGCACAAGTACCAATAGCCTGAAGAACACTAATCAAGTGAAAATAGAAGGTTGCCTCTAAAAATAGGAATGCAAGAGTGTCCATATGATAAATTCTCCATCTTGCCAAAATTCATGGGTAACCAGTCACTGCATCCACCTAGTACATAGGAACAAGAACTAGGTACATAGATCACTCCAAAAAATGAAACTAAGGAAGCATTAGCACCAACAGTAGAAACCCCCCTAATATTGAAAGGGGGAGGCAAGACAGGTCCACTGAAAGTGTGTGTCATTAAGAAGTGCATGTAGGAGAACCAAGAACATCCAAATGTGCACAAAAGAGTACATGCTACTGAAAAAGGGTGAACAAAACAAGGAACACACGCATGAAGCAAGAATCACTGGGATTCAATGTTGTCATGGAAGGAACACTCACTTGACAAAGGTGTGATGAAAAAATAAACTCACAACCCACCAATGGTATTTTATCATAGTGAGTACAATAGGAACAACAAGATGTGTGAAATCCCAAAAAAGCATACACCAAAATGGCAATTTATCTCAGCATGTCTACAAAAAATAAATTCCATGCAAAATATTTTATAATGCCCTAATAGATCAAAAAGTTGGTGCATTCTATAGTCTGTCAAAGTCGGGTGTTGTTTTCACTCCCAAGCTCATAACTTTTGACTCTTTTCTCCATTTTTTTATGATTCCAAACAATTTTAGAATTATGAATAACATGAGAAGCAGGATCAAACAACAACAAAAAAACACCTTCCATGCAATAGAGTTGCAAATAATAATTTTCTATATTCTCAACAAGAAAAACTCACAAAATGAACCTCAAGAGTTTTTAAGGAGATCAAGAGATAATATAATGAGGGTGAGTTCTTTATAAGAGAAACCCTAAATGATAAAGGTGTTAGATCATGACAAATTTAATCATCCTATGTGATGAGACAAAATGATCTAATAAAAACTCATTTCAGTTAACATAAAAAAACACTGCTAAGTTTTGCTTAAGTGCATGAAATGAATTAGACTAATAATCAATCAAAGATTAATTAATTATTATCCAATGTATGATTACTCTTAACACTTTTTTCTAGTCAAATATCCATAGCTCCAACAAGGTTATCTCTATAATTCCCCCAAAAATAACTCTATTGTGAGCTAGGTGTCCATATCCCCGGTAGAGATATTTGGATGACCTAAAGAGTTGAATTCTCTTTTATTTTTATTTTCAATATTTTATTTTCTCTCTATTTATTTTTCTTTTGACAACTCTCTTCAACTTGTAGGTAATGAATTGACTATTATGTTGGGAATTATAGTGGCAGAAAAATAAAACCTTTATATTTTCACTTAATGTAAACATCCATTGCCCCCCAACTAATTCAAATAATTTTAGAGTGTGAAGATATATGATTCCTTCAATGCTTCATGTTATTGCATGATGAACCATATTTTCATGGGACATATCAAACAAACTAAACTCATAAAAATTACAAACCTATATACAATTTTCTTTCATTTTTAAAATGCAAGAAAAAATATTTCCTACGAGGGTTACTATTGGAACACGTTTGTCATTGCACCAAAAGATTGACCTAATAACGCTCAATACAAACACTAGAGCTAAATAGATCCACAAGAGGTGGTTATTCCATGTCACGAATCTAAAGGGAGACATTGGCGATTAGTCCAAAAATCACCCCCTCAGCGTCACTTAAGGGGATTTGAACCCATGACCATGGCTCTGATACCATTTTTTGGAACATGTTTACCTTTGTGCCAAAAGATCAACCTATTAATGCCCAATACAAAAACCAGAGATAAATGGATCCACGGGAGGTAGTTATTCCATGTCACAAATTTGAAGGGAGATGCTGGAAATTAGTCCAATAGTTACAACTTTCTTTATTTGACATCTCAAGAAAATAAGGACTTACATCACACAAAACAAAAGCACACCACACTATGCACAAATATAAAAATATTCACAAAGGGATAGGGATTGATAGCTTAGGATTGGAATTAATGCTTCAAAAATTAGCCATTAATAGATAAAGGAACATCTTCACCAATCAGGGTCTTTATCCTCTATTTCTTGTTTCTTAAAAATTCAGCTATTTAAAATGGTCCACTCCATAGTTTATCAAACTTACTATGGTCACCCTTTTTTCATGGGCCTTATCCCAACGTAGAACCAAGTTAGATACTTTAAAGGATTTTAATTTGGCTCTTTTGTTGAGCCAATGTTTCACCACTGATTGGTATTTAACAAAGTGATTTATAGCTCTGGTTCACTTTTATTCTATATATAATATAAAATTTGTAGCAACCTAGCCTCCATTTTATCTTCTAACCCTAAATACTCTTGAGAAAATTTTTAGGTGGGGATTTTTAAACTTATGAGTAGAATTGGATTGATACCATATACCAACTGATAGGGTGAATTTCTTGGCACTACTTTTACTTAGGTCATGTCTACCCATAGATTGAATTTCAAGAGAGTGTGACACTCTCTAAGATTTTTCTCAATCAAATTTCTAATGATATCCAATTTTTATTTGTTGACTTAGGTAAACCATTTCCTTGCAAATAATAATTGGAAGATAATTTCAAGACAATGTCATATTGAAATTCCAATGATGAAAAGGGTGGGCCATTATCACATACTAGGGAGTAAGGAAAACAAAATCTAGTTATGATGTTTTTTCTAAGAACATTACCATTGTCTCAGTAGTGCATTTCTTGGTACACATCACTTTCATCCACGTAGTACAATAATTTATAACACTCAACATGTATCAATGTCCCATGGTGGGAGGTGGATTCATTTTTCCTATGAAATCAAGTCCCACTATGTAAAAGGGCATAACTCTGTAACTAATTGTAATGGTTGTACTATGTATATTCCTTTTGTTGCTATCATATGGAAAGTGTGACAAAATTTTATGTGATCTAATGTTTCCTTGAATATTGTAGGACAATAGTATCCTCCTCTCAATATTTGATGTGTAGAGGCTAAGTGTGCTCCATGAGAAATATGAAATTTATCATGTAGTTTTTTCATGACCTTGTTGACTTTTGCATAATTTAGACACCGGAGATATATGCCATCATGGTTTTTCCTGAACGAGATTCCCCATTTTATCATATAATTCTAAACTTTTAACCTTAGTTCCCTTCTTTGAGATGCTTTCAAATGAGGTGGACACTTGTTGATAAGTAGATAATGAACAATATATGAATACCAATTATCAGTAGAAACAACATCAACAACGTACTAATGGCTAGTGAGTTTAGGATCAAATTTTGATATAGACTTCATTAATGTTTGTCCTCTAATGAGATTCATAGGGATTATATCTAAATCAAAATCAAATAGAATGGTAATCCATTTCACTCTTCTCTCATAATTAGCTTCACTTTGCATGAGAATATTTTTTGTTGTACAATCAATAACTACTACCATGACTTGACTTCTTAAAATATAATGACAAAACGTTTTCACTACCTTTAATAAGGAAAGGGCCTATCTTTCTACATCCAATTATCTTAATTCTTCATCTTTGAAAGGATCACAAATGAAAGTAGTGGGAATTTCTTCTTTGGTTTAATTCCTTTGAGTGAGGACAGTTGCACAAGTTTTTTTTTATGTGAAAGAATAAAAGTAAAATGGCCATGTATAATTAGGGTTGATCAAGACTGGTGTGTCCACTATTGCTTTCTTAATATCTTCAAATGCAAATTTTTCTTTAGTCGTCCATTTGGTTTTGGCATCTTTCTTGAACATTGTGTTTATTGGATGAACTATTTCAACAAAACATGTGATAAAATTTCTGACAAAATTAATCTTACCAAAGTAAGACTTCAACTCATTTTTTCTAGTAGGAAACTGTAATTTTGTAATAGTGTTGACCCTATTTGGATCAATGGAAATGTCATTTTCATAAATGACATGTCCTATAATTTTTTTTAGTGACGCCCAATAAAAAAAATTTAAGGTTTAAGGATATCACATGATCTACACATCTTTGCAATACTTTCCTCAAATCTAAAATATGATTTTCCCTATTCATGGAGAACATAGTAAGATCATCTATATAAATAATGATACACTTTCCAATTAGGTATTTGAATGAAATGTCCATAGTGCATTGAAAAGTTATGCATGTGTTTATTAACCTAAATGGCTTCCTTCTATAAGTAAAGGTCCCCTACCTTTTATTGAACGTTGTTTTTTTATTTTTCCTCTTGGTCAACCATAACTTAGTTATAACCAGAAAGACCATCTAAGAAGGACATCATTTGCAATATGTTAACACTCTATAACACTTCATCCAATGATAGCACAAGATAATTTTCCTTCTCAGAGGATTTTTTAGGTTTCAAAAACTAACACATAACTTGATGCAGGAGCATCCAGCGTGTAAGAGCAATCTTGCATCACCCAAAAAAAATTTTTTTTTTTTTTCAATAAGGGCTAAATTCGGCAGGGTTACTATTTTAGTAAGTTTGCATTTATGCACGGTTGGACATGAAATCTTACACAAACCTCCAGAATGGTAAATTGAAGCCTATGGAAAAGAAATCACTTCAATACTATTTGTCATTTGAGAGATTAAAATTTCAATTTTCAAAAAATCTAGTAAAATCTTCGAAGTCAATTTTGAGGCACTTAGAGGCTCCGGATGGGCCTGAAAAATGGCGGAAAACAAAAGCGGGCGGCCTTTAGGCTCCACTTTTTAACACAAGATTTCTTGAGGGCTTTCTAAAAAGGTATTATAATAGAAAATCTAACGGTCGGATCAAAATTTATGACCCCGTGAAGTTGTACTACCAAAATTAATAAAATTTCAAAATATCTTCTTGAGGAAGTTACACTTTCCAGAAGATTCTAGGGTGGTTACACCTTCCAAATAAATGATGTGAAAGAGGGCTACAGAGGGAGGGAAGAGTAGCGTAGATGGTGGCTCCGATTTGCAGATTTGCCGATTTATGTAATCAGAAAGCCCATGTGTTGGAAAATATAATGTAATTTCATTTTCATTTCAGTGAATAGAAAATATTTTCTTTCCTTCTTGCATCTTGTTTGTGCCATTATCTGTTTTTTTTTTGTGAGTTTTAAATTGTAAGGGGAGTACCCTCATCATAACTTGATATTCCCATTCTTATTTTCAACAGATATAAAATTAGTGACCCATGTTGAATGTCTGATAGGAAATATGATTCTGGCTGAAAATAACTTTTTAACCTTTTGGAAGATAAGAGGTTCTAGTAGTGAATTAACCAACCTTTGTTTCTACTTGAAAGGCTTCACTCCAAGCTTCAAATGAATTGTATGTGTGATTATGGAGGCATCATAAGTTCTAAGATCTTCATAACTCCATGAAATAACATGATGATAATCCTTTAATGCTCTAACAATACATGTTCTTTATTTAGGATTACACATCTTTCCAATCAACACATTTGTAGGTCATTATTAGTGGCTAAGTTACATGGTTTGCATTTCCCTCCATCACACATTGGGACATATTTCTATTTCATCATTTGATCTAGTTTGAATAGTCTTTCCAATTCAACCATTCCTTTGAGAATGGTGTTTCTTTTCAATTTGACAATTTTATCATCCTATAACTCAAGTTCTTCCCTTTCTTCTTCGTCAATCACTTGAGCTTCAAAGAAATTAGTATTAGTGATAAAATCCATAATATTCTTATCATATTTAAAAACTCAAAAATTAAACACATTATCTGGTACTGAAGGTACATATACCAATTGAATGGAGAATCTTTTCCATCCTGATAAAGATAACAGCTCAAGAGTGCTAGTGGTGACTCCCAACACATTCACTCTTTAATTGAACTTCCTAGAGATATGATCAATATTTAAATCATCGAAGCCTTGAATAAGATCCCACACTTTGTTTCTATAATTGGATAATTGTTTGTAGTGAGATACATAAGGCTTTCTAACTTGTTTGACAACCAACTCCAAGTCTCCCATGACCCTCAATATTTTCACATTTTCCTTCAGTTCTAACAATAAGCCATGGACCAAGGCTTCATATTATGTAACATTATTCCTACAATAAAATTATAGTTGGTATGCAGCAAGAAAATATTTTCCTTGAGGATTAATTAACTCAATTCCTACACTAGCTCCATGCTTAGATTTCAATCCATCAAACTTTAAGGTCTAGATTTAATTGACCTCTTCGAGCACTTTGTTCTTTGGGAAAACCAAGGGAATGTTTTCTTCAACCTTCTTTGGAGGATAGTTTTCACTTGAAGGGTTCCAACTATTTTCTAACATTTCAAATACTATGTAAAGATGTTAAATATATGACTTTGACTAAATGATCAAAGACAAAAAAGAAGATGCATAGTGTTGGTATTAAGGTGTATCAACCTTTTCAAGTCTTAGCATTTCTTTTGATAATTTACTTATTCAATTAATCCTATGTTCATTTTCCTAGTAATATCAATTCATTTTGTGGGATCTACCAATTGAGGTGGCATCCTACATGAGGATTACATGCAATCTAGATTTGTGGAAGTAGGCATCTCACTTGGTGGACCCTACTAGAGGATAATTTGATAGCTTTTTTTATAACTTGTAAGTGTTAAGTCTATGAAGGATTATTATAAGTTTCTATGGCAAGTTATGATGGTGTAATCTAGTCAAGTTGTGATAAACTATAATAGGTGGGCCCCATGCAATGGTGGCACATATGCATGCAAGGTATTTTCATTTATCAAGTGCATTGCATGTTGAAGGGGTCCTATGTATGAGTAGATAAGCATTGGAAATGGAAAAATAAAATTATGTGTCTTGTTTATAACGTTGCACTTCATGCAAGATTGTTGCAAGCATGCAAATGTTGAGCATGTCAAGGAGACTCAATATAGGAATGCAAGCATTGGATTTGTGCTATGTGGCAATATTTAGTGTCAAATTCTCTCATGGAGTTGTATATATTTGGTACTTGGTCATTTTTCATTATACTATAGGTTTGAATATTTTAGAGATATCATTATGTTTTAAGAATCACTCTAGAAATCATGTTGCAGTTGAAGGCTCCTAAATGATCTTAGCTCTATGATTGTATTGTAACCTCTTTTAGATTATTGATAATACAACGATTTATAATTTTGGAGTGTGGGTTTTTTTCCTGATAAGGTTTTCCCCACGTACATATTGTGTTATGGTTATTATTGTTTCTTATATATCTATTTAAGTTAAATGAATGTGCATATGATTTTATCTGTAGAAGGGTTTAATTTTAAAATGTAATATCTCTCCCACTTAGATTGGTGTAGGAAGTTGCTTTGACTTACTTGGATTCCTCTCAGTTGGTATCAGAGCTAGGACTATTTTGATCCCATTGTTGGGTTGAAGGGTTTATTATACTAATCTCTATTTGAGTGGGAGCTTTTGTAGAAGCATTTTTTGTCACCTTTTTGCAAGAAAAATATGGCAAGAACATTTGAAAGGATCAACATGGAGAAGTTTAATTAGAGAAATTTTGAGTTGTGGAAGCTTAAAATGGAAGATATGCTCATAGATATAAATTTATGGGTTGTAATATTTGATGTAAAACCCACCAATTGGTGGTACTTGTTTAGTTTCTATCCTTTTGTGGCATTTTGTGATGTAGGGGCATCCTAAGGCACCTTTTGAGGCAAATGTTGTCATGATTGATAAAAAAAATTATTGGTTTCATTGGAGTCAATAAGGTCATTTAAGATCATTTCGAGTCATTTAAATCCATTGTGTAATGTTTTGGAGTCAAGTTGCAAAAGTTGTTGAAAGTTGTCAAACTGTTGTCAAAAAAAGATGTAAAAGTTGTCATTAGAGTTAACTAAGAGGTTGTTGGTCAGTTTTTCAGTTGGAAATTATTGTAATAGGTTAAATATGCCTTGTATCGTCGACCCCAAGGGTTGGAGAAGGTTGGTTGAAGTTGGAATAAAGAAAATTTTAAGTTTGCACATTCAAAACTGCACTTTCTTGCAAAATCTAATTGTTCTTTCACATAGTACAGAATTTTAATTGTTGGTACGGACCAAAAGTTGATTGGGAAGGTTGCATGGGTTCATCACCTTTTCAATTATTTTTGTGAAAACCGCTCTAAAGCCTATCGAGGGTTTCAAACTTGCAAAAAATGCCATAACTCTACCATGGAAAAATGCTGCAAATTGGTGGTAAATTCTATCTTGGCATCATCTACATCCCTAAAATGTTTGGGATCATTTCATGCACGTGTGAAGGATATCTCTTTGACAGAAATTTATGATTTGTAGTGAAACAGTCCAAACAACCCTAGGTTCTTGGTGTCTTTGAATGATCCTTGCATTCTCTGTCAATGGAGGGTTAAATTAACATGTTGGAATGATGTTAGAAGCCTTCACAAGTCTGGTAATTTAGATGAAAAGCATTCTTTCCCTTTTTTTTGAATTCATTGGCTTGTTACACCTAGGGGCAACAATATGTAGTTTGCACAAATCTTTGCATTGACCACTTGCTTGGGGTTGTATATGTTTGGGAGTCCTTGGAGAATGTTCAAACAAGTTTGAACACACCATTTTTTCCAATACCACATGCTGCCCTCAAGGGTTGAGCTATTTTAGGGTGTTGTGCCATGTGTTAGGCTTGAGGAACACATTGCCAAAATGACCAAAGAAGCACTTGTGCCTTGTTTGCTTTGAAACCCTGATTGGAAAGTATCAAGACTATTGTTTTGATGTCTATGAGTCCATAGCGAATCAAATTATAAGATAAATTTTCACCCTAATAACTTAATTACCCTATCGAAGCCCATCGTTTATCATTCATTATCGACCCCTTTTTCCCTAGTAACCTTAAGTTGTTCTTTAAAGAATGTGGATTTTAACCTTTAAGTTGCAAAAATCCTTTGCATCATGGAGCCTTTTATTCCGATAGCATTAGTCCCTGTGAATTATTTAAATTCCTTTGTTTCAAGTTAAATGCATGTGTCTCACCTTTTTGCAATAGCTATAACCTTCACGGGGCGATATTAAACCAAGCTATTATTCCCCTGAACTCCCAAAATTGTGCCATGTGTCCAATTTTGCTTACTAGTAGTGTTTCACAAAGAAATAAACTATCGAGGAAGCCTTAAGGTTTTCTTTCCACTCTCACGAGTCCCCAAAATGATGACACATATCTTGAAGCTATGCAAAAATAAATAAGGCTTTCTCATCGCGGAAGGAATTTCAAACTCCCACAATCACCATCGATTTTCTAAGATCAACAACTCATATTTAAAAATGGAGAACGACTACCGCTGGTTGTGCATTCAAGCATGCAAGAACATTGATGGCCGATGTGATTTGTATCTACCAAATTCTTGAAGGGATTGGCTTAATTGCCTAATCTTTCATTACTCAAAGCACAAAGGATAAGTATTAGAGCAAAATTGTTGAATATTTTTGAGCGAACGAGGGGTTTCACAACAAAATTAGGGCTTCCAATGGATGACAAATAAGTTATTTTAACGATCTTTGTACAATTAAAAGCATAAAATAGTTTTGGTCATCTGGTTTCAAGTATTCATAAGAGATTTTAAGGCTTCGGAAGGGTAGACATTAAGGAATTTTATAGAAATCTTCTCTGAAGTGTAAAATTCAAAACCCTAGTTTTTTTATATACTAGAACCCTAGTTTGAAAATCATGGTTGGAACATCAAGGGGTTACAAGAGGGGGTTGAATGATGATATCATTACATAGCTTCCTGGATCAACCAAGAGGCTGAGAATGGTCCAAGGGTCCAAAATTTTAGTTGATAGGGTTTTTGGCAAGAATGAAAACTGTAGAGAACCTATAATTATAGCCTGGGGATATGCCCTATTTAAGCATTCTTTCATAAAATCTCTATTAGACAAGCCCATTTGCAACATTTGGTGGTTAGGGCTAGGAAGTTTGGTTGTACCAAATATGTTTATCAATGTTGACTTGATTTGAGTAGTTGCAAGGGTTTATAACCTTGAAAAGAGAAGTACTCACTTTAGATATAAAATTCCTCATGCCCCTAAATAGAGCTCATATATGTAAAGTTTTTAATTTAAACCCTAATTCTCAATTGCCAATAGAGTTGGGTGCCCTTACCAAAGAATACCAAAGGCATCGAGATAGTTACAGAGTCAAATGGTTTCCATGTTTTAGGCCTAGAGGGCATAACAAAGAGATGAGAAGGTTCACCAGTAGATATTTAGAACCTTTTGGATGTGATATCTTTGAGGACTATTTTGTAAAGACATATTTCTCACTATGTCAAGTTTTAGGGTTAGATAGAAAAATTCATATGCTAGTGAATTTGATGGTAATAACAATGGATATTCAAAGTAGAGATGTGAATAAGCCATATGATTATGCTGGGTATATTGGATAGGAGTTACACAAATCCTTGAGTTTTCTCAAGAAGGATAGAAACATATTCCACTTTAAGTTGTACTCATTTCTTTGTCACATAATTTTGTATAGTGGAGTAAATGTTTGGTCTCCCCATCTGTAGATCAAAACCTTGGATGAGCAGAAGAGAACATTTCTTGTCCAAGAATGGACTTACATTTGGGATAAATATTGTGAGAAGTCCAACTACTCAATTTGAACATTTTTTTATCAGGATAGTTCTTGGTAACTTGGGTTAGCTAGTAGATTGGAGATTATCCAGTGAGGTGAGATAGTTTTTGAGGCCCAAAGAGTTAATTCCAAAGAAGGGAATCAATCACAATTGGGATGATTGGTTCTTCTACACATATACCAAAATAATTAGGATGTATGGGTCTCCAATAGCACCTCATGTGCTACCCAAAAGTGTACCAAACCGAATTGCATTTTGGAGATAATGTGGTAATTAAATGAGCCTAACAAGACTCAATCTAGAAATAATAAGAAGCATGCCCTCCTCCCTTCTATATAGTAGTGTTTTCAAACTTTTTAGTAAAATCAAGAGAGGGCATGAAATTATTGTATGGAAAGTTGTTACCTTTCAGGATGAAGGTAGACAAAATAAGAAGGTATGATTTGTTGGAAATCAAGGTGTCTCAACCTTGGCAATTTACTAAGTTATTTATATATTCTTATTTTATAATTTCCCACAGATATTATTAGTTATGTTATTAAATATTTTTGCTCCATCAAAAGGGGCATGAGATTTTGATTTGGCACTTTTTCCATGTGTTGGTGCCTTGAAAAATAAGTTATTAGTTGTTAAAAGATGCCCATTTAGTGGTCTAACATGGAATGCCTATTTTTAAGGATGTTATGACAGATTCTATGACAAATGTAAGGGATAAAAGTCGGGGATGTTATTTTGTATGTGAGAATCATCTATGACACATGCAAGAGAATCTTTGCATGAGCTATTGATAGTCTATGGCGTATGTAAGAGAATCTTCTATTTTCTAGGGATTCTTATGACAACTTGGAAGAGGATGTAATGTCATGTAAGAGACCATGTTTAGCATGTAAGGGTCATATGGATTTTTACCATGGTATTTCAAAACCTTGTTTTGACCCATGGTAATGTTTTATGGTGGTATTTTGAGCCCCCATGAGTCTATATATTGAGGAGTTGATATGGAGACATCATGAGAGGTTTTACAGGTACTCAGATGTTGTTGGATTGAAGACTAGAGAGGAGTTATATTGGATGTATTGTAACCACATATTTTGTTAATACAAGTTATTCATCTCTTCTTTTATGGAGTTTTTTCCCAAAAGGGTTTCTCCACATTAAACACTATGTTTGGTGTTCAGTTTTCTATTCTATGCTTCCATTCTTATTGTTGATTTAAAACTCCATATGGTACACACTGTTAGATCTTATTTACAGTTGATTTAAACTTCTATTATTGTTCTTCACCTTCTATTTTCTAAAATGATCCAGAAAGGTTCATAAATGATCAGAGAACCACTTTCAAGCTAGAACCATACCCACATGATTTTGATAATAAGGAATATTTGATTAGAAATTTCCCCTCAAAGGAGGCTACACAAAGGAGGGACTTATGGGTAAAGATCTAGATTGCAGAAAATAAGAGGAAGCAGGCAGATCCATCATTTGAAGGATCATTTTTTCATATCAAAGATCTTATAGTAAGAATGATGACTATGTTGGATAATGTAAATCAATTGTTGTCAAATGTGTCAACTCCTTCATCAAGCACTCTTGGTCCTTCTACTTCCCAAAGGGATGTGCCCCAATGTCCTCAGCATGTCACTCCCTTACAACAGATTAACCCCTCATCTAGACCTTTGGTCGCTTATCCTCTAGGACCATATGGCATTTGTGATGATGAAAGTATGATGCAGGTAATGCATCCTCCACCTAGGGTTATCATTAAAAGACCCATTGATAATATATTGATCATCAATTTTGAGATTGGTGGGCAAGTTGTGGATGATATCAAGGCACAAGCTCGTAGTGAATTCATGCAAGACAATCAGTTCATCACAACTAAGGAGTTCAAGGAATTTTTCATAAAAAATAAAGGAGAAGAACTGCAACATAGGGTATCATATAGGAGCCACTTAGAGAAAGAGAAAATAAATAATTGCAAAATTTTGAGACAATGTGATGAAGGAAATGGAAGCCATGACCCCTTAGAGGGGTAGAGAATTGGTAAAAAAATGCAAGATGTATTCTTCTTGGAAAAGAGTGTTTGGATTGGCACCTTGTTCAAGTTAGATGCATGCATTTTTCAGTGCAATAATTCTTATAACATGTCGAAGAAAAGAGTTGGAGATTCTTCATCCTCACCATTTGAATTGGTAGTGAATGAATTTGTTGCATCAACTTTCGATGGTCATGCATTTTGGGTACCTAAGGGTGATCATTCCTTGGAGATGAAGCTTCCAACAAAGAATAAAATGTTATGGCATTAGAGACGCAATCATATTGGTGAGAAGGGTCATATATCCCTAAAAAAGAAATTCCTCATAGAGGGGCTTGATGATTGTGATCTTGAGTTCATTTTTTTTCAACATTGCATATATGGAAAAAAAATCATGTTAAGTTTTATTTTAGATTTTACAAATATTTTGGGGTTTTTAACTATATATTCAAATGTGTTTGATCCTATTAATGTTCCTTCATTACCAAAATATGTATATTTCATTTCATTCATTGATGACTATAATAGGATATTTATTTATTTCCTCAAGATTAAATCTGAATTCTTTAGTTAGTTCAAGAAGTTTAAAGTCATGGTTGCAAATCATATTACTAGTAGAAAGATTAAGTGTTTGATGATTGATAATGGTGGTGATTTTTCTTTGGGATAATTCAAAAGACTCTGTAAAGGGCATGGGATCGAGAGGCATAAAATGACTCCATAGACCCCTCATTAGAATGGAGTTACAAATAGGATGAACATGATATTGTTGGAGAGGGATAGGAGTATGTTGAGTGGAGTTGGCCTTGAACAAAAAATCAAGGTTGAATTTGTTTCCATTGCATGATATCTAGTAAACAGATCTCCTACATTGGTTCTTATTGATAAGACACCCATGGAGTTGTGGTCAGGGAATAATTCTTCTATGAGACATCTCAGGGTATTTGGTTGCGATGCATATAGACATGTGTCAAATGAAAAGAGTTCAAAGTTCGAGAACAAAATTGTTAAATGTATCTTGATTAGTTATGGTGTTAGTGTGAAAGGGTACAAGCTTTGGGATCTAGTGTTTGAAAAGATTCTTTATATAGTAGAAGTGTGATTTTTCAGAGAGTTGAAACCTTCTTTATTTTTTCTACAACCAAAGCAAGAAGAGAAGGAAAAGGATGTATTCCATGTTCCACCTACTCTAATGAAAATGACGTATGTACACATATTGGACCTGATGATGAGGAAAGCTTGAGAAGCTTTGAAAGTTCTAAAGAAAGAAGAAGAACCTCAATCTCAACCATTGAGGAAGTCAATGCGAGTTTGATGACAGACAAAAAGGTTTGGTTATTCATTGTTGGATTCCAATTATATATTTACTTTGATTGCTAACACTAATAATCCTATGACTATAAAAGAGGCTATGGGTATGAGTGATATATATTTCTAAATGAAATTCATGGATGAAGAGATGGATGGGATGTGGTACCTATTCCTGAAGGACATAAACCATTTGGTTGTAAATGGTTGTTCAAGAAAAATGTGTTCATGATGGCAGTGTTGAGAAATATAAAGAATAGTTTGTTGTAAAGGAGTATTCATAGGTGGAGGGAATTTATTATGGTGATGTAAGAGAGGGGGACCAACCACTACAAGGCCCTAGGTCATGAAAGGCCAAGAGCGGAAAGGCTACGCTAACTTACCTCAGTTCAAAGGAAGGTTAGGATAGACAGGATGAGAATGATGATGACTATGTGTCCTTCGATCACTCTGCAATCTCGAGAATTGAAGGGAGACTAGAAGAGTCACTTTCCAGAGTCAACTCTATGTCTCAGGTAGCTCCCTATCCAAGGATAAAAGCATGGTTCTAGGATGACAACGCAGTGCGCTGGCATCTCATAGGTGCACTGGCATCCATACGGCCAAAAAACTAGAGAAATGAGGTTGGAATCCCAAGAAAGGACTGACAGTCTAGTCTAGCAGTTTCAGGAAATAAAGAACAAGACAGAGAAAATAGAAAGGTAAATATGGATATGATAAAAGAAGTATATTACCACAAGGGTGATGAAGATAATTTCATAGAATAATCCTCTCGCCAAGTTTGCAATGATAGAAATAATGATAAAGAAGGGAAATACAAGCTATGTATCGAAGAAACACTTCAAAATAGTATGTGCTTACTCAACCGAATACGATATAGGAGATGAGAGGATCTTACCACCTTCATCCAAAGCGCTCAAGGCTTGTGGAGGAGTGAATGAGAGGAACTCAAGCCTCTGTTGCCATGGTGTTTGTCCTACGTTCGCACTATCAGAGTGATGGAGTGGTAGATTGCTGCAATGGAGTGAAGAATGTTGTTGCAAAGCTTGAGAGTGTATGCTCAAAGCATGGAGAGAGTGTGACAACTTGTTCAAAACTTTTGTTGAAGAGATCTATGGATGAAAGAGTGAATATTTTGAAGAGATGGATGAAAAACGACCATATTCGGGTCAGCCAGCCGAAGAGGGACGTTACTCTTCGACTTCCAATTGAAAATGTAACGCCTCTGTAGTCTCCAGCCACAGGAATCTTCCAGGGACCTAAGTGTGTCGCGCGGGCATCCCCAACAGAAAGTCCCCCACTAACACACAAACAAGATGCTGAGTGGAATGCAAGCAACAGGCTTAAGTGGAATTAAACCTCCGCTTTCGATTCTCTAAAGTGTAAAGGGGTGAAAGGGGAATTTGCGTTAGGGGTGAAAATTCACGCTCATACATTTTTTCCCCACTTTAGCGAGCACGAGTACTGATGAGTGCTTTGGTAAATTAGAGTAGTAAAGAAGTAACAGAGTAAGAGATGTATACCTGAACTGACAAGGAAGCAGAGAATGATCTGGTGAACTTGGAAGTGCAAGAAAGAACTTCATAGTTTCACGAAACTACAAAGATGAAGTACGAAAGTGCCTTACAGGCTCACTGTCCTGCAAGGAGGGTATCTTTCAAGAACTCTCACATGAAGGAAACCAAGAAAAATCACCTTATAGACCCACAAACCTGCAAAGAAGGTATCCCCCAATAAATCTCACGTGAGGGAGACTGAGTGAAGGGGACCCCACAGAGTCGAAGAGGGCGACATGTTTACCCATAGATAGAACACATCAAGAAGCGGTCATGTAGGCCAGTGAATGGACAGTCACGCAGACCATCGCTAAGTTGTAAGACTTTCAAAGCAATCCCTCGGGAACCCTTCAAAAGGAAGGTCCACTCAAGGGATGCACTGTTTGAAAGGAGAGGTCTATTCAGGCTTCCCCCAAGCTAGACGTAAGGATGTGAAGTAGGTCTAGTCGGGCTACCCCCAAGCTAGATGCAAAGAAATGAAATCGGTCAATCAGGCTGCCCCCAAGCTAGACACCATAGAACTTGTTAAGAGTTTTGAAGGGCTCCCTCAGGAACCCAACGTGAAAAGAAGGGGTCCATTCAAGGGACGCACTATCCAAAATCTTAACGTCTTCCTTCTCGAATCAATTCATCACCAAGGAATCCTTTTTAAAGATGTTCACTTCATCAAGGAATTCAAAAGGAAGGAGATGCACTCATGCGAGGGGAAGACTAAGACCGTTCTCGCTTCAGAGGAGGATTTCCAAGTTCTTTCTTTATGAACCCATGGTGAAGGGAACATGTTCTGCTAGGGTTTCAAGTTGAGAATGCAATTCTAGCATGGAAGCATGTGAAGAATCTTTGAGAGAAGATTTGTTGGGCAACGAATGCATTTTCTAAAGACCAAGTGATGTAGGAAAGGCATTATCACACATGAGAGGGACAACTCAAGCAAAGATGAGAGAAAGATAAAGAGAAAATTAAAAGAAAGTAGATCACACACATAAAGGGAACAGGGGGATCTGGTTTCGCGGTGTCAAATCTGCCTTTATTTATATATATTAGGTAACCGCGAAAAGAGGCGAAAGATCATAAATCCCCAACTAGATCAAGAAGAATGCATGGAAGACAAAGTAAAAATAAAAAATTGGGTCAACATGGAAGGAGGCCTAAATGCTCCTGACACTTTGCATCATCCCCAATTTATCGAAAGTCAATCAGAAACATGGAAGAACAGAGATACATATAGAAGAAGGTTTACAAGATAAATACCACGCTTGTATCCAAGCACCAATAGGGGTGACGGGGTCATCCAGGCACATATAGCACAATCACAGGGGAATACATCACTACACACACATATTTAATCTAAAGATCAAGAAGACGGTCTCCCCCTATCACTGGTCGACCAGGAGGTGGTCAGCTTCCCACTCTAGATCATCGAAGGGGGGAGGATGATGAGCATGCAATGGTGCAATGTTAAGGGGAGGAGCTTCCAATCCTCCCACAACAAGGGCCAAGGCAAAGGGACCTATGAGGTCTCCATCACTCAACTCTTGTGGGTCCAAGGTAAACGACTTCGCAAAGATCACTGGCAAGTTTGGAACCTCATCCACTGAGTTAAACATGCACTTAACAGGAGTGCCATGCTTCACCTCAGTGGACGAAGGATTTTTCACCCAAGGTTCACCACTGGGCTCGTCGAGAGACACGGGAGTAGTGATAAACTCGGGGGAGGTCGAGACTGGTTTCGTTACTACGACAGAACAAGTCAATTTGGGGCCACCTTTCAAAGAAGGTGGCCTCTTCTTACGTCCTCCATTGCTAGAGGGGCCATGCTCTACCTTCTTCTTCATCGGAGGAGGTGAAATCCCCACAAATGAAATAAGGAAGGTCGAGGGAGAAGAGGAAAGAACCGCAGCGGACACAACTAAAGTGTTCACCATGTCCATGGGCTTTCGGAAAGGCAAGACATCTGGGATGAAAGTCAACAAGGGTGGCTCCACCAAAGGAGCAATGAACACTTGCACCCTTCCAGGCACATGTGCACTCACAGTGGGAGCTGAAAGAGTTTCAGGGATGGAAGGAGGGAAAGAGGAACACATAGTAGGAGGTGAAGTCTTCCCTCCTCCTTCTTTTGTAAGGAGGCTTGCTCAGCTAGGAGATCCTTTTGTTGTCGCTTACGCTCATGCACGAGGCGGTTTCTACGGCTCTTCGAACCAAAAACGGAGATTTGTGAAGGAACGGGAGGATCCTACTCAGCCATGGGAGTGTCTTCCATAGCTATTTCTAGGGGAAAGATAGAATCTTGAATGGGAGAAGGAGGGTCAGGTTCAAAAATGGCAGGAGGAGTTGACTCTACCACCTTCGAGGTGGATCCTTTTTTGTTCGAGGGAATAGGAAGATGTCGAGGGGAAAACTCTCTCTGCAAGCCTTTCTTTCTACCATATGAATAGTACCAGGGTCCTAGGGACCTGTTAGGGAGATCTAATATCTTGACCTTGGGCCTTCGCCAAGGAGGCATCATCGGACTTAGCGGGTAGAACCTGGGCTTGTTCATCCAGTACTCTTCCCAAGAGAGAGGAGTGGATGAGTCAGCTCGAGAGGGAGCAAGCTTATCCTTTCCTTTTCGGGAGGAGGAGGTAGCTGGAAGCTCGGCTATAGGAAGGGTCAACTTCGGTTGTCCCTTGCCCCCAATTTTGTACTTCACATAGTTCTTGTAAAGCAGGTTCATTCTCTATGGGAGTGGACTGACTGGAGTGTGCCAAAAGTGATCCAACGAGTATCCTCCACGAGATACCATACGCTGATATCCAGTGTCATGCACTATGTGCACGACACCTTCGTGGGAAAACTTAAGGCACTTATGAATCACAGAGGTGATCCCATTCATGGAAGCTAGCCAAGGTATGCCTAGCTTCTCTCTGAATAGGTCTGAATTGAGGATAATGTCGAAGACCGTGTCTATGTTGCTAAGTCCAACTAGGACAGACAACATTATTGATCCATAGGGTTTAAGAGAAATTCCATCATGTGTGTGGATAATGGACTTTGTTTCATCATACTCCTCCCTTTCTAGGGAGTTCAGGAGTAATGTCTCTTCTGCGATGACATTCACTCTACTTGTGAGGTCGACCAAGACCCCCGTCACAATGTTGTCATTCAGCCGAGCGGGAATGTAGAGCGGAGAAGGTTTACCATTTGCTGGAAAATCTTGTGAAGTAAATATTATATCTGGTGAATCAGTCGCAAAGCAAGGAGAGGGATTAACAGTAACCATGTTAACATATGCCTCAGGGTGAGAAGTAGAATCAGCGGGATCGATAATCATGTTAGCAAAATGTGACAGAAACGGGTCTATGTATATTTGCAAGTCACTGTTAGCTTTCGCCACTGATTTGTTCGTGCTTTGCTTTCCTCCATCAAGATGGATACTACCATCCTCGATGTGATCTTGTATCTCATGATGCAAGCGCATACAGCATTCGGTATCATGTCTGTTAACTCGATGGTATTGACAATAAGTGTTTTCTTCATACCAGCTAGGGTATGGTTCTCTAACTGGTTTAGGAGGTAGCAAGGAAAGGATCTTATCCTTCACCAACTTCTGCAAGATGGAATAATAAGACTCTGATAGCTTTGTAAACTTTCGGTTGCATCTAAGGTCATTGTTATCCACAGTGGCTACTACATTCGCAATAGTTTTACCTCTTCTCGATATCGAAACGATAGACCTTCCTTCAAAACGGGAGCGCGAGGGAGGACCCTTGAAATTAACCACCATTTTTTGGTACTCTCATAAAGCCACACACAAGTATGCAAAAGAAGGATACTTCCTGAGGGTGAACTTCTCTTGCCAAGGCCTTTGTAAGTTCCCTATGAAGACCTTTTGTACATCATAATTAGGTAACAGATACGAAATCTGTGAGAAGAGTGCTTGGTATCGTGCTATAAAGTCTAATCTTTTCATTGTCCCCTGGTTTGCATCTAACAAGGTCTGAGAAAGTCATCTTTGGTCCAATATTGGCTTGGAACTGTCGTAGGAACTGATTCACAAGCTAATCAAATGAGAAGATGGAATTATCAGGCAAAGACCAGTACCAATCCAGTGTTGTATCTTTGAGGGATCGAGGAAATAGTTTGGCCCTCAATGCATCATGATGGTAAAAGTCTGTGCATAAGGCATTAAAGGTAGACACATGTGTATGTGGGTCCCCTTTACCACCATATTTCTCAAATTTTGGAATCTCCATCCCTTGCGGGAAAGGAGTGTTTAGGATTGCAACCGACAACGAGTTGTGTCAGAAGAAGGGCTGGAAGATAGGTTGGGTTGAGGCCTGGGAAAGGTTCACCAGTTGGTTTTGCATCTTCCCCAGATTCTGAAGAAGGGTGTTCAGAATAGGGTCATTAGAAGACATAGGACCATCGAAACAACTCCCAAAGCCATTGTCATGACCACCGCCATGACCACTGCAAGAGCCGTCACCGATACCACCGCCACTAGTATGTCTTCCGTCGAAGCCACCACCATGAATTTTTTCGGTGCTTCCTTTGCCAATGCCACCCCCACTTCTGAAGTTTCTGCCACCAAAGCCTCTACCCATCATTCTGCCAAATCCTCCATCATCGAAGGTGATAGAAGGGGTGAAGTGGAAACCTAAAGGGTTCTTGTTTACTTTGATAGTCTCAAAATGATAGGGTCAGGGTTGGGTTGAGTTCATCACAAACTCAATGCTCTGGGTTTCACCTTTGAGAACCCCTTGGTGTCACTTCCTCCACCTTCAACCTATAGGTCCCCTGCTACTCAGGCACCCCTGGTTCATTTGCCAACCCTGCTATCATCTACAAACCTTTCCATCAACCAAATCTTGATGCTCTTCATCTTGTTCACTCACTAGCCCTTATTCTCCCTAAAGACTAATTAACCTCCAATGCTTCCTAATTCTGTTGCAAGGGTGTGATATATCTTCTATGGCTTCAAAACCATCCTACTATGATTCTTGATCAACCACAAGTCTTCTTTTTTCCATCGTTGCCACCAAAACCTAGCTTAGGGTTTAAGAAGACCAGTAACCCTTGAGTCCCAATTTGGTCTCTTAACCCGAGAAATTAGGTTATTACTCCTTCCTACTTGGTGAATAGCATAAACTTACAAAAAGAACCCTGGCTCAATTTCCAAACTCTGCAAGATTTTTAGGATTTAGGACCCCCTCTGTCCGTACACAGGCATATCTTGAGTTTCCCAAGAACTAGGGTTTTCTAGACCATTTTTTTGGTCTGTTTGCCTTTTCCAATCTCCAATCAAAATGTCAAGAGCTCTGCCTTCTTGCCAGCCTTTGTGAAGACTCCTGCAACTACTACACTCTCTGCAATATCACAGTTTCATCACCCCTGCCACGTTAGGACTTGTTTGTCACTGTCTTCCCAAGTCAGGTATCAACCAACTTGCCTAGGGAAAGACTTTGATCCTACTACTAAGCTTCCTACAGAATCCTACTACTAAAGTATGTACAGTAATGGAGTTCAGCCTCATTCCCAATGTTCCCATACTTCTTGGTACGGTGGGAGTGAAGACTAAACCTCCATTTTTCACAGTTTACCAGTCAAAACAACTAATGATAAAAGCACAGAATTTACAAGAATTGGAGAAAGTGATGAAACAACAATTCAATCTGCCAAAACAAGAATTGCAGAAGATTCACTACATGCTAAACAAGAATACAAAATATCTTTTCAATACATTTGGCAATTATGACAGAAATCAAGAATAGGAAACAGTATTTGCAACACAAAATCACTCTTTTGCCATTATCCTCAATAAACTTCAAATGTTCAAATTTTCCAACTTCTCCAACCTCACAAATAGGTCGAGTGCCTCCTTTTAAAACTTCACCAGGTAGTTACACTTCCCTTGATCAGTCATAACCACCAACTTAAGCAAAAATTTCTCTAAGCAACATTTTTGGACTTTTTCTAACTTCTAGTGACTCCTAGCTGAGAAACACATCCTTAGAAACATGAACCACTTAACAACCTTTATTATAACTCTCTATAACTCTACTAACACAAAATTAAATGGTCAACATGACCAAGAGGCATAAAAAGACAAAAATTCACCTAAACCTTCAAATTTTGCTGTGGCATCATGCTTCCTAGGTGCTCCTGCACCATTCTCCCCCTCTCAGCTCAAACACTAAGGAATGGAAGGAGAGAGAAATGAGAGGTCAATACCATACTTCAGGAACTGATCTTCATGTATCCAAGTGGCTTCTGAATCTAGTTTGTTCTTCCACTTGACAAGGTGTTCCATATATACTTTGCTCCTTGTAGCTTTTTGCACTCTTGACTGTAAGAGTTTCTCTGCCTGAGGCTTGTCTTGTGGAGGAAAGTTCACATTACTAATGTCCTTGAACACTTCCTTGCTGGTCTACTCCTCATCATTGACTGATCCCTTGTATTTGATTAAATCAGCAACATTGAAAACTGGAGAGATGCCCAAATCTGATGGTAACTCCACCTTATATGCATTTTTGCCATATTTGGCCAACACCTTGCTTGGACCCACTCTTTTCATTTGTAACTTGGTTTCCATGCCCTTCTGCAATCTTGATTTATTGAGTTGGACCATAACATAGTCCCCAACTGCAAATTGCACATCTCTCTTTGACAAATCAACTTTTTCCTTCAACTTGTGGGTTGCTGCTGTAACTGTGTTCTTGACCTACTCATGGATCTCCTTCATGGTCTGAGTGAAGTCCTCTGCATGTCCACTCCTGTTCTCCATAGTTCTAAGGTCTCTAAGTTCATAAATGCCTCTTGGGTGCATCCCATACACAACCTCAAAAGGACTTTTCCCTGTAGTTCTATTTACACTGTCATTATAAGCATACTCAGCTTGAGAAATCACCATATCCCATGTTTGTCCATATTCCTTTGTCAAGCACCTCAAAAGATTACCTAGCACTCTGTTAACCACCTCTGTTTGACCATCAGTCTGAGGATGGTAAACTGATCCAAAAGATAGATTTGTTCCCAATCTACTCCATAGAGTCTTCCAAAAATGACTCATGAACTTCACATCTCTGTCAGAAACAATGCTTAGAGGTAGTATGGATCCTAACAACTTCCTTGAAGAAAAGATGAGCTATGTAGCTTGCATCATGAGTAGTTTTGCAAGGAATAAAATGACTCATCTTGCTAAATCTGTCTACTACAACATAAACACTATCAAAACCAGTTTTGGTCTTAGGAAGACCTACCACAAAATCCATGCTCACACACTCCCATGGTCTGTTAGGAATAGGTAGGGGTTGATAAAGACCAGCATTACTAGCTCCTCCCTTAGCTCTCATGCATACAACACACTGTTCCACATATTTTCTAACATCTCTTGCCAACTTAGGCCAGTAATAGAACCTTTGTACTAGTTCTAAAGTCTTATTAATGCCAAAATTCCTACTAAGACTACCATTATGCTTTTCTTGAAT
This sequence comes from Sequoiadendron giganteum, assembly GCA_007115665.2. Taxonomy (NCBI): domain Eukaryota; kingdom Viridiplantae; phylum Streptophyta; class Pinopsida; order Cupressales; family Cupressaceae; genus Sequoiadendron; species Sequoiadendron giganteum. Next base: position 707,092,187 of record CM021103.1, read on the forward strand.
TAGATTTTCCCTCATTGACCCTCTTGGAACACACAACTGATTACCCTTAAATAACAGTCCATTTTGCAATGTATACTCAGCATATTGACTATGGAAATGATTTGCAAAATCAGAACATACCTTGTAAGCTTCTGAGAAGTCTTCATCTTCACCATAGAGGTCTTTGAAACTCTCTAATCCAATGCTCTTCAACTGTATTTCTTGGACTGTCAACAACTTTTTGCTCAATGCATCTGCTACTTTATTCATTGTTCCCTTTTTGTGCTTGATAGTGAATGTGAAAGCTTGGATGTATTCCATCCATTTCAAATGTCTATTACTCAGCTTCTCTTGGGTGTTAATGTAACTGAGTGCCTGGTTATCAGTGAAGACCACAAACTCTTTGGGAAATAAATAATGCCTCCACTTCCTAAGGGACTGCACTAAAGCATATAATTCTAGATCATAGCTTGAGTATTTTTGCTTGGCTTCATTGAGCTTTTCACTAAAGAAGGCTATTGGCCTACCTTCTTGGCTAAGTACTCCACCTACTGCAACTCCACTTGCATCACACTCAACTGTGAACAACTTGTCAAAACTAGGTAATAATAGAATTGGTTGAGTTGCCACTTCTTGTTTCAGTTTTTCAAACCCTTTACCAGCCTCTTGAGTCCACTTAAATTTTGTTTTCAAACCACCTTTGATATTATCTAGGACTGGTGCGCATAGACCACTGAAATTCCTTATGAATTTTCTATAAAATTGGGCTAAACCATGGAAACTCCTTACCTCTGTTGTTGTGGTTGGTGTAGGCCAGTTTATGATTGCCTCCACCTTGCTTGGATCCATCTTCAATGATCCCTTAGACACTACAAAACCCAAGTACACAAGTTCTTGTTTGAATAACTCACACTTCTCAAGATTGATTGCCAACTTCTCTTCTTGCAACCTTTTAAGAACCATCTCCACATGCTTCAGATGTTCTTCTGCTGTCTTACTGAAAATCAGTATGTCATCAAAATAGACTACCACAAAAATCCCTGTGAAATCCTCAAGCACTTCATTCATTAGTCTCATGAACGTGCTAGGTGCATTGGAAAGGCCAAATGGCATCACTCTCCATTCATATAAACCATCTTTTTTCTTGAATGTTGTCTTCCATTCATCACCATCCTTAATTATGATCTGATGGTATCCACTTTTTAGATCCAACTTGTTGTAGTATTGAGCCCCTCCAAGACAATCCATTAAATCCTCAATTCTAGGAATTGGAAACCTATACCTAATTGTGATCATGTTGATTGCTCTAGAGTCAGTACACAACCTCCATTTGCCTCCCTTCTTAGTTGCCAAGACTACTGGTACTACACATGGGTTGATGCTCTTTTGTATCAAATTCTGATCCAACAATTCTTGCACTTGTCTAGCTACTTCCAAGTTCTGATCCGGTGTCAACTTGTAGGCTGCTTTGTTAGGCAACGATGCTCCAAGTATGAATTCTATTTGATGGCTAATAACTCTCTTTGGAGGTAAGGTTGCAGGTGTACCATCACTTACCATATCCTTGTACTTGTCAAGAAAATTTTGGACTGCTCTTGGTATGACTGGTTTTTCCATCTTCTCTTCCTCTTTGGACTGCAATAACACAACATATCCTTCTCCACCTTCATGTAGAGTGTTGAGGAACTCCTTTCCACTACTAAGAAGCACACTTGGTGTCTTGGACTGTCCTTCATCTTCTTCTGACAGTGACTGCAATTTAAAAGTCTTCTCATACTTCTTAAATGAAATTGTATTCTCTTTACCATCATACACAACATTCCTGTCAAATTGCCATGGCCTGCCCAATAGTAGATGACATGCATCCATGGGTAAAACATCACAAACAATCTTGTCCTTGTACCCTCCAATAGAAAACTCCACTGTTACTTGTTCATTTACCAAGACACTTTGCCCTTTGTTAAGCCATGTGACCTTATAGGGATTAGTATGGGGTACTTTCTTCAATTTTAGTTTCACTACTGCCTCTTTTGAGATTATATTATCTATGGAACCTGAGTCTACTATCACCTTGCATACTTTACCAAGTATCTTGTACCTTACTCTAAAAAGAGCTCTTCTTTGCTTAGGTTCTTCTTTGACCGGTTGCCTTATCAGCACTCTTCTAAACATCAAACTCTCTCCATTTTCAGACTCAATATGATTGATCTCAGTAGCTTTAGGACTCATGGTGTCCTCTTGTGCATAGACCACTCTCTTTTCATTGCTTGAAGAAGATGCTTTCTCCGGGAACCTATAAGTTGGGTGTCCAACTTGACCACAATGATAACACTTCATGGTTGCAAAATATGAATTACTCCTACCTGCTCCTCTTCCTCTGTTAAATCCTCCTCTTGAAGATGTTTCACCTCCATGCTCAGTGAGCTTAGATTCTCCTTGGTTTCTTTGGTCATTACCTCTTCCTTGGTAACCTCCACGCTGTCCTCTTTGATCTCTATGATCTCTACCTTTACCTCTGCCTTTAGAAGCCTGATCTTGCTTGCTTTTGTTCCTTTCCTCAATCTTAATAGCCAGCTAATAACATTGATGAACTGTTTTAGGACTCAAAAGAGCCATCTCCTCTTGGATATTCCACTTCAAACCATTAAGGTACCTAGCCACTTTGAGGCTTTCATCTTCTATCACATTAGACCTCATGCAAAGATTTTGGAATTCTTTAGTATAGGTATTCACATCTAGTTCTTTCTGCCTTAGGCCTTGTCTCTTCTTGTGTAGTTGAATTACATAATCATCAGGCATGTAGGCTTCTTTTACCTTAGCAACCATACCTTTCCAAGTTGATATGAGTTGTTTGCCTTCTTTCTCCCTCTCTGTGTGAACAAACTTCCACCATGTCAAGGCTGATCCTCTCAATCTTGACTTAGCAACCTTCACCTTCTGAGCTTTAATCACTCCATCACACTCAAAGTGTTTCTCCATGCCTTCTATCCAATCCATGACTAAGTCTGGTTCCATCTTTCCACTAAATAGTGGTATTCCTTCAAGTGCTTTTCCACTCAAGGCTTTCAATGCCTTCAAGAAAGGCTCCTCCTTCAAAATAGGGTCAAGTTCAGGGGTCTTGTCTTCCTCTGCAACCTCTTCTTCTTTTGGAATTCTTCCCTCAATCTGTGCACTCCTCACTGCTACCTCCAGTTGGGCTAATCTTTCCCTCAACCAATTATTGTCTTCTTCTTGCTCTTCAACCTTCTTAGCTAGCTTTGAATTGGTCACCATGTTGGAAGAATCACTTGACTCAATGTCTGACATGCAAGATTTATTTCCCAAATCTTTCACTGCTTTGGTACCAATCTGATAGGGTCAGGGTTGGGTTGAGTTCATCACAAACTCAATGCTTCGGGTTTCACCTTTGAGAACCCCTTGGTGTCACTTCCTCCACCTTCAACCTATAGGTCCCCTACTACTCAGGCACCCTTGGTTCATTTTCCAACCCTGCTATCATCTACAAAGCTTTCCATCAACCAAATCTTGATGCTCTTCATCTTGTTCACTCACTAGCCCTTATTCTCCCTAAAGACTAATTAACCTCCAATGCTTCCTAATTCTGTTGCAGGGGTGTGATATATCTTCTATGGCTTCAAAACCATCCTACTATGATTCTTGATCAACCACAAGTCTGCTTTTTTCCATCGTTGCCACCAAAACCTAGCTTAGGGTTTAAGAAGACCAGTAACCCTTGAGTCCCAATTTGGTCTCTTAACCCGAGAAATTAGGTTATTACTCCTTCCTACTTGGTGAACAGCATAAACTTACAAAAAGAACCCTGGCTCAATTTCCAAACTCTACAAGATTTTTAGGGTTTAGGACCCCCTCTGTCCGTACACAGGCATATCTTGAGTTTCCCAAGAACTAGGGTTTTCTAGACCATTTTCTTGGTTTGTTTGCCTTTTCCAATCTCCAATCGAACTGTCAAGAGCTCTACCTTCTTGTCAGCCTTGCAACTACTACACTCTCTGCAATATCACAGTTTCATCACCCCTACCACGTTAGGACTTGTTTGTCACTGTCTTCCCAAGCCGAGTATCAACCAACTCGCCTAGGGAAAGACTTTGATCCTACTGCTAAGCTTCCTACAGACTCCTACTACTAAAGTATGTACAGTAATGGAGTTCAGCCTCATTCCCAATGTTCCCATACTTCTTGGTACGGTGGGAGTGAAGACTAAACCTCCATTTTTCACAGTTTACCAGTCAAAACAGCTAATGATAAAAACACAGAATTTACAAGAATTGGAGAAAGCGATGAAACAACAATTCAATCTACCAAAACAAGAATTGCAGAAGATTCACTACATGCTAAACAAGAATACAAAATGTCTTTTCAATACATTTGGCAGTTATGACAGAAATCAAGAATAGGAAACAGTATTTGCAACACAAAATCACTCTTTTGCCATTATCCTCAATAAACTACAAATGTTCAAATTTTCCAACTTCTCCAACCTCACAAATAGGTCGAGTGCCTCCTTTTAAAACTTCACCAGGTAGTTACACTTCCCTTGATCGTTCATAACCACCAACTTAAGCAAAAATTGCTCTAAGCAACATTTTTGGACTTTTTCCAACTTCTAGTGACTCCTAGCTGAGAAACACATCCTTAGAAACATGAACCACTTAACAACCTTTATTATAACTCTCTATAACTCTACTAACACAAAATTAAATGGTCAACATGACCAAGAAGCATAAAAAGACAAAAATTCACCTAAACCTTCAAATTTTTCCAAGAGTTCTACACCTGTCTGATCTTTTTCCACCATGTATCTTATTTCACCGATCACCTTAGTTTCCCTAGCCAACTTCGGGTTGCCTTCCAAGTGATTTTCCAGTCCACCTAACCCTTTACCGAGGCTAATGACGTACTCAAAATGGATATGGACGGCCTCATGCTCATTTACGGATGAAGAGGTCAACAATGTAGGAGGAGTAGGGATGAGATCAGTCTCATCAAGAAATCTAGATTCACCTCGCGATACGTGCTCTTGTGCGGATAGACCAACCGCAGAACCGGAGAAAGGTCGGTAGTGAAGCTAGAGGAGACCTTCATCTTGTCCATCAGAAGGTGTCGCGGACTTCTTCTAACAATATGCCCAAAATTCATAAACTAGGTCGTGAAGCTCATAAACTTTCACAACACACCAGGGTACACCAACCAAGAGGTATATGAGAAAAATTTCAGGATGTCGACAAATGGATAGACATTGGTTCACGTCGAGTTCACCAAAAATGTAAGAGAGGGGGACCAACCACTGCAAGGCCCCAGGTCATGAAAGGCCAAGAGCAGAAAGGCTGCCCTAACTTACCCCAGTTCAAAGGAAGGTTAGGATAGACAGGATGAGAATGATGAGGACTATGTGTCCTTCAATCACTCTACAATCCTGAGGATTGAAGGGAGACTAGAAGATTCACTTTCCAGAGTCAACTCTGCATCTTAGGTAGCTCTTTTTCTGAGGACAGAAGCACGGTTATGGGATGACAGTGTGGCACGTTGGCATCCGTACAGCCAGAAAACTAGAGAAACGAGGTTGGAATCCCGAGAAAGGACTAACAGTCTAGTCTAATAGTTTCGGGAAGTAAAGAACAAGACTAAGAAAATAGAATGGTAAATACGGATATGACAAAAGAATTATATTACCACAAGGGTAACGAAGATAATTTCATAGAATAATCCTTTCGCCAGCTTGCTTTGAGATCTCTCCACCTGCACACAACAAAGAGGGAAATTTTTGGGGTTATTTAGGGGCCTACCTCAGTCAGACCCTCGTCTTGGTGTTTCCATTTCCAGGGATAGCCAAGTTTGCAATGATAGAAATAATGATAAAAAAGGGAAATACAAGCTATGTATGCAAGAAACACTTCAAAATAGTATGTGCTTACTCAACCAAATACGATAGAGGAGATGAGAGGAGCTTACCACCTTCGTCCAAAGCACTCAAGGCTTGTGAAGGTGTGAATGAGAGGAACTCAAGCCTTTGTTGTCATGGTGTTTGTCCTGCGTTCGCACTATCAGAGTGATGGAGTGGTAGATTGCTGCAATGGAGTGAAGAATGTTGCTGCAAAGCTTGAGAGTGTATTCTCAAAGCATGGAGAGAGTGTTCCAACTTGTTCAAAACTTCTGCTGAAGAGAGCTATGGATGAAAGAGTGAAGATTCTGAAGAGATGGATGAAAAATGGCCATATTCGGGTCGGCCAGCCGAAGAGGGACGTTACTCTTTGACTTCCAATCAAAAATATAACACCTATGTAGTCTCCAGCCATAGGAATCTTCCAGGGACGTAAGCATGTCACACAGACGTCTGCACGTCGTGCGGGCATCCCCGACAGAAACGCCCTCACTGACACACAAACAAGGTGCCAAGTGGAATACAAGCAATGGGCTTAAGTGGAATTAAACCTCCGCTTTCGGTTTTCTAAAATGTAAAGGGGTGAAAGGGGAATTTGTGTTAGGGGTGAAAATTCACGCTCATACAAGTCAAATATTCTTTCTTTTAGAAAAAATGGCATCCATTCAATTATTGTTATTACTTGTTGCAGATTATGATTTAGAAGTTGACAAGATGGATGTCAAGAAAAAAAAAATCATAGTGATTTGGAGGAAATTTATGTCACGGACAAATAATTTTTAGTCAAAGGTAAATAAAATATGGTTTGCAAGTAAAAGAAGTCTTTGTATAGTCTGAAACAATCTCGTAAGATGTGGTACCAAAATTTTGATACCTATGTGTTGAGTTTGGGATTTTGCATGTTTAAATTTGATCATTGTGTTCACTAGAAAACTAATAATGGTCACATTATCATTATTGCATTGTATGTGGATGATATATTATTATTTGAGAATGGTAAGGGTTTTATTTTTGACTTGATGTATCATTTTTCAACATAGTTTGATATGAAATATCTAGGTCCAATTAGGTACATATTAAGAATGGATATCAAAAGAGACAAATCCAATAGAAATATTTGGTTAAGCCAAATAAAGTACATGAACTTGATGTTTAAGAGATTAAAAATTATAACTTATAAATCCTTAGTAATTCTTGTTCTGCAACAAATGAAGTTATCTATGGAATGTTGTCCAAAATCTCCTACTGATATGGAGGATATGAGTAGAGTATATTATGTGATTGTTGTTTTTATTCTAATGTATGTCATGGTTTGTATGAGGCCATACATTACCCAAGAAATGAGTCTTGATTTAATTTATAAATAATCTTGGACAAGTACATTGGGATGTGGTTATGTGAGTGTACATATATTTGTGGTGAATTTTTTAGTATTCCTTGTGTTTTCAAGGTTATCCTACTAGACCTCGACATTCCGTTTGTATTTGTAGATATGTGGATTTATATTGAGTAGGTGACATTGATAGAAGAAGATCCACTAGTGGGTATGTATTCATGATGTTTGGTGGTGCTATTAGTTGGATGAGTAAGTGGAAATTTATATTATCTTTTTCCATGATAGAAGAAGAGTATACGGTAGCTACTCATGCTTATAAGGAATCCATTCGGATTAGGATATTATGTTCTGATGTTGGGATTAATATGGGGATGATTAGGTATCATTTGTTGTGATTGTTAGAGTGTTATTTTCTTAGCAAAGAATACTACTTTACATGCTAAAACAAATCACATTGATGTTTAGTTTCATTTATCCATGACATGGTAGAAGATGAGAAGGTGAAATTGGAGAAATTTGACACTTTGATGAATGTTGTTGATGCATTGACAAAGCCTGCGAGCATGGAGAAGTTCACTAGTGTTCAAGTTTCATGGGCCTCATGGCCCCTAGAAATTGATTGTTGTTTGGCTCTTGAAAGGTCTTCAAAATGTGGGAGAATATTGGGATTAATTTGTCTCAACCTTTGCAAGTCCTAGCATTTATTTTGATGTTTAATTATTCATTTTATCTTATGTTTATTTCTTTGCTAATGTCAAGTCATTTTGTGGGACCCTACATGGAAGTGACTTGGATGATATGAAAGCTATATTTGTGGAAGTAGAAATCCCACTTGGTGGACCCCACTAGAGGCTAATTTGATGGAATTTTTCATAAGTTGTAAGTGTCAACTCTATGACGAATTATGACAAGTTTCTATAACAAGTAATGACAATGTAATATTTAAGTTATGAAAAACTATGATAGGTGGGCCCCATGCAATAGTGGTGTCCATGTATGCAAGGTGTTTACATGCATGCAGGTGCATTGCATGTTGAAGGGGTCATATACATGAGGAGATAGGCATTGGAAATGGAAAAATAAAATTATGTGGGTTCCACTTATGGCATTGCACTTCATGAAAGGTTGTTGCATGCATGCCAAGGAGACTCAAGATAGGCATACAAGCATTGGATTTGTGCCATGTGGAAATCCTAGGCATCCATATTCTCTCACGGAGTTGTATATATTTGTTGATTGATCATTTTACACTGTACATGTTTAATATTTTTGAGATACCGTTATGCTACTAGAATTACTCTAGAAATCCTATTGTAGTTAAAGACTCTTGAATGATCTTAGCTCTGTGATTGTAGTGTAACCTCTTTTAGATTACTAATAATATCAAATATTTGTGCTTTTAGAGTGTTGATTTTTTATCCAGAAAGGGTTTTCCCCACATACATATTGTGTTATGGTTATTGATGATTCTTGCATATTTGTTTAAGTTAAATGAATGTGCATCTAATTCTATTCCTATAAAAAGGGTTTAATTTGAAAAGTTGTAATATCTCCCTTACTTAGATTGGTGTAGGAAGCTACTTCTACTTACTTGACTTCCTCTCACATATAACTATAAATCATTGATCATTTTTTACAATAAAATCAAATGTTTCACTATTGATTTGCTCTTGTAAATTCTCTAGAATGAATAAATGATCTCTTGATTTTTTAATGATGAAATAAATTCAAATAATTTTTTTTATACAAGGACATGGTAACAGATCACAAAAACATGTGAATAGTCAAATCTTGGACAAAAACACAAGGGAGGATGGTCATCTAAAATTAGATATTTTAAATTTGAATTTTGGTAGGTCAAATTTATGCTTGAGCGGGTGACCCTGTGATTGTAGAATCAACTTAGGATCAAATAGAAAAATGGATATGATAGATGTAATCTAGGCATCAATATTTGATAAACATGGATAAAAGATAGATAAGCCAGATGTATAGGAACATGTACACATAGAAGTAAGGCATGCCAATAACCATATGATTATGTATAAATAAGGATCAAATAAAATTGAGATCAATGGTCTTGAATTTCAATAATACTACACCATTTTCATCATGCATGAGTATAATTACCTCAAATTAGGCAAAAAACTAAATGTAAAAAGGCATCAAAACACATTTTTAATCATTATAAATAGACATGTCACATTTATCTAGTTTAAATAATGTGTTTCTATTATATCATTCGAATTTACTTTGAACTATTTTTTAATTTAGAGTTAGTAATGTTAAATGATGTTTTTGATTAGTTTAGCAGGGAAGGGCCCTGATCCCATGGTTACATCAAAAAGACAAAAGGAACTAAACAAAGGTGGGAGATAGCACTTCCAGAACGAACCAAGAAATATCAAGCAGAGTGGCGTGCAGACCATCATTTAACATAGTAACCATAGTCCAACCAATATTAACCAAAAACAACAAGTTTCTACTAGAAAACTTAAAACTACGTAAACCATTAATCAAATCAACAATGTCCCAGGTTATATTAAACCATAACATAGCTATAATAAAATAGCAGTCTGAGATTTGGAACCAAAAAGACAAAAGAAAATAGAAAGCAGTCATAATAAGCAGCAACAACAAGTCATTACTTGGCCTTCTTCAGCAGATCCCCATATTCTCCAATGAGGGAGATGTATTCCCTCCATTCAGGTTCCTCGGTCTCATCCAACATCTTTAACACATCCAGCTTCCCCTATTTTTTTAGATTCCTGGCAATTCTAGTTTCTCCATAAATAGTTCTCAGAATTTCCCTCATCATCAATCTATTAGTTACCTTCATAAGCATAACTAGAACTTTCTCCATGTCATCAAATTGAACCTGCACAAAGGTCAATCTACTCTTCAAAAATTTTATGCTAGAGTCATCAGCATTAGTCTCCATTCCCATATTCCTAGCATCCTGCACATTCTCACTATCATTCTTTAGTCCCTCAACTTTCTTAATTTGGTCCTCCTCTTCCTCATCCTTTTCAACATATGTGTTCTCTTCCCCCATATCATAAGCAGATTCCTTGAAATCCATATCCTTCGAATCATCTTCCTCTTGGGCTTCAAACTCTTCAAATTTTAGGTATTCCTCTTCACAACCAAAAATTTTTAGTTTGCCTTTCTTGTCCATAAAGGAAGCTTAAACCAGGCATGCAGACCTTCTGCCACCACTCCCCTACCCTTGCAAAGTCACCTTCAACTCCTCATTATGCACACCTTCTTCATAAATATTAATGATATCACTTGGGCTAATATCTCTTTTTATTTTCTTTGCCTTGGGAAGGTCCACCAGTAAAGGTGAATGTTTTCTCTTCTTAGGTGTAGCCTTGAAGATTTGTATCTCATACATACCTTTTTCCTTATCTTTCTACACCACAGGAGTGAAGGGATTCGAGACATTGGTCACAGGGGATGGGCTCTTAGCAGGAATTAGCGCCCTCCTAGTAGGAGCAGAGGGAGGCGGGTGGGGGTTAGGAGCCACAACAGGAATTTCTTCAATAGGAGGTTCCTCGTTATTCCTATCTGGGTTAGGATTGTCAATACTAACAACCAAAGGGTTTCCATGAGGATTATTAGCCAGAGCATATTTATACAAAGTTAATATCAGACCTTGGTATAGGGGAGGACTAGCACCCTTCTCAATATTGACTTGCAAGGAAGACAAAAGATAATAGGGTAAATTGATAATCTCACCATGCCTTATATGATTAAGTAGAGGGAAATGGTAAGCATGCACTGACATATATATTCCCTCTAAAGTAAAATATCGCATAACAAAAAGGCTAACCAAAGAAAGGGAGGAGGCAGTTCCAATCTAGCATACCCATTTTGGAAACATTTAAGGTTCTCGCCTTCATGCAGAAATTTGTCCACAAACTTCTGATAATCCGCCCCTCTTCTTGGCAACCTTAATCCCTTGATTTTGCAAACCGGTAGCTTCCACAATGAGTCGCTTTGTAACCTCGAACTTCACTACTCCAATAGCCACACTTCCTTTCCTCCAGGAGTTGGTAAACTTAGAAGTTAAATTCTCATTGTAGCCCTTCAAAGATTCAAAAAACTAAACGATACCAATATTTTCAAAGAGCCTCCAAAGGTGCACATTTTGCTTAAGGGTCTGCCAGTTAGGCAGATCGATGTGCTTCCTTGGGCCTCCAATTTTCACTCTCTGCAAGTTCTTAGGCTTCTTCAGACTATGCTTCATAATCTCCCACTTCTTCGGCTTTATTTCCTTGTTGCAGAAGACACAATTTCTCTGAATAACTAAATGAGCCCATAAAAAATGCGAGATCGAGAATTTTCTTTTAGGAAGGACCAGTGGCACGATTCCTGAAACCAATAGTTCATCATTATTATTGCAAGTATTAAAATCCTTATTTAATTTCATAGCTTGCCACACTTTGCAAATTCGAGGGAGGCTAACATTAGGAAAATCAACATGATTCGAAATGACAACCCTTATCAATTTGAAAATATCCATGTGATCATCGAGCATCTCGAGAAGGGAAGAAATATTTAATTTAGTACCTAATGAGATCATTTGATACCTCACCGTACCCCCAAAATCATCATTACTCTATAAACCTTTAAACATCTCAATTTTCCCTTGCTGCCCACGTAACTTCAGCATATTCTTTTTGCAAGTTGTAATCATTTTCAAATTTCTCATTTAATATCATGTCTTTAAAGCACTCGGCATATTATTATTAGTCTAGTGGGCCCACCCCATACAACTCAGAGCCACATTGGCGGCACAATCAACATCTTTGTTTCCCTCTCTGTAGACATGTTGCACCACGCAGTTAGTGAAGTAACTCTTCAAGGTTAAACATTTATCGGTTATATTTTTTAGCTCCCAAGGTGGTATAGCAACACCATTCAAAATATCCACAATGAGCTTGGAATATCCTTCTAATATAACATTTTTAAAGCAAAGCTCCTTTAGAGTTTTGAAGCCTCCTAAAGCTTCCATAGCTTCAACTTTATTATTAGAATAGACTCCCATATTCACACCAAAACTCGCTAGGAAATTTCCTCTGTGGTTTCCTAGAAGACCCCTAGCCCCAACTAATCCCGGGTTGCCTTTTGAGCACCCATCAAAATTACATTTTATCCAATCTATCTGAGGACACCACTCCATATCTATTTTGGTAATCGTCAGAGACCAATTGAGCTTAGTGAGATCCTTCCTTATACCCCAATTTTTATTTATCCTCGTCTCTTTGTAATTAGGCAAAGCTTTGGAGAAGTTGTATCTTCCTGCCTCAATGTTCTCCTTAATCTAAGTTTTTATAATCATGCTTACCTCCCAACTACTTCTCTCCACTTCCCTGAATATCCTATTATTTATTTCTTTCCATATTCCCTAGGTAAGAAAAGGGGGGACTTGGTTCCAGAGGTCAACAATAATATTATGGGAAAAAGGGAAATTCGACCAGCTTTCTAAAAACAACTTCATTGAGTGAGGGAACACCCAGTTCGAGGATAGCAATGGCAGGAAGAAGGACCACACCTCCCTAGCAAATTGGCAGTGAAAGAAAAGATGCATGATTGACTCCTCTTCTTGCTTACAAAGGGAACATCTGTTAACCAGTTGGAATCCCCTCCTAACCAGGTTGTCAATAGTAAGAATTTTTCCATGAGCTACAGACCACCAGAAATAGTTTATTTTTGGAACTAAGTTCTTTAACCACACCTTATCCCAAAATGATCAGTGGTGACATCCCTAGGCTTCTCCAGTTCCTCATAAGCCTTTTTAACCGAGAAATGGCCTGAAGAGCAACCTTTCCAAATCCATTTGTCTTCCCTTTCTCTATCAAACCACTTAGCCTCCCCAATAAGGTTGTGCAGCCTTAAAAGGGTCAGGTCCCAGTTGACCTGTCTCTGGCCTCTCAAATTATCCCTCCTTAATAGCAATTTGAACTCCTTCCAATTAGGGTCCTCCATCTCCCAGTTGATATAGTCAGAAACCTTTTTGCCACAAATCCTGGTTAAGCTTTGTTTGAGAGGATTCAGTTCATCAATCGAAGACAAGGTAGAAGTCTCAATCCAAGGGCCCTTCCAAAAATCAGTATTCATGCCATTCCCAATTCCCTTTCTAGTCCCTAGCTTCAACACATTTTTTAACTTCACAAGATGATTCCATAAGGCAGAACCACTAGGCAGGTCGGGCATAGAGAGGAAACAACTAGGGTTCTTGTTCCTCAAGTGCTTGGCTTGAATATTTTTACCCAGTCTTTAGATCCTTCTAGAATATTCCATCCAATTTTAGCAGCGAAGGATTTGTTAAGCAAGGATATTTTTCTTATTCCCAAACCCCCTCTCCTTTTGGGAGTGCACATTGTTTCCCAACTGACCAGGGATAGTCAATTTTTTACTTTTGTGCCTGACCACAAAAATATTCTCTAAACTTGTTTTATCTTTTCCCCTATAAAAGAAAGAATTTTGAAGAGATATAGGTAATAAATCAGAATATTCTAAAGTGATGCTTTTAGCGGTTGGGCCTTGCCAACCAAGCTAAGAAGTTTCCCCTTCCATCCAGCCAACTTGTTTTTCACTCTCTCAATCAGTTGATTCTAGTAGTTATTTTCCAATTTCTTGGAGATCAAAGGTAGGCAAACATAGGCATCAGGTAAGGCAGCTTCCTGACATCCCAAAATTTTCACCACTCTGTCCTTAATCTGTTGGTCAATGTTGAAGAAGTATATCTTGTTTTTTTCATATTTTATACACTGGCCAAAAACAACAGCATATTCATTGAGAACCTATTTCCAAATACTATCTTCCCCCACTGAGGCTTCCCCAAACATAAGAGTGTCATCAACAAATTGTTGGTGGGAATTTGGCATGAGAGATGAGGCAACTTTAACACCTTTAAGAGCTTTAGAGTCCACTAGTTTTTGGATGTTCCTCCCAAGGACTTCAACACCAATTATAAAAAGGTAGGGAGAGAGGGGATCACCTTGTCTAAGCCCATGACCACATGAGAAAAATCCTTGGGGGACACCATTAACCAAAACAAAGCACATAGGGGAGGTAACACAAGAGGTGATCATTTTGAGGAATCTACCATCTATCCCAAACTTCCTAAGAATAGAAAAAAGAAACAGCCAAGAGACTTTATCATAGGCCTTAGAAATATCAATTTTAAAGGTCATCCCAGGATTCTTAGAGTGGTCCATTGAGTGAATAATTTCATGGGTGGAGATGATAGCATCAAGGATATTTCTTCCCTAGACAAAACCTTTATGGTTTGGGGCAATCATTTTACCAAGCACCGGTTTGAGCGTTAACACCAAAATTTTAGAGAAGATTTTATAGACCGTATTGCAAAGGCTTATAGGTCTATAATATTTCATAGAAGAGGCTTCATCATTTTTGGGAATAAGGGAAAAAAAATTGGCATTCAATTGGTTAAGTAGCCTACTCGACCTGAAGAAATCTCTAGCAACATTGAAAAGGTCATTTTTGAAAATTTCCCAATAGGTCTGGAAAAAAGCAGGAGGAAGCCCATCCGGGCCTGGAGCTTTAAAAGCTCCAAAAGAGAACACATCCTTTTTAACTTCTTCCATAGAAACAAAATTAGTCATCATCTTTAAATCAATATTAGAAATAAATTTAGGGATCACCTCAAGAAAATCATGTACTTAATTTACATTACCAAGAGCCATATGTTGAGTAGAGAAGAAGTTAACAGTTTCCCGAGCAATTTCTTTTTTCATGGAAACCATGGAGCCATCCTCTTTGACAAGAGATCTAATCATGTTTCTGCTTTTGTGTTTCAACATGGATTTGTTGAAGAATTTTGTGTTCCTATCCCCTTCAGTTAGCCATTAAAGACTTGAATTTTGTTTCCAAAAAATCTCCTTCTTGTTTAACTTAAACCATTAAGGTCTGAGGTCTCTTTCCTTAGCACATATCTCCTCATCCACCTGACCAGCCTCCATAATGTCCTAAACTTCTTTTAAGTTGTTTCCCAGGGTTTTCTTTATCTCAAAGATATTACCAAAGGTCACCTTATTCCACCCTTTCACTCTTTGTTTTATTCTTCTCAATTTTTCCACCTAGCAATACATAGGAGTTCCAATAGTAGGTTCTTCCCACCAATTTTTAATAAGATAAATAAAATCAGGGTGGAGAGTCAACATTAATTCAAATCTAAAAGGGAAAGGTCCCTTATTAAAATCCACATTTCTTTTAAGCACCAAAGCATTATGGTCAGAGCCAGGCCTTGGGAGAGCAAAAAGAGAAAGGAATTGGAAGATATTCCAATTGGAAAAGATCAAAAACTGATCTAATTTTACTTGGATTAGATGGTTTCCATTCCTTCTATTGGACCAAGTGTACTTTGTTCCTTGGAGGGGGATATCTATAAGACCAGCTGAGTTAAAAAATTATGCAAGCTCCATCATGCTATTTGAATAGTTGTCCAGCCCTCCAGACTTCTCTGAAGGAAGGAGAGGAGAGTTAAAATCTCCGCCCAACATCCAATGGTCATCGTTTTTGTGAGAAATAGCATCACTTAGTTGTTCCCAAAGAAAAACTTTATCCCTACTCAAGTTTGGAGCATAGATGTTAAGGAACATGATTTCCATAATTTACTTAAATTTTATATGCATCCATGTTATTTAACCATTATTAAAATTCATTAATATTAAACAAAGTAGGTGTCATTAAATTAGTAAAGTATTTTTGAATTATAATATACATACTTATATAATAGATTGTTCCCAATAATGTTATTATTTATCAATAATATAAATAATTTGATGTAATTTTAAGATTTGATAATATAATTCCATTTTAACTTTTTAATAATATTGATATTATTTTCCTACATGAAAATTACTAATTCTTGTAATTTTTTATATTTTTTCAGATATCGATCTCATGTAATGAGGTGTCGTAGTTGTAGAGGTGGACTAAAAGTATTAAGGGCTCTTGAGACCATTACACAAATTTTACCCATCCTATGTCTTGCAATACTTGGAGTTAAAGCAACCAATAAAGAAATATCATCATCAGTATATGTTTGGAATGTACTCTTGGTTGGAAGTGCATTAGCTTCATGCTTGATGTCACGGTGGTTATCACATTTCATCTATAAGACCTTTTATTTCCATGACTATAACCATGCACTTGTGAATTAAAATATATAATCAAGAGGGTATAGATGGAAGTTACTATAGTACTTGCCTAAGTCTACAAGATTGAGGTAGAATTTGGAGGACAATAGAGATTATATTTATTTACAAGTGAATATTTGAGAAAAAATTTATATCATTGTTTCAATAGTTAGATATTTATTGTAGTTATTTTGGTAATATGAGCATATGTATAGTTAAATTTGTGAGGTTTTATTTATTATCAATTATGTGTGTTCAATCTTGATAGTACATAATAGTATTTAATGTGTCAACAACAAGGTGCATTGGAGAATTAGTTATGTTTCTCAATTTTTATTTTTATTTTGGTAGTTTCAAAAAAAAATACTTTAATTCTTGTTTTAAAATCATTTTATTACAATAAAAATTGAACGAAAAATAACATTGTCCATGTCTTGTTAGTAATGATTTTGTTTATTAGAATTTAATAATTATTATAGCATTGTAGCAAGGTCCAAGAAATTCTTTTTTTAATTTCAATGCAATTTATGATATTATGAGTTCATGTAGTAAGGTCTTTTGTAAGAAGAAATGAATATATAGAGCATCTTTAGCTCTCAATTCTTACAAAATAATAGGTAAATTGTATTTTTTATTAGCAATGCAACTAATCATTATTAATGATTAAAATTTAGATTTAGTTTTAAGAAATGTGATAGTATTTGTTGCATTTAAAGTTGCGTTAAATAATGAATTATAGTTACTTATAAATTTATAAATAGATAAAGTAGGATAATGGTTGGTGGTTAAAGTAAATTAAAATTTGATTTTTTTCTTGAATATTTCCAACATCCAAATTTGCAATGTAAAGAACAATGTTGTTCACTTGAGTTGATGTCATAAAAATGTCTTGATTTTTTTCTAATCTTATAAAAGTGAATAGAACTCTATATTTTAAATTAGCTAGCATACTTTATCAAATTGAAATCACAATTAATATATAACATTCACAATACATTTAAACGTGTTTAGATATTTACAAAGGAAACAATACAAAGTTCTAGTTGTATTCAATTTTTTAAGATTACTAAGTGTTTGAGACATTATATCAAACAATTCAAATGTCTCATCTATGCTTCTAAATTTTGATAATGCACATCTATGTGACCATTTATTTAACATTATATTAGATATGTATAAATTTTAATTTAATAGTCACATGGGTGTTGTTTTAATATTTTTATTTATTGTATTTTATTTTTCATGTTTATTGAATTGAGGAAAAATGCTAGGAGATATCTAATAATTGAATGAGAATTAATATTTTAATTAGTACATGGCTTTAAATAAAATGTGTGATGAAATAAATAATGTTCTTTGATATGAAAGTTGAAGTGCTCTTAGATTTACCACTAGCAATGTCAATATGCACTTGATGTGAATTCAACAACACTACATATTATGTGTAGTTTAATTATCATTATAAAACATTGTTGTCATCAACAACTTATCTATACGTAATAGGATTATGTAGAGAATAATAATTGAAGGTTCATTTCATGTTATATACTCTATTATTGTAAGTTCATATTTTCAAGAATGCACCATTACAATAGAGGAAACTCACTCTTTTATTGCCCATATGTAATTTGCATATTTTTCATCAACCTTTTTTCAAGAGAAAGTCTATTTATAGGTTTAGAAAATATGGAAATTCGACATATGTTCATAAAATGTGTCTTTTGTGTATAGAAAAACCATGTCTATAATGTTAGAAACCAAGATCAAAAATGCAAACCAGAAAATACCTTCCACAAGAGAAAAATAGAAAAAGCAAAGCAGTTTGCATGACTATGTGAAAAATGAATTGTATTCAAGAATTTAGAAATTACAAGAGATAAATTGCTTTATAAAAGCAATGTATGCATAACCCTAAAGGTAAAACCTAATTTTGAACTAAAATTAGGTCAACTAAATAAAGCTTACATATTAATTAAGTAAACTAATTATTACCTAAGTAAACTTAATAAAGTGTAATTAAATAATTAATTACACCAACACCCCCCCTTAAGTGCAACATAGGGAAACTAAAAAAGCATACACCTAATGGTAGGATGAATGCATGAAAGCATGAATGGGTCATGGCTACAAGGCCATTTTAGGTACCCATGTACAAATGCAATGAATGGGAAAGAGGAGAAAACCCAGTGGGACAAAAACCCCCCCTCAATGAGATGACCTTCTACAAAGAAGCACTGGAAGAACATTGGTGGAGTAACACTGGAATCCTGAATTTGGAAAGCAAGGAAAGATACTTTTGTTTACGAGAAACCACATGAGAGTCACTGAAGGACTTAAGCGGAATCATGATAATGCAACAACAAACTTGATGCCAAGGAACACTGAAAAACTCACAAATTGGAACAACCCTGGAATCTATGAAGCAACAGTAGATGAATAAATGATGCCCCCCATAAGAGGGAATGATATGATGAAAGAATCTGGAAGCTATGTGTATCTCGATGTCGATGCCAAACTGTGACTAAAACTGATCCATAAGAGCAAGTACCATGAAGATTCTGGAACATTAACCATAAAATGAATGGCCCTCAAACTGTGATGTGACTTGATGTGAATGTGATGTGATTCAGGATCATTAACCATAGGCTCTCAATCTGAGATTTGAATTGATGCAAACGAAAATGTGCCAAGCTATGAGAAAGATGTGGCCAAAAGAAATAATAGAATCCAAATACAACTCATGTGAGTTGTCATCAATATGAAGATGAGATCAAAGTGCATGCAATGCAACTACACTCTAATCAAATAATTATGCAAGAAGACCCCCTAATGTAACTTTATAGAAGTTCATTTATTATAATACCCCATGATTGTAAAAGGAGAACATGCAAAACATGCATAAATCAAAAAGAAAATGTAAACCTAATGCATGAAAATAAGAAAGATTGCATGCACAAATCAAAGTTCACATCCGCCTCCATGATTAAAAACTAACCTCAGATCTATTTAGAGGATTGAATCAGCTTTTCAGGGCCACTTGAATCACGAAAAATGGATAATCGAGGCAAAAGATATGCCCTCTAAAGTGAAAACTGCATCATCTGACTTCAGAAGCTTGCAAAATAAATCTGGAAAAAAATCTAGAAACAATACTTGCATCACTGGATTGGTCTTAGAATCAACTTTCCAACGGTATCTCATTTGCAAAACACAGACACCATACGCAAAAGTTACGCCCAATTTCATGAACACTGCTCCAAAAGGGCCAATTTGGCCTACAAGCAGCCCAGAGGGCTAAACAAAATCGGCCCTTGGTCTTGTGCGCGACCAGGGGGCTGGTGGGCAAGGGGTTGGGGTGGAGCTCCTAGTCACCCACATGACCTGCACAGGAGTTCGAGGGGTGGTCAAGGGTTGGTCGCTTAGTGCCCGGTCCGCAATAGGACTAGCGGCTGGCACTTCAAGCCTACGTGGGCTGTAGGGAGGGCGACAGTGGCGAGTTGGTGGCCGCTTGGTGGCCACTAGGTGGCCATTGGGCGGCACTTTGATTTACACTAGCGGCACAGCCTACATTTAAAAAAATGCTGATTTTTTAATTTTTAATTTTTGTTTTTAAATCTACGCCTCATAATGTGTGTTGGGGAGGTCGTACGGCCTCCCTAGCCAAAAAAATTTGCCTCCCGAATCAATTTCTTTAAAATCAACCAAACGACAAGTGTTCCTAAGGTTTTTGGCCACTGCGAACACGATGGTAACCTTCATTTGTGCCCAAAGTGCCCCAAAAAATCAGCTACCTCCAGATCTTGCAAAAAAATTACCGAACTTGAAACCCTTGTTGATCTAGCAAACAATGATGAAAATCAACAATATAAATGTCAATCTTAACTTTTTCCAGTGCTTTGAATCCAATGGAGATGTCTGATCTGATCCAAAATGCTTCATAAATAAGCTCAAGGCATGAAACCCTCGAGGAACTCGAACATGCTCTGCAATGAATTTCTCCAAAAACTAAGAAGGGGTTGCAAATCAAGGCTCTGATACCATGTTAGAAACCAAGATCAGAAATGCAAACCATAAAATACCTTCCACAAGAGAAAAACAGAAAAAGCAAAGCAATTTGCATGAAGATGTGCAAATGAATAATATTCAGAAATTTAGAAATTACAAGAGATAAATTGCTTTATAAAAGCAATGTATGCATAACCCTAAAAGTAAAACCTAATTTTGAACTAAAATTAGCTCAACTAAATAAAACTTACTTATTAATTAAGTAAACTAATTATTACCTAAGTAAACTTAATAAAGTGTAATTAAATAATTAATTACACCAACATATAATAACAAGATAGACACCTCCTTCTCCAAATGCAATGAATAGATTTACATTTTTTTATAGTATGGATTTGAAATTTTTTATGTTTTTTATAATTTTCAAATTCTTTTTTTTATTTATTTCATGTCTTAAATTTGTTTTATTACAATGATAATTTTAAGAACAATTAGAAATGCACATTTTTTGTTAATGGTGAATTTATTTATAGAATATAATAATCGTCTATAACATTATAGAAATATCCTAGAGATTTTTTCGATAATTTATAATACTATGAGTTTCAAAAATAATATCTTTTCTAATAAAAGATATATATAAAAAAAATTATAATCTCTTAATACTTTTTTGTTGAGAAATCACTATAAGAAGTAGATTAAAAATGAAGGTGTTACAAGAGATAATCATGTTTTAATTTAAGCTAAACAAGTTCACAACACAATAGGAAAGCTATAATTACTATTAAAAATGTAACTAATGGTTACTAATGAATAAAATCCATATTTAATTTTAAGAACATGTTAAAGCACTTTCTCCATTTAAAGTAAGTTTTATTGAATAGTGAAGTATATTTGTAATTTGTTTCAAAATTTATCAATAGAGCAACCAAGATGTTGAGTGACATGATGAACTTTAGTATTTTGGATTTTTATTCTGCACTAAAATTTTCTAGGTCAAAAGGTTTTGGTGTGCTCTATTTAAACTCTTTGTTATTCTATCCAAAATTGTTATATTATTCTTTTTGATGTATGCACTTAAAAACAATAATAAAAGATTTATGGCTTTTATTCTTGTTTTGCATAATAATTTCACTAATTATATTTTTTAGTTGGTGAGGGGTGGAATTTCTTCGTCCCTACTTACATACCACTCTTCGGTATAATTATGATTTCTATCACATCTTAGAAGCACATAAAAGTATTTTTTATTATTTTATTTTATTTTAAGTAAAAAATAATGGATATGAAACATAGTTTGCATCATTTTATAAATCAATTAATGATATTTTTGGATAGAATGAGAAAATTAGTATATTATAAATTTAGAAGTTTGAATTGATAATGTTTTTAAAAGAGAAGCTTGAGATTCTACCTTCCATAGATTGTTTATACCTAGCTTTAGAACTGCATTGATATACAATTCAATATTAAGTGTTAGTAATGAATCCAATTTTGTTTCATAAATATGCATAGATATGATAGTTGAGTATATATTATTTAAGTGTCTTTTAAGTCTTTGAAAAATATTAAGTAGATTAGAGTGTTAATGGATATGAAACTTTTAAATTATAAATTAAAATAATGTGCATGAATAATTTTTTATACATTTTGGATTACTTGTGTGGTTTTGAGTTTAATCCTTTGCTAGTTGTTTATTTATCAATCATACACCAAATGCTTATTTTATATAGAAGCGGAAGATGAATAGTTTCTCTTGTAAGGGGATTAACTCCAATTATGATTGGTTGTTTACATGGTAGGAGATCATCCATATTCTTTATATACAAGTATTAAGTCTTTGTATGGGAGATGGAATATCATATACAGAATAAAAATAAGTATTGTATGGACAATCAGTGTTCATGTCTTAACATGCAACTATGATTTTTTTAAAAGGGAATTAAAACCTATTATGAATAGATTAGGTTTTTTAGATGGTAGGATTCATGTGTTTTTCATGATGTTTTATAATTTCAATCCTTTTGCATTGATCGTCTTATACAATGAGGAAATCGTTTTCATTTAAAACTTTATTTGGATGATTTTAAGGTACTGATGAAGAAAGCATCACCCCTCTCTGTTCCAACCACAATTTGTTCACAAAGATAACAACAGACAACTATGATAACCAATCAAGAATCCACAACTTTATCTCATAATCAAATTGAAGTTAATGATCATCAAAAAATTCAGTCACAAACTGAAAGAAAATTGAGTTAAGTTAACCAAATTCAATTATTATATATATCCAAACATTACAAACTCCATTCAGCAAGGTTTCTGACAATCAATCACTTGGCTTTCAACTTTTTTTCGTTTCCTTTGTCCACCACACGACCACATATACTGATTTGCTTCTACACTTGAACATTCAGTAAAGAGTTAGAAAACAACAGAAAGTAGTTCAGCGATTGATTTATTGTTTTGGTAAAGATGATTTTTAGTTTCATTTCGTGAATCTTATAGACTGTTTGATCTCTGGACGTAATTAAAATCAATCAATCAACCATCAACCGAAAACTTATGTCCATTCTTCCCATCGCGCCCCCTTACCTCATCCAACTTGCTCGGCAGTCAGTCCAATATATTTCTCTTAATCCCAACTATCTTTCCAACTCTGTTAGAAAGGCACGCCAATCTTCCTTTTCTTTGGCATTCATTACTAATCTGCTGAGCGTGGTTTTATCAGCTCATTTTAATGACTTCCATTGGGTTTCTCAAGTCTCACGCAGCCCCAAAGGAGACCTCTTAATGGCACGCCCCTATCTCTTTGCTCTTGCTGCACTGAATTAAACCTTCTTCCAAAGAGGCGCGGCCTCATCCTCCTTTCTGTGCATATTTTATTCAAATTAAATTGACTTTCAATTCATATGCAGCCCCTATTGCCTCCTTGCGCCTCCTACCAAACTGCCTGCGTGGGAGTTTTCAGCTGCCTGTGTGGAATTTTTTAACATAAATCTACCTTCCTTGGGCAGCGCAGGAATTCCACCCTCCTGGATTGGCTTCTCTTCCCCACGCTGCCTTCCCTATGCAGCCCAATCTTCCCCCCCAATCTCCTCCTTGGGCTAGCTCTTTTGATTTAATTGAGTCAAAATTAATATGTAAAGAACCTTAAGAACATTTTCAGTGGCATTGTAGACCAATAACATCATCCTCATCCATCATGTCTGTCATATTAACATCATCCTTATCCTGTCTGTCATATTCGTTGGACACTTTGTTAATCATTTTGCATGATCCTTAGTACCAATGTAATTTGGACTAGGGGTGGAACTTCAAACTTTAATATGTGAACATGTATAAGTGTGTGTATGTTGAGCGTCCGTTAAAATTATGAACCTTGATGTTATTATTATTAGGTGTGCTTATCAATCTTATTATGCTATTTTAATTTAATGCATTAAATGTTGGATTAACATAGACTAATGATTTGATTGTTGTATTGGTGTGAGACTTGCCATTGGATGCAAGTACCAGGGGTGCAAAGTGACGCGGATTATGTGGTTCCGTTGGTGTAGAGATAGACAATTGGTATGTCATTCCAATGTTGACCTTGTCTATAGATTCCAGTAGCCTGAGGTTCAGTCAACCTAGGATTTTGATATATATTTTGAAAGAGTTATTTGACTCAGGTAGGTATAGCCATTAGGTCCACTTAAATATCTTGATTATTTGGCAATGCTCAATTTGGTAGATTTAATTAAGGTCTATGAAAGAAGGGGGTAAATTAGAATAAATAAATATCTAAAGGCGAATAAATAAATTAAGTTATATAAGCAAATAATAAAATTATAAATTGTATACTTGATAGCTACATTATTAAAATGACAACAATTTAAAACAATGAATAGAGAAAAAAACACTCACCGTTTATATCAAATGTCATACTCCATCAAACCCGTGAGAAATAAAATATATCATTGAGCAAATAGGAAAGAAAAGGGAAGAAAAAGGAAGGAGATGCTTTCACGGGAGAGGAAGGTGGCGGAAGACAACAGTGCAAGGAGGCTATCTGAATCTCGACCAAGGATGAAGAAGCATGGTGAGGAGGAGGACATTAGAGGCATTAAAAGGCTTGGCAACCCCTGCAACCGCCGCCAATGACAAGAAATTTTTTTGACTAGCATGCCATGAAAAATCCCGTCCATTTCTTCTTTAACTGGACTGGCAGTGTCTCATTTTTTGGTAGAGAGGATTTGGAGAAAGAGAAGAAGAAGAAACAAAGGGCATGGTTGAAGTAGGGACAGGTTTTGAAGAGGAAACCAGAGTTTGGTGGCTAGAGCATTCCATTTTGCTACTCAAGACCTCACAAACTCAGGTTTGAAATCCTTATATTTTGTAGTGCCATTCTATATTGTAGCCTTTATGAAATTTTATTTGGGCCTTAGAATCTTGAATTAAAGTTCTTGCAATAAATTGTTTGGAGAGCTCACCGCATGTTCAAGTGTTGGGAGTTGTATTTTCTTTATAAATTTAAGCTAGTGTAAAGAAAATAATTCAAGAAACTAGGAAATCAGAAAATAAACCTCCACACCAACTGTAGGATGGAGCGCTTGAATATGGAATCCCTTCTTTTTTATTTTGAACAAAAAAAAACTCGTAGGGAAGATGAGGTCGGGGTATTTTGACTTGAGCAAATATTTTAGAACCATCAAATCACATAGTTGCTTAACTGCATAAAAATTAGAGAGGCTCAATAATTTAGACTGTATGCAAGTATTTTTTCTCTTTGAGTTGTAATAGTTAGCTTCAAGATCATTTCAGTTGTAGGAATGAGTCTCAACGGTTGATAAGTTGGTATTCTTGAAGTTAGAGGCATAAGGGGAAAGAAGGGTTTGTAAGCATCCATTTAAGACAACATTATGTCACTGAGAAAGAGTGGCAGATTTAGTTTCTCTTTCACATCTACCTTACACAATTTCTATGTTACCCTATTGAGGTGTGAGCAGAAAGTTAGGGAAACATATAGGTAAGTGGTAATATTTATGTAGTTAATTTTCTACCACGATAAATACAATAATGTGTCTACTATCATTTTGGGAATAACTAGATTTACTACTCTATTAGCTTCATATGTTGGTTCAACTGCTCAGTAATTGACCTTATGGGGTAGTGAGTTGTTAGTAGGTAATAGTTTTAGTTCTATCAACTATGAGTAAGACTTAATAATGGTTTTATTTTTCTTAGGGAAGCTACTTGGTCAAACCTGAGGTAAATGAGTTAACATATCTCTTTCATCCATAGCCTTAATGATCTGATTTTTCTTTTAAGTCTGATATAAACAAAGAGGATTAAGAGGACTCCCTTAGTTATTACCTTATTGGACTGATCTTGCCGTAGAAATGGTGTGGGTCAAATCTATTACAAATAAATTGAAAATATGTGGGATGCTAACTCTATGTAATACCTGCACATTGTATAATCCATGTCCAAATAGTGATTGTGGCAAAGTATTTCCCCTTCATAGAGGTTCCCCAAATTGAAGCATCAAACAATGTTATTGATAAAATAACTCTTTCATAACCTTAGGCTAAAACTAACACGAAGACATGGTAGAATGTAAGCAACGCTTGGGGAAGGTGAATTGATTTATCCTTGTCCCCAAGTTAAATAGTCATTCCTTACCTCTCTGCCTTGTTGGCTACTAGGACAACCATCTATATGTGGGTTATTTTTTATATGAACGAGCAAATAGCCAATCATTCTCCTCTAATGGAGTACTTGAACTGTTGTAGTATGGAATTACAATCCCTACAAATCTGTGTTTTGAAAATTATTCTCAAAGGAACGAATAGAGTAGGTAACCACCTCAAGCTATCTAGAGATGCAGAGTTACCTTCTCTCCACCATAAGGTGTATATGAGTAAGAGGTTCTCTCATGAAATATCTAGCCATGTCATGCTTGGTTGCAGCTATGATGGGAGACTATTGATCCTAAGTTGGAACCTACTAAGTTTGAGTTGGGAACCTACTTTTGGTCCAACACTAAGCCTAAGCCAAGGAATAGTACTACTCAAGATGGATGGTAATCTAGGAGTAGAACTAGGCTTGAGATGGACAAAAGACTAGGGGCAGTACTATGCTTGAGATGGACCATAGTCTAGGGGCGGTGCTAAGCTCGAGATGGACAGAGGTCTAGGGTCAGCACTAAGCTCGAGAGGGACAATAGTCTAGGGGCAGCGCTATTCCCGAGATGGACAAGATTCTAGAAGCAATACTAGCTTGAGATGGTCATTAGTCTAGGGGCCATCCATGCCAACGATGGCTACTCTTGGTTGCTTAGCCAATAGATGGACATCAGGAAGGTGAATTCCCTAGCAAACTCAAGTAGGTAGAATGAACTCCCTGTGTAACCCTATAGCCGTAAAGGGATCCATAAGCTACAATAGCTAGGTGTACCATGGAAAGAGGGTCACTAGGAAGACAAATGGCACATAGTTTAAGGGATTGAATCGCACACACTCTCTCTCTCACCACAGGCCACATAATTCACTTGGAGGGGTGGATGGGGTTTGAATCCACATTAGTTGGGATTAGTTTTCACCCCACCACGAGCAGAGTAAGTGGGGACATGGAGATAACTCGAACTCAATCATGAAGGTATGTACAAGCCAATTAGTAGCTTCCTTATGGTTTAATGCATCAAATTGAACTAGTGGATTATATAACTAGCATGATATTATAATGCTTAATTTGATCTCTATTATTGTTTATATGACTCTAACCTCCTATTGCATGATGGAGAAAAGGAAAAAAAAAATTGGTGCAGAAATTCTCCTCTTCTTTGGGGCAGTTTTTACACTGTCGTCAATGAAACGAATGTATGGAACAAAAACAAATTTTGATGTAATTTTCTATCAAGAGTTTGAATTCTTCCAAAAATTTGCAGAGATGGGTATATCAACATTATCTAACTTTCCACCAAGCCACTCTGCCTCAAATCTCATGGATTTTTTAATTTTAAAACTTCGTCAAATAACCAGCCAAAGACATGAAACAATTAAATCTTCAAAACTATTGATTGTATGACTTTGTAACTTCTACCATCAAATCCAAGATGGAGTCTAAATTCTGTCTATAAGAACATTTTCCATAAAACCTTACCAATCTCTCGAAACAATTATTTTTTTGGTGATGTTGATGGCCCGGAGGCTCATGCATCAGGTACCAAGTACTATTTAAGATATGTCATAATCCTAATATTCTATATTCTTAAGTATAATAAAGATAATCTTTTGATATGCTTAACTTTAACAATTTTATTTATTATTTTTAGTTATTTTGTCATGCCCACTCATACACACATACAAATGGGCACAATCAGAGTACCAACAATTTTTTTTATTTCATTAAACTAACAAGACAAGTCTTGCATATAAAATCCATAGTGTTCAAGTGCACACAAAATCATTGCAAATGAAATGAAAGGTCAATTCATTCTAGGAGGGGGTAACTAACTATGAACTGGAGAGATAGTGGCCCAACCCTTATTTTAGGGATACAAGTTCAAAAAGAAGATAGTGATATTGTCATGCATGAATTCAACCAAAACACTTTGAGAAAGACTTCATGGTCTATGTTTTCTCTGAGTTTAAATTTGAATTGATGACTAAGGAAATATATTTTTCTTAACCTACTAGATAGGTTTTGTTTGAATTTTTTCATTAAATCCTTAAGGTATTGATACAAAAGGTTGACAATGATGGATTGATATGTATACAAGGTTACATGATCTAGATGTGCAAACTAGATTAAATTTTTTAAGTTGTTTAATTTTTCATGTTTCTCTATGGGCCTACTAGGTTTCAATGTCTCACTTAGTTGGAAAATCAAATTAAAGGGAAAGAGACTATGGGACTAAGAAAGAATTAATAACATAATTTCTTAATTACATATATCTAGTAGCTAAGAACAATAATTTAACAAACTACATTATCTAGAAGATAAACATTAAATTAAATAACATAATTCAACATACTTACAATTAAATAGAGAATTTTAATCACAATGCATTAGTTAAACCCTAATTACCATTTTCCAATGGTCGCAACATGTTATGTACTTAGAACCCGTTAACAATTAACTCCCCATAATAGCATCCAAGAAATTTTATGTACCTAAGGTTTTGGTACAAAGGGAAAATTGATTTCATTAATTATTATTTTTTTTATACAAGTAAATTTTTGTTTGTGTTATCTTATTTATATTTATTTAAGACCCATGCATATTTAATGTTGGTATTATTTCAAGTGTACAATTAGTTTCCAAAATTTAACTTAATTATACTTCCTTAATTCTGCAATATTTAATTCATCCTTAGTGAATTTAAGTTTTCTTAACATTATGTATTATACTAAAATTAACTTTTAAATTTATTTTTTATTATTAAGATATATGGATTCTAGTACTTAATTGAAATAAAAATTGGAACAAAATTAAATAGATAAATGATGAGTCATTTTCACATCACTTTTAAAACAAGTTTGATACTTATGCTTTAACGAATAGGAAACAAAATCTTACTTACTCTTCCATTTATAAAAAAATAGCTGATGGTTTTCCTTGTTACAAGATGTAAAAAAATTAGAATTCATGAAACCTAGATTTATTAATTTGTTTTGTTTTACTGGTTTAAATCTTATATGAATTATAGTAACCCATAGTATAATATTTATATTTTTTTTTAAGGAAGATCCTATATTACAATCTTGAACCAAGATTTAATGAAAACTACATTCTTATTCCTTTGTTTTCTTATTTCTAGTTCTATTATAAGTTGTCTGAATATGTATGATTTTTTTTTGGTGAATTTTAAAGGCAATAGAAATAACATAGATCTAAATTTAATTTATAATTTAAATCTCCAGTCATGAAATCTATTATAATTATAATAGGTATAAACCTCTAACTTGCACAAACATATTCATAGATGCATTACCACAAGTTTGGTCTAGAAGAAAAAAAAAAAGTAACAGCAAGGTATAAAATACACATCTTTATTTATTTTTCTTGTCATCATTAATGCTATGATATAGATGTAAAAACTCTCAAAATCAGCATTCATGTACATGAAAATATATAATTTTTAATGCTTACATAGATGTAGAACATGGAAAAATCTACCAACAATCTATAACCATAAAAAGAATCGAAGTGAATTGTAATATATTTTTATTTTCTTTATACAACTTGATAAAGTTACATAATATATCTTCATTGCAAAAAAAAAGACCTCAAGTTTTATATCTAGTCCCTTTTGAGTTGACAGCCAAAATGTATACCTACAAAATTACATATGCCAAAGCCCGAACTCAAGAGTTACACATTTCAGCCCATGCTTTGTGGGAATTGATGATCAATGGTATAGACTTCATAACAGGCCATCACCATGAGAATGACCTTCATAAAACCTTCATATTTTCAAACAACAACAAGGATCATAACTGTCATGACCATGCTAGCTCACCTCCGAATTGTAGGGCTTGTGAAAAATCCCACCCTCAAGCTAGGAGGCCTCTTGTTAACACAAAAAAAAACACACTAGAACATCCACATAAATTTGCATATACCTAATAGACTTACATCATAAATGGGCTTTCTCAACAACCCATTGTAAGGGGAAGTCAATGGGACACCACCTCTCGGTAAATACATGTTATGATAAAATAAAACTCCCCATAAATACATCAATCATTCCCAACATCTCATCCATAATATAACACCCATCACAGTTGAATATACATAAGCTCAATGCAATTACAACCACATATACAACCCTCGTTTCAAACCATACACATCTCCAATAGGCTCTCAAAGCTCCAAATCACATTATACTTCAAATTTTATTCCCCAAGATAGGGCCCACACCTCTCTCAACCCCATCACATAGGTGGTTTTTAACCCCAATGGGGAAGATCTACTCCCAACACATAACAACCCAACCCACATAAATATTTTGGACCCACACAACACATTACAAGAGGGTTTCCAACTCAAATCTGCATACTAAGAACATTAAAACCATGTGTATCCTTCATAGAAATTTTTGCACATGTAATTTCAATATACATAAATACATACAAAAATGGTCTTGAAGACCTATCGCTCGCTTGCTTCAAAACAATTGACAAAGACTTAATCTCAACCCTTGATTGCTTCTTCAACTCCAAATTTTTCTTGTTTTCCTTCCTTTTTCTTCAATCCTCTCCTCCACAAGATGTAAAATCACCCATACAAAAATCTAACCCCAAACTAAGTTTTTAAAGTAGCTTAAATACAGGTTCCTTGTCTAGATGCAATGAAACTTGGGAATAGGTGAAATCTTTTGCTCCCAAATCTTATTCACTTTTCCCTAACTCGTCATTTATCTTCTAGGCCACTTTTCTAGGGTCTAGAAAACTTCAAAACATTTAAAACACGCTAAGACATGACCCTAGCCCATAGGTAGATACATTAAGGGTTTAATTTTATACAAAAAGTGAAGGAACAAACTTTAAAAGGTCTCTAATTTTTTCTTTCAAAATCACCTCCAAATTTTGACACAAAAGAAATTTAACCAACACCCACTACACAAAAATATCCAACACAAGCATAAAATTGATAACCACATAAAAATAAATGTAACTCTCCCCCCTAAAATTAGGCTTCCTCCTAGAGTCCCTTCAATGATATTTAGTAAGATAACCCACCATTGTGTAAAGGGATTAAGATTCCTAGACCAAGTTGATGGTCATTATAATCTAAGAGATTCATCAAATGATCATTACTTTGGTGTTCCTTTCCTATAAGATACAATCATACATCAACGTGTGTTAGACTAATAATACATCAATGTACACACCACATCCCTAACGAAAGGGTGTCCAAAACACTAACCTATTTTGTGAAGAGCCACACGAATCACATAAAGAAAAAAATCATACTAAAGCCTACTAAATCATAATTATTGGACTATCACTTGAATCCTACCAAGGATTCAAGCTTTCCTTAGTTATCATACATATTTATAATGAAATATAAGCACTGTGATAAAGAACCTTCCCATTCATCAAGCCATTAAGCATTGTTTCCGACCATAATCACAACAAAGACTTAAATTCTCTAATACTCAGTTAGCACGGTCCACTTACAGGTAATCTTACATGTCTCAAATATCTATAATTATATACATAAATGTCTTACAACTTGTAATGTGATACTCATGCAAAAGGATTTGAAAGAGCTCATAGTGCAAGCACTAATACTATCTAATTGCATTTGGATTGCTAGAATTCACAACCCACAAGAGTGAAGGATCTCTTACCAATCGCAACCAAAAGATGATGCCTCAGTAACATCTATCTTAGTGCATGAAATTACATCGTAGCTTTGGGGTACGATATGCATCCCTTGTACTACATTGATTAGAAATCGAATGGTCTTAAACTAGACTAAAACAGATGATCTAGTGAGTCCTCTAAATACTAGGACTCGAGTATGCGAGGCATACTTTTGAACACTAGCCTGTCAAAAGTGTGGGTTGAAAACATCAGCTAATTCATTTGGAACAACCTTACATTATTAGCTCGATATAACCCAAGTATCAGAGCTTCACTAAATACGACATGACTAGATTAGGGTACAGCTATCATTCTCCCCCCTTTATATACCATGTTGGTTCATGTGGTTAAGTTCATCCCTTAGGGGATGAAATCCTCAAGCAGGCCCCCTAAAATGAAGGATATGTTAGGCATTTTTGATCTCTAGGTTCGCACGAAGCGCAAGGAGAGAGCATATGTGTAAGCTAGCACTCCTAGGGTAATAGAACAAGACTTAGATTGCTTTGTGGTTTTTGATCCCCAATATCATTGAATGGTGCAAGGGGAGACCATACACCAATGAAGAATACCAAACATGACAAACAAGATTAATTGACCCTATAGTAAAATTGAAGTGTTCCTAGATTAGTGGTAAAACAAAAAATTATTTGGCCACATCCTACAAGAAATGATGTTAGATGTAATTTTTCGGTCTTCAACTATTTGGGGTTGCAAACGAGCATTAGAATGACCATAGTTCCAAAACAAGATGGCAGATTAGTATCGAAAACCTATGAAATCTAATCAAGAGGCTAGAAAATGTAAACAAATTTATACCTATAGAATATCCCAAGAACAAATTAGACTCACACAAGTAGGAGTAGATTCGCCTCTGTGTAATCACCCAAAATTATGCAAAAAGCCACCCAACAATTCATGGATTCACCCAAGAGTTTGTAGAATCCCCCAAGAGTTCTCAAAGTCACCCTTGTGTAAAATTTTCTAGAAAGCCACCCAAAAGGTATCAAAATCACCCAATAATTCACTTCTCTACCAAAAAATTCATGCATTTGCCTATGTAGGAATAGGTTTGGAAAACTACCCAAAATATTTTAGGATTACCCAATGCCCAAGAGATTGTGGAATCACTCTTTATGAAACCTCTAAGAACAATTCACAAAACTACCCAAGAAGTTGTAGAATCATCCAAGATTCTACAAAGTCACCTTTGTGTGAGTGTGGGAGGTTGACTATAGAGCTACCCAAGAGATTTTGGAATTGCCCAAACTGGAGTGGATCTACCCATTTGAAGAATGCCTTCACCCAAGTACCTACAACGCAAATTTTCAATTTAAAGATGAAGTGGAGCCATCTTTGTAGAGTCGCATTAACCTGTTTACAACACACATCTACCCAAACAATAACATATCTACCTCTATAGAAAATTACAAACGTAAATAGCTCCAAAAAATCCAAATTTTGATTGACCCGTGATGTGGTTCCCACTGAGCGTGCCAAAAATGTGTACAAGAAAATTGGTGATCAAAGTGAAGGAAAATTGTAATAAAAAATAATCAAAACCCAAAAGACCATGCAACAATCAGAGTAGGCCTAAGAAATCTCAAACCTTCATGAATTTTGATGAGACCCACGTATTTTGAAGCCCTTGTTGCATAGATTATCCCAAGATGATCAATTTTGATGTGTGCTCACTCGATTTTGACAGCATAATGATGTTATTTTGTTGAAGGTTGCATGATGATGAAAAATGGTTGTGTTGTATATATGAAGAGAGGAGAGATGAATTGGATGGCTAGGATTAGATCTTAGAAGATCAAGGGATGAGAATGAATGAGACATCTCACCTTATGAGATGTTTACAAGTGGCATCATGAGGAGAGATATGAGGGAAATGATCTCTCAAGCCTCAAGATTGTGACAAGTGTCACAATAAGAGATCTTGAGAGGGAGATTGCTACTTGGGAGGTACCTTGGGAGATGGGGAAGATATTTTTCACAAAGGTCTTCCAGCTTGTCCAAAATTCCCATGGTATGGGATGGAAAGAAATAAATGACTTTTTAATTCCTTTAAGATACTTTTGGAATAAATACTTATGTGCCAAAAGGACGCGAGGTCTTTTCCAAAAGGGGAAAAATTAATATTGAGGGGACAAAGTGGATGGGAAATAAATGGAAAGGGGATTAGCCCTTTCCTAATCACAAGGTTGGTCATGAATGTACAAATGATTAGAGGAGTATTAGGATTAGATTAGGGGATGGGTTAAGGCAAGTAGGAGAGTTGGAGGTTGTGACACTTCTTAATCAAGGATTAAGTGTCTGCGCATGATTAGGGAGTGAATTAGGTGAATATTAGGGGTTAATAAGAAGTGATGAAGGATGATACATGATAGGGGATTAAATAAATAAGAAATTATTTATTTAATTTTTAAGAAGAAATGGAATAAGAATGGGTTGAGAAATTAAATTAAATAAATAGGGATGTTTATTTAATTTAATAGGTGAACATAATACCTTAGTCCATGATAGATAAATTAAACAAATTAATTATCTTAGGAATTTAGTGGAAATTAGAAGGGAAATAGGTAATATTAATTTAATAATAGGTCATTAGTTAATTAACATAGACAGTAGGATAGAAGACGAAAAAAATAAGATAAAATTGATCAAACTGTAGTGGTCAATTTTAGGTGTCTACAAAAAATAACTTGCGGTGATGCACCAAGTGATATTTGAAGAACTCCTAAATTAGTTTATCATGCACAATAAGATCTTTATCTACTAATAAGTAAATACACAACACCCATAAAATTTTTCATAGGCTCATAAATGAGATAAAATTACAAGAAAAATACTAATTCACTAGATAATTTCTTAACCCACTCAACAATACACAACACAAACATATATGATCAAGGCCAAAAATTAGTATTTTATTGATCAAAAGGCTAAATACAAATCATATAGGGATTTTTAATACAAATTCTATTGCCAAAAAATCTCTAATAGTCTTATTTGTCCTTGTGTGATACATATCTAGCAGAATACAAAGCATCATGAGGAAATCTAGGAGGCATCCCTTGATGGGGATAAATTTTTTCAACAACCTCTATTACAAAGTTAAAATTCTTTTGGGTCCTATAGAAAATATTTTTCCTTCTTTAACTCCTAGAAAACTCCCTTAGGACATGGGAAAATATTGATGATGAGTTATCCTTGTTTTGTTCTGAATATTCCCAAGTGTTTGCATGAACAAATCTTCATAATTTTCCATCTCCCTTAAAAATATCCAAGTTGTCACTAATGCACACCAACCATTCTTGCATAGAAATAGGACATACCTCCTATATCCTTGTAACAATCTTAACCAAGTGTGGGAAAGTCTCCTTCTATATCATGGAGTGCAAATTGCATCTTAAATCCTCCCTTATGATATTGAAACAACCTTACCTCATACTCATGCTCCTTCTACATTGGAAACTTTGTAGATACCCCTTTAACATGCTTCTAGGTTTTCATAGATCTTCCTTCTATACATAGTCCTTGACATATCTATTTAGGGTCTTTATCTTCAACTCTTCTTGGTGTTTATGATCTCTAGACCCCTAAAGGCTTATGTAGTCTTGTACATAGTTTGATATTCTTGTGGTGATTGTGCATAATTTTTAAGTCTCTTCTTGATTCTTATTCCTTTTAAAAATTATAATACAACCCTTAAATAATGACTACCATCACACAAGTTTCACCTTGACACAACTGCCTCAACAAGTACCCTCCAAATGTCAATTGGCAGGGATTTCCTCAATGGGTCAATACTTTCCAAAAAGCTAACCACCCCTACATTATTGGAAAACATCTTTATATGTCTACATACTATCTTGTGCTTGATAGTAATCTGGATCTCTTCAATGAACTTTCACTTTCTCTTTATCACCTATACACTCACTTTCTCTTTATCACCTCTACACCAAATATATCCATCAAACACTGCTTAGTAGCACATGGCTTTGTAAGAGCTCTTGTCATTGGCTAAGTTTTTTGAGACCTTCACAACCTTGCTAGATTGTATTCTCATCATGAATACTTTAATTTCTTATTCTAGGTCTTGCATTGTCTTAGGGCCTCTAGGTTAACACAAACCTTTGAATACCCTTCATGAGATCTATATTCTCTTCATTAACACATATTTATCACAATCCCTATAACTATCACCTTGTGAGAGTCTTTTATGGGTTGAAAAACCTCCAAGCATGGACTAGAAAATCTCCATGAATAATATTTCAATATCTTAATTCCTTGACTGATTTTTAGTGAATTTCCCTGTATAATCATTTTGGTGATTGTCTATTATGCATCCTCCTTGTCTCATGATTCTTCAATATTCATCTTTGTCACAAAGGTCACTATGCTTGCAAGATTTGAAAAGGTATTATACGAGCTTGTATTACATACATTTTTATCATTTTCACCACCCTTGTCTTCCATACAAGTAATTTTTACCCATCTTTTATACCTCTTGTAGCCACCATTACTCACCTGTTCACTATAGACTAGAGGTGTTTTGCATAACCTTCAACAATTGTACACTTACATTAGACTCCCTAGCTATTATGGCATCATGAAATGAGCATGATTATTGTCTCACATACATCTCCACAAACCTATTACAAGGTGTTAAAATTTGGCGACATTCTCTTGAGTCTACTCCTACTAGTCCCTTCTTTGTTGTTCTCTCCTCATAAGATTCACACCAAGCTTCCCTGGGGTTTTAGGAAGCACTAGGGTTTGGCAAAGACTTATGGTTTTTTTATTTAAACATGTTGGGAACATGATTGTATTGGTCTCTAAGTGATGATATAGACCTATTCATCTTCACCAATCCTTTTGATGGATTAGCAAACCCTTCTAATGATTATACAGACTTGATAAAGCACCCTTAATATTTTTCAAGGCCAATCAATGGTTCCACATGGATTTGTATATGTTTAAGCATATAGTCTAAGGTTTCATATCACGGTTTATTTGACTGCATTGGTACTCCATATAAATTGGTATACCTTATGAGGGTTTGGAAAAATATTGAACATCTTTGATAACCTTGATGATCTTTGATAGGCCCCAAAAACATTACTTAACTTGCCACTAAAAACTTCACATTATCTTTCAAAGTGGCTAAGGATATGCTCATTGTCATCAATAAACTCTTATTCTTTTCTTTCATCAAACCTATCCAAGGTCTATGAGACTCCTTCTCATGGGTTATAGAGCTCTTGATTGTGTTCACTTGTATCCATGATTACCTCTCTATCTTTTGTGAAGACATTTGATAATGTTTAGAAGTATCTTTATGATAACACATACATATTCATCAAGCATTATCCCTCCCAAACTTGTCATGCTTGAAAACTTCTTCATATATCCTACCAAACCTTATACTTGATCCTACATTCTATACACTTTATTATGTCTTCACCAATCCATCCTTTGTTATTTTCTCCCTCATAGGTGTTGGGATTAGGGTGTCTAAAACTTTGTAAGTCCTAGCATTTATTCAATTTTTATATTATGTATTTTATGTATACTATGTAAAGTCATTTTGTGGGACCTATTGGGTGAGGTGGCATCCTACATGGAAGTGACTAGGATGAAATGCAAGCTAAATTTGTGGAAGTAGGCATCCCACTTGGTGGACCCCACTGTGAGGCTAATTTGGTGGCATGTGTCATAAGGTCTAAGAGTTTAGTCCATGATATATTATGTCAATTTCTATGACAAGTTATGACAAGTATAATATTCAACTATGACAAGTGGGCCCCATGTGATGAAGGTGCCTATACATGCAAGGTATATGCAATTGCATTGCATTTTGAGAGGCCCTACACATGAAGAGGAAATGTTGAGAATATAAAATCTATGATAAGTGGGCCCTATTTATGATAATGATGTTCATGCACGGTTGTTACATGCATGCACGCACTCTGCATACAAGTGTTGGATTCTTGCAATGTGGCAATCCTATGCACCCACATCTTATTGCCTTTTTTATTGCATTGTAATAATTAATTGGTACTTGTGTATTTTGTAATATTATATTTTGAAGTTGTTTGCAAGTACTATTATGCTATCAAAATCATTCCAAAAATCTTGTCATGTTGATGAAGAGTCCTATTAATGAGCTTGGATCTGACTATATTATAACAATTTGATTATTGATAATACAAAGGGTTGTACTTTTAGAGTGTGGGATTTTTCTCCTAAAAGGGTTTTCCACACATAAATATTATGTAATGGTTTGTTACTATTTTGTATGTATAATATTGTCATCTACGTGTGCATTTTATTTTGTAACTATTAAGGGTTTGAAAAAAAAATACAATTGATGTAGGAAGTTGTTTCCATGCACCTAACTTCTTTTCAATAGGGTTTTAATGAACATTATAGTTTGATATAGCTTTAGTTCATTTTCACTTTTTATAGCTTTTGTGTCCATAGGGAAATAATCCAATACATAACCCATGTCAAGCACTCCCATTTACTAATATTATTCACCATTTATAGCTTTGCACACTCTTATAAAACTTGAATATTCATTGTGTAACAAAGACAAAGCAAGAAGAAGACATAGATATACATGTAATCACTTATTTACTAGTAGTCATCCCTAGAAAATAATAGAATATCACTTATAGATATTTTTAGAGACATCAATGATCTCATACGTTGGTTTATTAGGTTCAAGAGGTTTCACAAAGGCATTTAAAACCCTAACAACTCTCTGTAAGATCACATATGTGGGAGGTCTTGGATAGTTGTAGATATCTCCCTTGGACATATTATAACTCCCACAACATTGCAAAATGCAACCCACATAGAACTTGTATTTTTAAGATATTTGAACACACATAGAAATGATGTGTATGAGCAACCTCTCCTTGAAACGTGGCATGCATCCTCTCCTTGATCTTGAAACATTCCATGCATAGAAACAATAAGATTATCTTCATTCCTCCACAACTCAACATGTTCAAGAAGACCAACGACCTATCTCAAAAGACTCCTAGTCCTTAAAACTAACTCAACCTTAACTAGACTTGACTCTTTCAAATAGAATTTCCCTCTCTTTTGGTGTACATGAGTTTTGGGAAAAGGGCTATTAATGGTTTAACACTCACTAGATGAAATGGACTATCAAACACTTTAAAAGACCTTTATGAGACTATTTTGGTCCTAAGACTAAACGAAGTCAACATACACATCACTAGTGTTTTATTTTCCATTTTTTGATGTGTTCATTGTTTATACTTCAATTTTTGTTGTACAAACATCCTAATCTCTAGTGATGTTTTTATACTATATATATATATATATATATATGATTGTTTCTAACTATAATTTCCATGACCTCTATGTTAGACATTGAGTACTCTCTCTTTTGCATAAATATCTAACATTTTTATTCCACATGGAGCTTCTAGAAAATTTTACTATTTTGTATCCTTCATATATCCTTTATATACTCTAAATGATTTATTTCAACATTTAATTTTAACTTTCTAAACTTACTTTAGTTAGAATATATAGCACCTAATGACATCAACCCAACAAAGTGGGGATAAAATGTAGATATATAATTTGAGCTATATGAAATTTTCACTCTATATAGTGCACCCCACTTAGTGACTATGCCTCTAGCATATTTTATGATTGACTTGGCTTGTTTCTAAGACTTCACTAATTTTTTCCAAGAAAACTATTGAATTTATTCTTAGCCCATTTCTTGTGATCTCATTGACTTATCCTTACTCGGACTCGACTATAATTGTAAAGACGTCCATGTTGGTGTAAATAGGTGTTTTACCTATCTATCTCCTATTTACATTGTTAAGTCCACTTAGGTGGACTAGGAAGGAATCTTTCTAGTTAAGCATCAGTTGTCACTTATCTTATCTAGTTGGCATTTATTTAATGCTTGTGTCCTAGGTTGTTATGACTTAGTTGTCTCATGTGATAGAATTAAGACACTTGTCATGATCATGTCTAGCCATATTCCTCACCTTGCCTATATAAGAAAGGCTTCATACGTACATTGATATATTCAATTTGGATATCATATTCATTTTGGCATTCTTGTATCCTTAATCATAACATGATATTTCTACCATCTCTCTTGTGGAAGTTATTTTTTCTTGCAGGTGATCCTGGGATGTTGAGGAGTTTAGCATAAACTCCTACATGGTATCAAAGCTTCAATGTTGTAGACTTCTTCCCATATTTGAGGGACCTATATTGGCGTGAAATTTTTGTTGGGTGTGAGTTCCGGTCTTAAGAACCTCTCCATTGAATCCAAGGTGTTAGAGAAAGTCAATTTTGGCTTTCATTTCATAAAATTTCATTAGATATTGGCTGAACTACAAGTTGGGTTTGAAATGAGGATTTTAGTTGCCAGATCCAGGGGGTAGCTGATTTTTTTGAACAGTTTGAGTGAAAATCAAACTCACCGTTGCGTCTGACAAACCTGATAACCTAAAGATCAACTACCAAATCATCCAAATCTGAGACTTTTGTTGAAGAGTGAGAGAATTTTTCTTAGGTCGTACAGTCGTACGAATTCATACCTAATTGTACAATTTGTACAATACGATCGCAGTCTGTAATGTCCTATGCATGGTCAGTAGAATTTAGCATATTATATGGCATCTTTGTATTGTCTATTTCTATTTTGCAATAGTGTCATACCCTTACCTGTGTCAAATGGTCGCCTCTCATTTTGACAAGTCAAATCAATCTTATCGCATCATTTAATCACTATTGGTTTGACATTTATTTATATTGCAAGTTTTTATATTATTAAATTTGTTTTAAAAATCCGACAGGTTTATGTTTTTCCGCCAACTGAGGCCTAATGCTCAGGCGTTGTGGGCACCCACTACCCGCTGCTAGCGATGACCCAGCCACCCACCTGACACTAGTGGCAGCGGGTCATTTTTTAAAATTAAGAGCCCCAACCATAGTCATATGGAAGACTACGACCCAACCCCCGAGGGCTATAATTTTGCACATGTTTAGTCTGCATATGCCTTTTTATAGGATTTTTTTCTTTTTTCTATCACTTGCAATCCAAATGGAAAAAAATTTCAAATGAGATATCGTAGGAAAGATGGCTTCATCAATGCTTCATCAATTTTGTAGTGGTGAAGGTTATTTTGCATTTTTTTTCTATTTGGCAGCATTTATTACTATTTGAAGTCATGTCTTGTTTTATGGCTCCCGAGCTCATAAATTTCTACCACAATCTCTAGTTTTCATGTTTATTGTGGTGTTCGAAAGGTATTGAAGAGCTCTACATTTTCATCCATGCACTTTTTCTTGTATATGTCTCAGGTTGATCATTATTTCAATTTTTCCCCAAAGGGTGTTCTAGAGATTACTTGGATTTTTTGTCAATTGGGAGGGTACATTTTTTATCTTTGTGCTTCATTTCAATTCCAAATCATTTTTCAATCAACTGTTTCACAAATTCTAGGATTGTGCCAGTTTGAGAGTTTTCTAGTGTTCCTTGACATCGAGTCTGGTGTTTCTCTAACTTGAGTCTTTGAGTGAATCCAATATGGTTTCTAGCAAAAGAATTATCTTTCATTTGCTTGCCTTGAATAAGGATTCCAATGTTACTCCACAAGTGTGCTTCCAATATTTTTTTGCAGTAGGTTATCTCATTATGGGGGGGTTGTATGGTCTCTCTTATCATCCTTTGTGTGAATGGAGATTGATTGGATTTGTGTTGGATCTTTTCATCGAGGGGGGGCTAAATAGTCTCTTCTTCGTCTCTCTTATGAAGCGGTCTTTTTCCTCGAATGGGATTTTGTCCTCTCATTTTTTATGGAGAGCATTATTGTATCTCATCTCTCTTTTGGGGAGGAGTTTTTCCCATTGGGTTTTCTCCTTTTCTCTATTTGTGAGAGATTGCATTTGCATTTGTACATGGGTACCTAACATGGCCTTGTAGCCAACACCCATCTTTGTGTCATTTTCATAATTACTCCCTAAGTTGTACTTAAGGGGGGGTGTTGGTGTAAATAGGTGTTTTACCTATCTAGCTCCTATTTACATTGTTAAGTCCACTTAGGTCCTATGAAAGAATATTTCTAGTTAAGCATTAGTTGACACTTATCTTATAGATAGTTGGAATTTATTTAATGCTTGTGTTCTAGGTTTTTATGACTCAGTTGTCTCATGTGATAGGATTAAGACACTTGTCATGGCCATGTCTAATCATATTCCTCACCTTGCCTATGTAAGCAAGGCTTCATATGTACATTGATATATTTAGTTTGGTTGTCATATTCATTTTGGAATTCTTGCATCCTTAATCATAACATGATATTTCTTCCATATCTTTTGTGGAATTTAATTTTCTTACAGGTGTTCCTAGGGTGTTGAGGAGTTCATCATAAACTCCTACATGGTATCAAAGCTTATGTGTTGCAGACTTCTTTCCAGATCTGCGGGACCTATCTTGGCATAAAAATTATGTTGGGTGTGAGTGAGGTCTTCATAACCTTGACATTGAATCCAAGGTGTCAGAGAAAGTCAAGTTTGGCTTTCATTTCACCAAATTTCATTATATATTGATTGATCTACAAGGGTTTGAAATGAGGGTTTCAATTGCCAAATTTGGAGGTAGCTGATTTTTCAGAGCAGTTTGGGCGAAAAGTGACCTTGCCATTGCATCCAAGAGACTTGAGAACCTAAGGATCGACTACCAAATCATCCAAATCTGAGAATTTTTTCAAGGCATGAGAGAAATGTTTTAGGCCATAAAGTCATAGGGATTTGTAACTAGTCATATAGTTTGTAGAGTACAATCACAATTTATAGTGCCCTTTGTGTAGTTGGCAAAATTTGGCATCTTCGTATTGCCTATGTCTAGTTTGTGTCAGTGTTGTACCCTTGCTTGCGTCGGATGGTTGCCTATCATTTTAGTCTGTCAAATCAATCTTTTCACACCGTTTAATTGTTGTCGGTTTGACATTTATTTATATTAGTAATTTTTTATTATTAAATTTATTTTAAAATGTTGATAGGTTTGTGCTTTTCCACTGATCGAGGCCTAACACCCGAGGGGCATGGGAACCCATCACCCACCACTAGCAATGACCCAGCCACCCACCTGCCACCAATGGCAGTAGGTCATTTTTTAAAGCTGAGTGTTGCAACCACGGTTATATGGAAGACCGTGACCCAGCCCTCGAGGGCTGTAATTTTACACCTATTTAGTCTGCATATGCCTTTTTATAGGCCTTTTTTCATTTTTCTATAACTTGCAATCTAGGTGGAAAAAATTTTAAAACGAGATATTGATGGAAAGCTGGCTTCGTCAATTTTGCAGTAGTGCAGGTTATTTTGCATTTTTTGTTATTTGGTAGTATTCATTACTGGTTGAAGTTAGATCTTGTTTTATGGC
Source organism: Sequoiadendron giganteum (assembly GCA_007115665.2). Lineage (NCBI taxonomy): Eukaryota > Viridiplantae > Streptophyta > Pinopsida > Cupressales > Cupressaceae > Sequoiadendron > Sequoiadendron giganteum. Next base: position 707,135,397 of record CM021103.1, read on the forward strand.
TCCTAAGATCATAAATTTTTGCCATGATCTTTGATTTTCATTATTCTTCTAGTGTTGGAAATTTATTGAGGTGCTCTACATTGTCATCCAAGCAATTTTTCTTGTATCTATCCTAAGTTGATCGTTATTTCAGTTTTTCCCCAAAGGGTGTTCTGGAGATTACTTTGATGTTTTGACAATTGAAAAGGTGCAGTTTTGATCTTTGTGCTTCATTTCAATTCCAGATCATTTATCAATCAACTGTTTCTTCATAGATTCCAAGGTTGTGTCAGTTTAATAATTTTCTAGTGTTCCTTGGCATCGGGTCTATTGTTGCTCTGAACTGAGTCCTTGAGTGACTCTAATTTAAATTTTGTAGAAAAATAATTATCTTTCTTTTGTTTGCCTTGATTAAGGATTCTATTGTTACTCCACAAGTGTGCTTCCAATGCTTCTTTGCAATAGGTTGTCTCATTATGGGGGGTTGTATGGTCTCCCTTTTCATCCTTTGTGTGGATGGAGATTGATTGGATTTGTGATGGATCTTTTCATTGAGGGGGGGCGGGGGCCGAGGGCTGAATAGTCTCTTCTTCGCCTATCTTATCGAGGGTATTTTTCTTCGAATGTGGTTTTGTCCACCCATTTTATGGAGAGGATTATTGAATCTCATCTCTTTTTTGGAGAGGTGTTTTTTCAAACTAGATTTTCTCCTTTTCTCCATTTGTGAGAGATTGCATTTGCATTTGTACATGGGTACCTAACATGGCCTCGTAGTTGAGACCCATCTTTGTGTTAGTTGCATAAGTAATCCCTAAGTTGTACTTAAGGGGGGTGTTGGTGTAAATAAGTGTTTTACCTATCTCGGTCATATTTACATTGTTAAGTTCACTTAGGTGGACTAGGAAGGAATCTTTCTAGTTAACCATTAATTATCACTTATCTAGTTTGCATTTTTTAATGTGTTTTTCCTAGATTGTTATGAATTAGTTGTCTCATGTGATAGGATTAAGACACTTGTCATGATCGTGTCTTATCCTATTCCTCACCTTGCGTATATAAGAAAGGATTCATATGTACATTGATATATTCAGTTTGGCTATCATATTCATTTTGGAATTCTTGCATCCTTAATCATAACATGATATTTTTCCATCTTTCTTGTGGAAGTTATTTTTTCTTGCAAGTGTTCCTAGGGTGTTCAAGAGTTCGCCATAAACTCTTACATGGTATCAGAGCTTCAGTGTTGCATACTTCTTCCCATATAAGAGGGATCTATCTTGGCATGAATTTTTTCTTAGGTGTGAGTTGGGGTCTTGAGAACCTTGCCATTGAATCTAGTGCATCAAAGAAAGTCAGGTTTGGCTTTTGTTTTGTCAAATTTCATCATATATTGACTAATCTACAAAGGTCTAAAATATGGGTTTCAATTGCCAAATATGGGGGGTAGCTAATTTTTCAAAGCAATTTGGGTGAAAACTAACCTCGCCATTACGTCCAGGAGACCCAAGAACCTAAGGATCGACTACCAAATCATCCAAATCTGAGACTTTTTCTATAGTGTGATAAAAAAAATTAGCCCACATGGTTGTACAGATCCATACTTGGTCGTATGGTCTGTACAGTACGATCGCAATCTATAGCATCCTCTGCGTAGTCAACAACATCCTTTGTGTAGTCTGCAAAATTTGGCATATTTTGTGGCATCTTTGTACTACCTGTGTCTGGTTTTCATTAGTGTCATACCCTTGCCTACGTCGAATGGTCGCCTATCATTTCGACTTGTCAAATCAGTCTTATCGCACTGTTTAATCTTGTCGGTTTAACATTTATTCATATTGGCAGTTTTTATATTATTAAATTTATTTTAAGAAGCTGACAAGTTTATGCTTTTTCGTTGACCAAGACCTAATGCCCAAGTGGCGCGGGCACCCATCGCTCGCCATTGGCGGTGACCCAACCACTCACCTGCCACGAGTGGTGGCAAGTCATTTTCTTAAACCTGAGTGTTGCAACCGCATTCATATGGAAGACCACGATCCAACCCCCGAAAGTTGTAATTTTGCACTTGTTTAGTCTATATATCCCTTTTTATAGGCCTTTTTCCATTTTGTTATAACTTGCAATTCAGGTGGTGAAATTATCCAAACAAGATATCGTTGGAAATCTAGCTTCATCAATTTTGTAATGGTGCAGATTATTTTGCATTTTTTGGTTGTTTGGTAGCATTTATTAATGGTTGAAGTCAAATCCTTTTTTATGGCTGCTAAGCTCATAACTTTATGCCACGATCTCCAATTTTCATGATTCTTCCGATGTTGAAAAGGTATTGACGAGCTCCACATTCCCATCCATTCACTTTTTCTTATATCTATCCTAGGGGTGGATGTATGGAAATGGGTAGCCAATTTGTGGCCACTTTTCAAAAAAAGTTTTGAAAAGTCATAACGCGAGCACATTATAACACGCTCGTGTTATGGCTTGTTGTGTCGAGCCTGAGGCTCGGCAACAACAAGCCAATAACGTGAGCACGTTATTGCATGTTAAAAGCAAAAAAAAAAAGTGAAACTCTGTCATTTTGATTTCGACTGTTTTTTCTTCTCCCCATGGCCAAAACCCCCATTTTTTGTGCTCGCATTCTAGGAGGAGACATTCTGCAAAATTCTTCACCAATAATTGCTATTTCTTCACAACAATGGTGCCACAATGACAAGGAGGTGTGAGAGGTAAGGATTGTTTTCTTTTTGTTTTGAATTTGTTAGTTTTCGGTTGAATTTGTTAGTTTTAGGTTGAATTTTTAGGAGATGTAAATCAACCTGCAAACACTCAAAATCCTAAACAAGAAGAGCAACCAAATCCTCAAGAACAAAATCAACCACAACAACAACCTCCTCCACCAACCACTCAACCCCCTCCTAGCATTCAACAAAATTTAATGAGTGAAGTTGAGAACAGCAAAAATAAAATTGAGGATTTAATCGGTAGGTTGAGTGATCCAAATGGTTCAACTACAAAAAGAATGACCCTAGCAAGTTCATTGAAAGATATGTTAACAAACGTAGATTCAATTAGCAAACAAATAACTGGATGGCAAGATAGGAGGAAGGCGGCTAGGTATTATTATGCGAATAAACTATCATATAAAGATGTAAAGGATTTAAAAATTACAAAAGGTGATTTGTGCTCATTATTCACTAACCCACGCACAAATCAAAATCTTACCCTCAATGCAAAGAGGTTTCCTATTCATTGGTGCCACCACCAACAGAGTAGGAACTAGTTTTATGATAGGTGGTACATGGTCTTCAATTACCCACTGTGCAACAATTGTGAAGTCCCGCAATATTTCCTTAGGAAACTATACGGTGAATTCATATTGAACAAAATCCTAAATTATTTTGATATAAGGTATTTCTAAGGGAGAGGTGGGGGGTCAGCTCAGGATAGACCCGGTGCATAGCCGGATCCTATGCGGCAAGATAGACGAGCTCTCACTAGGCCACCTCGTGAGCACGTTGTTATGCCTTCCGTCATGAAGGAAAGTGTTGACGTAGAGACATTGCGGGCAATCCGCACTTTGACCTAGAGTGACATCCATCATACTAGCCCTATTCTACAGCACCATCCAGGGGAGTCTTCGAGTGGTGGCCTTCGAACCCATGTGTGTCAATCTTGCGGGGTGACTTGTTCATATGACCCCATCGACACTCAGGAGGCTACTACGCAGGATCCATCTATAGCTATGGAGATGGAGAGGGTAGTTGACATTTTGCATGAGGCGTACGGCATTGATAGTCAGGTAAAAGTTAGCATGTTCATTGAATTTAATTTATTAAATTTCGATTTTGAAATGCAAGATTAACTAAAAATGTTTTATGATTTTAATAAAATTGTAGGGTCACAGAGTTGAGACTGGATACACCGGCCCCCCACCTACTTATTTTTGCAATACACCTATCATTGGGGTATGTAACTAGTAAACAATTGTAAATGTATTACATGTTAATAGCATTGTTTTACGAATGGTATTTTAATATGCGATTTTGGATGTTGAACAGGCTAATATTGGAGGTTTCGAGGGAACACTTCCCAGTGGCAGTGGATTTTCTCAAACCTACACGAAGGTAATAGAATAAAGAGTTTAACTAATGAATTGTACTTAATATATTTTTGTAGTTTATATGCACATCGTTGATTACGTTGAATAATTTGTTGTTTTATTTTTAGATGTTGCAAGCCGAAACACGTCTGAATGTGATGAGGGAAATGGAGATTGGTGTGTCATCTTCTATACAATCCTTGATGGTTCTGACAGGGGAGGTATGAGGCAAATTAGTAAATTTCAATTTGCATTCATTGTTATAGATGTTAGTTAGTGACAAATCAAACCATTATTGATTCACGTAGTTTAATTTCTATTTGTATGGTTTATACAGGGCTTGAGCACGCTTGAGCATGGACGTAAGAATATTTCCCCCATGGAGGGAGATCATGAGATGGCGGTAAGTGATTATTTTGTCAAATATATCATTTTTTATAATGTAATTTCTATATATTCATGTCTTTACTTCTTATTGTAACAATTAAAGCTTCACCATGAACTAAACACTAGGAGGAGAAACAGGAGCACTCCTCGAGTGCAGCAAAAATGAGTGCCAGACCTATCGCCATCCGATCAAAAAGAAAAGGGAAAGAATTTATTTCCAGAGCATGGAGAGCAATGACTTTTGATTCCAGAGCCCTTTTTTGTATGCCTACATGGTAGTTTTGTACATATTTTGTATTGGAAATATTTGACACTATATGTCTATATGGCATTCTCGTAAGCCTATATGGCTATTTTGTACATATATTTCATACTTATATCGACATATATTGATGTCTGCCTACATGGCTATTTGGTTAATACAAATATATTTTATTGATGGTGTCCATATTTGCATTCTAAATTGATGGTTCAATAGATATGAGTTACGTGTATTCAAGTGTATACTTTACAACTTACGTGTGTTCCAATGTATTCTTTGTGGCTTACGTGTATTCATGCATATACCTTGTATTCGTGCATATACTTTGTATTGATTTGTGTATACTATGTATTCATGTGTATACTTCTTGAGGCTTACGTGTTTTTGAGTACTTGTGCTTCCCTTATTCACATGTACATGCTTGACTTATTCACGTGTATAATTATTAATTGGTTTGCCCTAGCATTGATCATTGTTGTCCTTCATGGTTTGTCTTGAATATTAATTGATTGATGCTAAACAACTTTATCTAAAAGAAAAAAACACGTTTTCAATTGGTATTCCATGAAATCATTCATAAAAAGATTCCAATATGTTCTTGATGCGTCACCATATAAACACGTCGAAAGATTTGTATATCAACTTTTTGAAATATTATTTCTTGTATACAAAATGGACTTGAGAGAAAGAAAGTTATAATTTATAATACAAATAAGAAATGGACTCAACGTTGTCCTAGACCCTCGAATAGGTCTATTTAACAAAGCAACACACTCTCAATCACTCTTCTAATTGCAAAGCACCATTGGGCAGCATTTACCAGTCTGCAAATCCACAAAATCCACAATTTTTAGGGCGTGATTGGCCCTCTCACCCCACTATCCTCTAAACCCTCACTTTTCTCAAATTTCATGAGGGTTTATTGAAAACCCCATATCCAAACATCATACAACCTCAAAACCTCTTCCAACACTCTTCATTATACCTGCACAAACTTAATTGACCACCAAATTATGCTACCCCTTGACTTTAACCACTTTTACTCCCTCAAACCTCTATTTTTCATTCAAAACCCCTCTATTCCCAATTAAGGCATCATGCCATAACATACTTTGACCTCCCTTGTCCTTGTAGACCATTTGAATACATCAAACTCCACAACCTCACCCTATTTCCAACCTATTCTAACTTATTCTCAAGCAATTTCTTCTTTTCACCTCGTCTAGCCTTGCTTTTAAGGCCTAAATTCTGAATTTTGAACAGGGGCAGCATTAGTAATCTCTTCCAATGCCTTTACTATTTTCTTATTTTTACTTACATAATTGACTCAAATGACCCCACACTAACTCAAAACTAAAAGCAAGATTACATAATGGGCTATCATGGCCTTATTTGACATTATAATGACTAAAACCATTGAACTAGACCTTCTTCATCAAATGGAGGAACAAGGTGCTCTGCACCAATGATCATATGTTTTTTGTGTGGAATACTCGAACTTCTCAACTGTCGTTTGTATGTTTCTCTTTTCCATTGTTTTGCATGCCATCATAAGAGATCAAGCCGGTTGAACGCAGCTCGAATCAATTCCGCATGTTTGGGTGCGAAAGAGGACCATGCCTAGCATAAACCTACCTATCACGACACGTTGGAGCAGTTAGTTTGATCACACGAATTGTAAAATGAAAGTTGAACCACTTTGCAACTTTACACTGCTTCCATTTGACACTTTTTCCATCAAGTGAAAACTGGACACCACGGGAAAAATGACTTTGAGATAACAAAAACTAAGAGAGCTTACTGTAGAGGGGCCCAACGTGATCCCATAGGCTCAGACGGAGAGGTCGTAAGTGTCACAGTTTCTAAGTAATAGCCTGTCAAAGTTTGCTTCCCCTTTGTACTTTCGACCCTTAAGGGATCGATCTAGTTGAACGTAGCTCGGAGCAATTCAACGTGTTTGGGTGCAAGAGAGGACCATTCCTAGCATAAAAATACCTATTCGGACGCGTTGGAATAGTTTGTTTGGTCACACAAGTTGTAGAACGAAAGTTGCACCACTTTGCAACTTTTCACTGCTTGCATTTGACACTTTTTCCATCGAGTGAAAATCCGCTGCCATGGGAAAACCACTCTGAGATAGCCAAAACTGAGAGAGGATTTTTTAGAGGGGACCAATGTGATCCTGTAGGATTGGACGAGAAGTTTCTAAGCATCACGATATCCAAGTAACAACATGTTGAACTTTGCAGCCATTTTTCCCTTTGGACGCTAAAGGGATCAATCCGGTGGAACGTAGCTTGGAGAAATTCTATGTGTTTGGGTGCAAAAAAGGACCATGTCTAGCGTAGACATACCTATTTAGATGCATTGGAACAGTCCTCTTGGTCACACGAGTTGCAAAACGAAAGTTGCACCACTTTGCAACTTTGCACTGCTTGCATTGGACACTTTTTCCATCAAGCGAAAATCTGCCACCACGGGAAAACCACTCCAAGATAGCCAAAACCAAGAGAGGTTTTTGTAGAGAGGCCCAACAAAATCCTATAGGATCAGATGAGAAGCTTCTAAGCATTATGTTATCTAAGTAACAACATGTTGAAGTTTGCAGCCATTTAGCACTTTAGAATCTTAAGGGATCGATTCGGTTGAACGTACCTCGAAGTGATTTTGCGTGTTTGGATGCAAAAGAGGACCATGCTTAGCATAAACATACCTATTCAGATGCATTGGAACAATCCACTTGGTCACATGAGTTGCAGAATAAAATTTGCACTGCTTGCATTTGACGCTTTTTCCATCAAGTGAAAATTTGCCGCCACGTGAAAACCACTCCGAGATAGCCAAAACCGAGAGAGGCTTTTGTATAGGGGTCCAACATGATCCTATAGAATCAGATGAAAAGTTTCTAAGTTTTATGGTATCCGATTAATATCATGCTAAAGTTTGCAGCCATTTTGCACTTTGGACCCTTAAGGGATCAATCCGGTTCAACATACCTCGGAGCGATTCCGCATGTTTGGGTGTGAAAGAGGACCATACCTAGCATAAACATACCTATTCAGGCACGTTAGAATAGTCCACTTGGTCACACAAGTTGCAAACCGAAAGTTGCACCACCTTGCAACTATGCATTGCTTGCATTTGACACTTTTTCCATCAAGTGAAAATTCGCCGCCATGGGAAAACCACTCTGAGATAGCCAAAACCAAGAGAGTTTTTTGTAGAGGGGTCCAACTCCATCCTATAGGATCAAACGAAAATTTTCTAAGAATCATGGTATCCAAGTAATAGCATGTTGAATTTTGCAGCCATTTTGCACTTTGGACCCTTAAGGGATCGATCCGGTTGAACGTACCTCAAAGCGATTCTGTGTGTTTGGGTGTGAAAAAGAACCATTCCTAGCATAAACATACCTATTCGGATGCATTGGAATAGTCCGCTTGGTCACACGAGTTGCAAAGCGAAAGTTGCACCACTTTGCACTGCTTGCATTTGACACTTTTTCCATCAAGTGAAAATCCACCGCCACAGGAAAACCACTCCAAGATAGCCAAAATCGAGAGAGGTTTTTGTAGAGGGGCCCAACACAATCCTGTAGGATCACATGAGAATTTTCTAAGAATCATAGTATCCGAGTAACAGCATGCTAAATTTTGCAGCCATTTAGCACTTTGGACTCTTAAGGAATCGATCTGGTTGAACATAGCTCAGAGTGATTCTACGTGTTTGGGTGCAAAAGAGGACCATGCCCAATGTAAACATACCTATTCAGATGCATTGAAATATTCCACTTGGTCACACAAGTTTCAGAACGAAAGTTGCACCACTTTACAACTTTGCACTGCTTGCATTTGACGTTTTTTCCATCAAGTCAAAATCCACCGCCACGGGAAAACCACTTTGAGATAGCCAAAACCAAGAGAGGTTTTTGTAGAGGGGCCCAACACAATCCTGTAGGATTGGACGAGAAGTTTCTAAGTGAAAGGGAATAATTTTTATGGGGTTTGTGTTGCTTCCCCTATAGATTTTGATGGAAAAGGGCATGAAAAATGAGGTTTCACTCTAGGGTTTGATAAAATATTACATGTAGAGGTTGGATGTTTTTATTTTGAGTTTGTGTAGGTGATTTTAAGAAGGTTTGAGGTGGTGGAATGTTTTGGTAAGGTGTGGAACCATTCCTTTCAATAAACCCTCTTTATATTAGCATAAAATAAGGATTTTGGTTTGGCATGGTGGAGTGAGTTTCTCCTAAGACAAATTGTGGATCTAAGGGTTTGGATACATAATAATTGCTTCCCCAACAAGTTATGGGGGTTGTTGAATGTTTAAAGGTATGTTCCTTTGTAAATTAGGCCTAGTTAGCCTAATGAGGATAGCAAAGAAGGTCATTTTTTATGCTCATGTTCCAAGATAGTCACTATTGATTTTGAAGTATGTGTTGTAACTCAATAATAGCTATCTAGATAATTCATTTTTTTGTAAAGTCATTTGAGAATTTTTCCTCAAAACACCACTTGGAGCCACACTTTTCACTTGGAAATTCATCATAAAACCTTATAGCAACAACTCCACCTTTGTTTCTTGAATTCCCCTGGATAGATAAACACACACACACCTAAAACATCCTAAGACTAACTTACTCCACTGATCTAAACTATCAAATTTGGTGGAGTAGTCATTATTGGTTATCTAGACTCTCAAAACCCCAATCTTGAGGGTTTACAGATTGAGTTGAGAAAAATCAGTTCAAAATAATGATAAACTCAATGGATACCCTCCTAAATAGATTCAAATGAAAGATACTTCACTACTCTGCCTTCAAACAACAATATTCAAGGCCTTAAACTACTGTACAGGTTGTACAAGTTAATGAACAACTGGAAAAACTCATAAAATCACTAAAATAGGGACTTTATTGATTGTAAATATTCAAGAATACATAAGATCTTTGTTTTGTTTGACCTTACATGCTTTGTATCACTTCTCTAATCACCGAATGACCTCTTTGAGACTTTGAATACATTACATATGACCTTTTTCACATTGTTTACATTTCAAAATTCAAATTTTGCAAATTTGCCTATTGAAGGCATTTAGAGAACAAGGTGCTATTACACCAAACATGAACTCCAAAATTATGGTATTTGAGTAAATCTCATTACAATGTCTTAGGTACTTCATTCTCATATATCTTTTACAATGTCACTCATACATTCGAGATTTTCTTTAAATGTCTACATCATAGGTGCTCATTATGAGGTTAACTTCAATTGAGTAACTTAAGATTCCCTTGCTAAGCTTCACACACTCTTTTATAATGGTTTGAAATCATAATTGAGATTTGTCAAGATCATAAAAATAAGGATGTTGCATTTCTTTTTTGGCTGGGATTCTCTTTGATGGCTCATAAATCAACATTTTCTGCAACGAGAGATCAATCATTTTTTAGTATTTTACTTACAAATACGCAAAGTAAAAGAGAAAAAGAAAGAGCATCCAAAATGGAAATGAAATGAAAATAGATGGAAGGCACTTATAGATAGGCATGCAAGTCTCACAACTTATCACTCTTGGTCATACATCTTCACTGGGAATTCCAACATACTTATTGCACATAACACCTCTCATGAATAGAGTAAGTTGAAATTTTAGATTCTCTTATAGTGTCTACATCATAGCTACTCATGATAAGGTTAACTTGAAATTTCCTCACCAATATTTGCACACACTTTTCTAATGGCTTAAAATCATGATTGAGATTTTTCAAGATCATCAAAATAAGGATATTGCATTGCTTTTTTGGCTGACATTCTCTTGGATGGATCATATATCTGCATTTTCTACAAGGGGACACTTATCACTATTTAGTAGGTTACTTACAAATAGGAAAATTAAAAGAATATGATAGCATTGGCATCAAACAAATTAATGTGCATACATGTATAAATTAATAAGAACCAATGTGCATATACTTACAAATTAATCCAATGAACCATTTGGGCTGCTCTACTCTTTATTGTGTCAAGTATTGCCCATAATTCATTTGAATCAATGCCCTCAATTCTTTGCCGCCTTTGAATGGCTCTTGATAAAAAATTCTACTAATTCTCGTTTGTTTACTCATATTTCTAATGAGATGAGCTCTCTTTGTTTGACAACTTACCAAAGTCAATGTAATGACACGTCAGGTGACATTACTATCCTTTGAGCGTGAGGTCTTACACACACTCTCATAGGCATCCATTAGATTCTTCACAATAGTGTCTTCACTCGATGCATTCAATGTTCTCAACCCAAGAGTCTTCATGATGTTCCTATACTTTACACCCCGCATCATTTCAACAAATAGTTGACATCTTGCGGTCTCATTTAGCCTTTCAAAGAAGGATTTCCAAATCTTATCAACATATCTTCTACAAGTGCATGTTGAAATCTTACCTTCCATGTGCTGCAAAATCTCATCATCAATATTAATCAAATACTTTGGCTTTCTACGCAAAATTCTAGATGGTGTTCTCCTAGATACATACATCTCAACATTAGGAATTTCATCAATATTTAATTGAGGTGAGCTAGATTGTGTACCTTTGATTGAGGGTGGAGAAGAATACATGCCTTGAGGTTCACGTGAGGATGATGGCATAACTTCTTTGTCAAATCTGAGTGATGATGTACTCTCAACTTGAGATGTGTTGGATGGTGTCCAAAAATATTCACTTGTGGTAGATGGTGTCCCTCCATATTAACTTGTAGTAGTTGGTGTTTGTCCATATTCACTTGTGGTAGATGGTGTCCCTCCATATTGGCTTGTGAGTAATGGTGTCCCTTCATATTCACTTGTCGTAGAGGGGGTGTCTCCAACTACGGTATGTAAATCTGTCTTACCATGATGCTTTCGCATTCGTGCCTTTTGTGTTGCCAATCCATTTTCTCTTTTTGATGATTGAGGTTCCTCTTCAATTGGCTTGTTTTCCTCAATCGTTTCAAATTTCTTCTTTTCACGATATGTCACCACCCGAACTCTCTCCTTTTCTTTGAAGGTTTTATTCTCTTCGTCTTTTAGTTTCCTCTTTGTATTTTTCTTCGACATGGCAGATAATTTTATATGTAGCATGGTAATGAGATGAATATTAGTTCCTAAAAAATGTATCCATTCAATTTAATCAAAATATATGTCATTTAAGGATTCATAAATGGTGCAGGAGCACCCACAGGTTGTCTAGGAAACACTAGGAAACACTAGGCAATCTAATCTAGGTTTGCATTTTTTATATTTTTCAATGAAGGTCATGTTGACCATTGAGTAGGTGAGATAGCTTAGGAACATGTCCTGCTCATTAGACTAATGTTTGGAAAGCTTCATGAGTTTTGGAACTCATTTGCATAGGTTTCTAGAAATTGGCAAGTAGTTGCAAAATGTTCCATTTAGCAACTTTTCCATAATATGGTTGGAGCTACACTCGACCATGGGAAGAGTTAAATTTTTTTGATGACCTATTTATGGGGTGCCTCGACCTGAAAGCAAGGTTGGAAGCATTCGAGTTTGTGTTGAAGTTTTGAAATCAAGAAAACAGTGGTTTTTGGTGTGGATTTCCTAGTTTTTGCTTTGAATTAGTGTGTTAATGGATTGATCATGGCACTGTGAATTGTGTAGGATGTAGTGCAATTGTCTTCTAAGCATTGTGTGTCATTAGATAGTTAATTAGTTCAATTTCAAGTTCTACTTGTAGATAGTTTTGTTTTCTTTCAGTTGCTGATCTGAACTAGACAGCTTGAGAAAATGGAGGGTTAGTTCACTTTCCCAACGTACAACTTGTACGGACCTTTGGGAATTGTGAATAGACTCCATAAATATATATATGGTAGGATTAGGAGTCTTTGGTAGTGATGGAATCACTGTGAGAGTCTTATCCTAGGCGAGCCAAGAAGTGTCCAGCTAGGGAAGACAAGAAGTGCAAAGCACTTGATTTGCAGGGGTGTTCATTTCCTGTCAAATCATGGTGTGGAGAGGGAAGGTATGAGCCTTGCCAAGGCATAGCATGGAGGAGGAAGCTCCACCAATCCATTTGGTGAGAGAACTTGACAGTTTGTTGTGTGGTCAGGAAAACCTAGACAAAAGGCCTAATTTGCCAAAAAGAAGGTTCAGGCTATGTACATACAGTTGAGGGTTAAGACCTCTAGAATCTTTGAGGGATAGGCACAAGGACTAGGAACCCCAAGGAAATATTTTGTGTTCTTTGGGAAAATTTGGAGAACCAACTTGTTTTCTCGGAGAAGGAGGCCTAATTGGAGTTCCTAGGGCTAGTAGACTAAAACCCTAGGTGAGGGTTTGGTGGAAGTGATGAGAAGATGGAGTTGGGTGGACCCTCCAGAGCCATAATGGGATGGATTGAACCTGTTAGAAACCCTTCACACCCCTGCAAAGCTAAGTTCTAGTTTTGGAGTGTGTTAGCCTTTAGGGTAGATTAAGGGCTAAGGAAGAGTTGTGAACATTGCACCAAGGTTGACTTGGTAGGTGGATTTGTGATAATAGTTGGGTTGGCAAGGAGAACCAGGGGAACCTGAACTAGAAGAAGGTCCTATAGGTTAAGGTGGTGAAGTAAGAAACCAAGGAGGTCTTCCAGGTAAGACCTAGAGAAGGAATCAGTGATTGATTCCTCCAACCTCCCTATCAATAAAGAATACTTACAATCATCTTGTACAACAAGAGTTAACCTAGCATAGACAAAGTTGACATGATTTTTTTCAATCTAGAATGCCTAAAAGAAATGTGGTAATGTGGCATGCCATGATTGCAAGATAGAATCAAAATGGAAGCATGGAAAATCATACAAAATGTCAACTTATGTCATATATATGTATACAAACTATGGAAGCATACATGGTGCAGGAGCACCATTGAATGAAAATTGTCAATTCAAGAAGTTGTTGTCTAGGTTTTAGGAAAAAATTGATGCAAAGACTGATTTAGAATTTTTGAAGGAAGATCACCAATAAATAGCTGAGGGAATGTTGTTTGTGTGCAGGGGAGGTCTAAAAGGGTGTTGGGCATGAAGCCCTTAAGCGAACTTTTGAGTTTTCCATGAAATTTCAAGTGGTTTTGATATGCTAAATTGTGTTTTATGTTGGGGCAGCATGGTTCCTTGTTGAATTGAGTTTTTTCAGACCATTTCAGACCTGTTTGAAGTATTCATAAGATTTTATGAGGGTTGGATGAGTTTTTTTCAATAAACCACTAGTTTCTTGGGTAAAAAGGAGGGTTTTTGGTGCATGTGAAGATGGGTAAAAGAAAGGTTCTTGTTGTTTTTGAGTCTAATGTCTTGATATATGTTAAATAAGGTCTATGGGACCACTCTTAATATGTATTTAGTTCTTTTCAGTCAATCTAGGTTTTTAGGGGGGAGATTTGGCTTCACATTTGCAAAAAATTGCATTTTTGGCAAAGTTGTCAAGAGATAAGTTAGTTAAGAAGTTAAAAAAATAGTTAGATATGTTGGGGGAGTTGAGTTTGAAGGGAAACAAGATAAATATCATGTAAATTCTGGAATGGAGGCTTCTCTTCAATATTTGAATCAAATAAAATAAAGTAATTCTCTGATTTTTGTGATTTTCCTGTGTTTCCCTATGTTTTCCTGTGTTCTTTCTCTATGTACAGACCCGTACAGGTGTGTGATGCCTTGAAGGTTTGGGAGATAATTGATGCATGAATTTATCTTCACTTGAATCAGGTTTTGTGTCTTAATAGCATTTTAGAAGATATTTTCAGTCGTTTCTTCAAGTCTGCCCTGTTTTGACAGTGTAAGGGTTTGAGGCTATAATGTATTGATTTTAACAAATCCACCCACTATAATGGATTTGTAAGATAGTGGATTGGTGTTTAAAATAATAAGGTAGATGTAAAATGTGTTTGGGAGTCTAGAAGAGCATGGGTTTGGTCGGTGGAGTGATGCACTAGGCTGGGCAGAGCACATTTCTGTGTGAAAGTGAATAACCATAATGGTGATTCTAAAAACTAATGAGTGTAATGGAATTGTGAGTGTTTGATAAGTTTGTGCAGAGGTATTGGAAGGTTTTTGGACCCTTTGGAGGAATGGGAGAGGCTTGGAGTTGTGAAATCCTTGAAAACCCTTGTTTTTGCTTGTGTTTTGGAGGGTTTCTTGGGACAGTAGGGTAATGACCTTATGTGGGCAAAGTAATCATGAAATTGGTGGTTTGGTATCATGAAAATTGACTGTTCTTGGTGCTTGAGTGGAAACCTCACCTTTAAAAGGTACTTCCTTTCCAAATTTGGGGTAATTGGGAACCCTTTTGCTAGGTAGGCTTATTGGAAGTCAAACATAGTCCAAAGAAGTCACCCCCGGTTCTAATGTATGTTTTGTGCTTGGAAATAGGTTGATGCAGAGTGGTGGGAACCAAAGATACAAATTGACACAGCTTCTCTCAAATATGCCAACCAAGACATCAACCTTCAATTAACTCAACAGGACAACAGGGTTACCTATCAACCATGACTCTTCATTATGACTCCAAATTGAAATTTGATGCAAGAAAGGAGTTTCAACACCTTCAAGATGTCATCATCTTTACATTCAACCACCTACAAAAAGAAGATCAAACAAACTCTTCTAAAAGCCACTTTTGGCCCAAAATTGGCTTGTAGGCTTCACAAACCAATTTTAGGGATTTTTCTTACAAACCTCCCAGAACACCTGTGAAACAAATGATTGATCTAGATATCCATTTCAGTGGTATGAGACATATCAAAAATCCACATATGACTCTTTTAAGACACTTTCCTCAAAATGACAAATTTCACTATTTTAGGGCCCAAATTAGCCAATTTTACAAAGGGACCCCCTCAAGAACCCACCACCAGGCCTTCATGACCAAAAAAATTATTGTATTAGGTTTCAAAACTAACAATTATCAAGGTTCGAGGACCCCAAGTACTCATTCCATTAACGAATTTCAAAACCCTCTCTAGAACCTAGGAAACAAGGGTTTTTAGGCCTCCTTATTGAAACTCTACCTTCCACAACTTCCCAATTCAAACCAACTGCACAGACACCTCTATATAGATCCCCCAAAGCTTAAGGAACCCTCATTTTCCCTTTGGCAATTCTGCACCCCTCTTTCTTAGGTCTGCACCATTGTTTTCTATGAGAAAATAGGGTATTTCCCCTTAAACTAGCATCATTCATGAGGAAAATTTAAACTTTTTCTTCTCTACTCCTAAGAAAATCCTAAGTACATCATACATGGTCACCCCACCAAGTCACAGATAACACAATAAGTGGGATGGCATCTAAGACATTAAATTGCCCTCAAACCCTTGACTGTCCAAGAACCTAGTTTCTAGAAATTTATGAATTCCAAGCACAAAGTTCAATGAAAACCTCTTCAAAGGGTTCCAAATGAAATTAGGAACATTAATTTATGGAATAATATCAATTTCACACCATTACTAATATTGTACATCCCGTACAGGGTCTGCAAACACACAAAAAGCAGTGAGATCTTCATAAAAACAGAGTAAATGCAAGTTTCTTTCTTATTCAAACTTCACCAACCTCTTGAACGAGGCCATACCAGGTTTTTAAATAAAATTTTAGGCCCTTTTACAACTGATCCATTTCCATAACCAACCTATAACCACTTGTTAACTACCAAGACCTTCATTTGTCTTAAAAATTGCTAGCATTGACAACTTTTGCTAAATAAGCAACATTATGCAACATTGTTGTCAAAGACACCTAAGACCACTCAAACACCTTTATTTCATCCCTAATACAACTTCTAGACTCTTTTCTTTCACTTCCATTTACAATTTGAATAATTTTCCTTCAAATATTATATGGCAAAATTGACAATTTTCTAAAGCAAGAGTGCATACTTGCACATTTGATCACCAAACTCACAAAATCCCTACATACATGAAAGATTGGTCTATTTAGACATTATTTTCAATAAAATCTATGAAAAATCATCTAAAACCTCTTGAACTCACCCAAAGACCTTAACACAAACTGTCACCAAAGTAGATTTTGAAACATGGTTGTAGGTGCCCCTACACCATAGGTTTGGAATACTGCTAGGGGAAGCATGCTCAAAGGGTGAATTTTGGTGAGATCTTTGGAATCTATTTTGGAGGTTGATCTGAGATAATTTATTTGTCATTTGGAGTAGGTCTCCATCCCTCTCTGCATCATTTTTGTGATTTGGCAATTTCGTGAGTGATTTTATGAAAACAAATGGTGGAATCCTTGGTTTCATAACGTATAGACAGCTGCCCTATTGAGTTTGGTGTTTTGGAAAAGGATTGAAGATAAGGTCCTTTGTAAAAGAGGCCTAATTTGAGGCCTAGTTGGTGTATAAATCCGGTTTTGATGAAGTTGTAACAAAGAATCCTATTGTGAATTTTATGAATTGTTAATTGTGAATTGTTGTTGTTGGTTGATTTTATGTTGAGTTGTTTTACAGGACCTCCCTTGATTGCATCAATACAGAAGGTAAGTAAATTCTAGGCTCTGTAGTTTGGTGGAGTAGGTTATTTTTGGGTTGTGTAAGGTGTGTGCATGTTGTTTTGTGCAAGGGAAAATAAGAATCCATCGTTTGGTTGCTATCCTCTCAAGAAATATAGAAGTTGACTCCTTGTGCAAAATGATGTTATGACTGCAAGAATTAAAGAGCCTGATGGATCAGTGGTTTTTGAATATGTATTTGGTTTATTTCAATCAATAACATGTTGATTATAGTGTCTTGGATGTCTAGATAAAGGTTGGTAGTTCCTTCCATGATTTTTTGTTATTTTGCCATGTAAGTTACAGAATTGAGTTCTTGAATTAGTGAATCATGAATGAATTGAATGGTTCTAAGTTTCTAATCAGGTTTATGCTATGTTACAATTAATTTTATGATGGTTAATCTATTTTTGAGTCTAACAAAGAGTTGAATCCAAGTTCTAATGTTTTGTGGAAATATGAAATCAAGTGAAATTGAAGGATTTTGGTGAAAAGATGACTGAGTTTGTTGGTTGATCTTCTTCAATTTAAGTTAGGGTCAGAATTACCCTTGATGATTTGTGGATCTTGGTAGATTCTCTACATCAGGTTTAAAATGGTAATTGGAAAGTGTATATATTTGTGTAATTTAAAATGTGCATTGACAACCTAAGGTTATAATGACAAACAAATAATGATCAACATGGAATATGCAAAATAACAAAAATGAAAGCAAGCCATAATAGAATGAAAGAAAATGTGTAAAGACTTCACATACCTAAAAATCCAGACTTTCAAATGGATGAGTTTAACCCAATTATGTAGCCTTAGCTTCTTATTTCTTCAAACTCCACAAAAATTTGACTTTCTCAAAAGTTTGTTCCCCTCCAAACTTCAATTGTATATCAGTTTTCAATGGAATTCAAACTTGAATTGATATTATATGTCTTTCAACGTGGAAACTCTGTTATTTCATGCAAAGGTGGCAGAAATATCATGGAAAAGGTGGTGGAATGTGAAAAACATGCTTGCACACTTCACAACATCATCAAAAAGCTACTTTTTTGTCGGAGCATGCGCAGAACCAGGAGAATATGCAAAATGTGGGCCTTGACATCACGGGTATATTGAGTTTTTTACCATTTTTAGTGGAAGACAAAACGCACTCGCGTTATAACGTGAGCACGTTATTTCTTGCTAAAACGATAACATCTCTACTTCTTCAAACCGCACTCGTGTTATATGAAATATGGTTTTTTTAATAGATTTTTTTTCTCCCTCTTTGTCTATACCCTCTATCCTAATTCTATATCTCTCCCCTGCACCCTTATAGTAGAGGAGATAGAGGTGATTGTGTGTTTTTGTGTGTGTGTGTGTTTGTGTGTGTGTGTGTGTGTGAGAGAGAGAGAGAGGTAGAGGGAGAGGACAAATATATAGTAGAGAGGGAGGTAGGGTTGAGGGTTTTAGGGTTTTAGGGTTTTAGGGTTTAAGGGGTCAAGGTTAAGGGTAGAGGGTGTATGGTTGAGAGAAAGAGATAAATACCTGGAGAGAGAAGGAGAGAGGGAGGGAGAGGGGGAGGGGGAGAAAGAGATAGTGGGAGAGAGTGGGAGAGGAGGAGAGGGGGAGAAAGAGAGAGTGGGAGAGAGTAGGAGAGTGGGAGAGGGGGAGAAAGAGAGAGAGAGGGGTGAAGGAGAGGGAAGAAAGAGATAGTGGGAGAGATGGAGATAGAGAGGAGGGAGAGAGGTAGGGAGGGAGGGGAGAGGAGAGAAAGCGGAGAGAGGAGGGAGAGGTGGAGGGGGAGAAAGAGATAGTGGGAGAGATGGATATAGAGGGAGGGGAGAGGGGAGGAGTGGAGAGATTGAGGAGAGGAAAGAGATGGAGATAGAGGAGAGGGAGAGAGGGAGAAAGAAATAGTGGGAGAGATGTAGATAGAGATGGAGGGAGAGAGGGGGAGAGTGGGAGAAAGAGAGAGTGGGAGA